>CM062815.1:341398636-341778636 GCA_031772625.1 Pinus tabuliformis | reverse complement strand
ATTATTGTTAATGTTAAAAATTGAAGTAAAGCTTGACCTTTCCTTTATATTTCATTTTGATATTTCTTTTATCTTTCCTTTTCTATCCTTTTGTTAAAATTGGCAACTAGGGCCATACTCCATGTGGGTCATATTATTTATGGCAGTTGATATTTTTATTGGATCCCTCTCATTGAGAGGTGTAGGATTGATCTAAAGATCATCCGATTCCGATAAGTATTTATGAAGTTATGAATTTATTTATGTTATGGACAAATTGTTCAGTCGGCCAGCAACTTATGTAGGCTTAGAAGCCCAACAGTGATGTCTATTCAACCTCTATGTTTTAGTATAAATAGAAGAGGACTTCAAGTCATTTCTACACACACTTGGGTCTCTTCCTCTCTCTACTTGTCTTTGGGTTTTAGTAGGAGGAGAGATTCTAAGGAAAAGCCGGAATTGTCGGAAAAGCCGGAACAGCCGGAACTGTCGGAAAAGCCAGAAACGTCGGAAAAGCTGGAACTGTTGGAACTGGCAGAAAAGCCGGAACTGCCAGAAAAGTTGGAACTACCGGAAACTGCCGAAACAGCCGGAGCATCTATAGGAAGGTAGCATGATGTATGATATCATGGGCAGCATAATAAGCACCATGATGATATGAGCATGGGCAGCATGATGATATGAGCATGGGCAACATAATGATGCATGATGATATGAGCATGGGCAGCATAATGATGAATGAGATCATGAGCATGGGCAACTTAATGATGAATAAGACCATGGAAGATGCAGCATGAGGAGCAGCATGAAGATGAGAGCAGCTCAGTCATCAAGGTTCAACACATGTGACAGTACAGCAAGGTGTCACACGGTAATGTGCAGCAAATAGACGAGATGCAACACTATGATAGGTGAACGAGTCACCTTAGAGAATCAGTTGAAGCAATATGTCTTCAACTGATCTCATGCCCATTTCAAAAGTCAAAGTGATTGACTTCTATTGTAAATGTACTATCTCTCTCACTTTCTCTGCTGAACTTTGAAGAACATAAAAGAAGAATTGATCAAGGGTTTCCCTGCATTGGGGTTTGTCCCTGGCTAGCACCACATCTTGTGTCCTCTTGTCTTGGCTTGTCTTCTGCAATTTATATTTATGTTCTATCCGCAGTTTACTTTATGCTGATGTGATTGCTAATGTGGAAAAGAAATTGAAATAAATTGCTCTAGCATAGAACATTACCTAAAATTAACATGGTATCAGAGCTGAGGTGAAGACAATGCCCAAGAAAGAGTGAAAGAGCAATCACCAAAGGCAATAGGGACAGGACTTTTAAGTTCACAAACGGTGAAGTCGAAGTAGAACATATTATCAGAATGGCGTAGCGGAAGTTTCTGATGGCCCATCTAAAGATAACTTCATTGGGAAGTTCAGATCTAAGGGTGGAAGGAAAGGCAAATGCCTTGGTTGCAATAAGTTCGGCCATTATGCGAAGGAGTGTCCGAAGGTAATGCAGGTCATCAAGGAAATGGTCGACTCTTCAAAGAAAGCAAGGAACCCCAGGCACTTCATCGGATAGATAATCGTGGGATTATACTTGGCGCTGATGCCACCTATCCCGGAAAGGATGTTGGGAATGTTATCCCTTAATTGAATGGGGATAACTCAATTCATTTACAGAATCTCTTTTATGTACCTGATCGCAAGAAGAACTTGGTGTCCATCTCGGAAATGGAAGTCAAAGGTTTCAGGGTGGCACTCATTGATGGAAAGGTACGTGTTTGAAAATAGATTTTTCAAAGATGTTTTAGAGTTCAGGGTTGTATCATGTCCATTGGGGACCATGTCCATTGACTCAGCATCGGAGGTCTGTGAGTCAGATGGTGACCAGGATGCCTAAATTCAAAAAGAGCATGAAGGTACATGTCTGAGATGTACTGAAGGAAAATCTTACAAGGGGACCATTCCCCTCATGTAGCAGGGCCACAGGTTTGGAAAAGCCCGTGGAGTTTGAGATTCATGATCGGGAATCTCATGTATGCAGGTGGTAGAAAGCCCTCTATGGCTTGAAGCAAATCACCCTGGGCATAGTATGAGAGGATCAACAGCTGTTTGATGAAGCTGAGATTCACTAGGAGTAAAATCGATCCAAACCATTACTTGAAGGTTGGGGATGAGAGACCTCTCATACCGGCACCTATGTCTGACAGGTGTAGACCCTCTCATTTGTAGGAGACAGAGGGAGTTGGATTCCGGATGTGGAATGATAAACTGCAAACCTGTGACTACCTCGAGGATCTCAACTTTCAGAAGTTATATGGTAGTGATGTCGGACCAGATTTGGGAAATGCCTCTGAGTCTCATAAACTCATTCACGTTGATGTTCTTGGTGAACTTCCTTCCGGACATATGTTTTGTAGTTAGCATGGTGAGCTCATATTTGGTTGAACCTCACTGGATTGGTGCCAAGAATCTTCTGAGATGTCTTCGGGGCACAATCTCTCATGGATTGAGATACATTGCCGGAAATATGAAACTGCATGATTATTCGAATGCTGATTGGGCAGGCAGTGTGGAGGATCACTAGAGCACTTCTTAGTGCTGTTTCTCTTTGGATTCTGCTTCGAAATCATGGATGAGTAGGAAGCAGAAGTCGATTGTTATAAGCACCGTTGAGACCGAATACATATCTACAAGTATGATCTCGTATGAAGTTGCCTGGTTGGGGAAGCTCTTCAAGTGAGCTGTTTGTACCACTATGATTTTATGTGACAACCAGAGATGGGATTCGATTATTGAGGAATCCCGTATTCGACGATTGCTCCAGCAGATAGACATTAGATACTAACTTATCTGGGATATGGTAAGTCTATGAGCAAGGAAGCTCCATCGCTATGAGATGATGTACAGGTTGCTACACTTTGTCTAAGCCCCAGGGGAAAGATCAAATCTGTGATTTTCTCGAACGACTTGGAGTCGTCAAGAGACCCTTGTACAAGGGTCTTGCATGTTATATACATTGAGCTCTGGGGGCTTGTGGTTCTTATTGGAGCAACATACGACCACAGGGTGACTCACCCTCCCCTGGTGGTGCGCATTGGGACAGGATGATTCGCTCTCCTGTGGACAGGATGATTCGCTCTCTTGTGGGCAAGATGATTCGCTCTCTTGTCGGACAAGATGATTCGCTCTCTTGTGGGACAGTATGATTCGCTATCCTGTGGACAGGATGATTCGCTCTCCTGTGAACAAGATGATTCGCTCTCTTGTCGGACAAGATGATTCGCTCTCTTGTGGGACAAGATGATTAATTCTCCTGTGTAGCAGGATGATTAATTCTCCTGTGAGGTCTGGATGATGTGTTCTCCATGACGATTGTGTAGTAGGATGATTAATTCTCCTGTGAGGTCTGGATGATGTGTTCTCCATGACGATTGTGTAGTAGGATGATTAGTTCTCCTGTGAGGTCTGGATGATGTGTTCTCCATGACGATTGTGTAGCAGGATGATTAGTTCTCCTGTGAGGTCTGGATGATGTGTTCTCCATGACGATTGTGTAGCAGGATGATTAGTTCTCCTGTGAGGCCTGGATGATGTGTTCTCCATGGCGATTGTGTAGTAGGATTATTAGTTCTCCTGTGAGGACAGGATTGATTAAGTTCTCCTGTCGAGGCATCCTACCCATGCAGTTTGGGACTCATGGGAAATACCTCTCATCTGATCAATGAGCAGGGAAATGAGGATAGGGACCATAGTAGTACCGATGGACGCATCGCTGTATCTATCGTACTCCCTATGCTAGGATGACCTTCATTGATTTGGGATCAATGATACTGGTCTGGGACCAATGGTACATACTCTGACACTAACTTCGAGTCAGTAGAGTACTGGTCTGGGACCAGTGGTACACACTCTGAGACTGACTTCGGGTCAGTGGAGAATGGTATGACACATTCTCGATCAATTCTTCTTCTTCATGGTTCAACAGAGCTAAGTTGAGCAGAGCAGAGCCAACAGAGCTGAGTAGAGCCAGCAGAGCAGAGCAGAGCCAACAGAGCTGAGCAGAGTAGAGCCAACAGAGCCGACAGAGCAAAGCAGAGCCAGCAGAGCTGAGCAGAGTCAGCAGAGCAAAGCAGAGTCAACAGAGCTGAGCGGAGTTAGTAGAGCTGAGCAAAGCAGTGCAGGGCACTAATAGCAGAGATAGTACAGTTGGACATATGGATAGCTGATGGAGTTCTCCCTAGTTGAGAGGGAGTGTTAAAATTGACAACTAGGGCCAAACTCCATGTGGGTCATATTATTTATGGTAGCTGATATTTTTATTGGATCCCTCTCATTGAGAGGTGTAGGATTGATCTAAAGATCATCTGATTCCAATAAGTATTTATGAAGTTATGAATTTATTTATGTTATGGACAAATTGTTAAGTCGGCCAGCAACTTATGTAGGCTCAGAAGCCCAACAATCATGTCTATTCAACCTCTACGTTTTAGCATAAATAGAAGAGGACTTCAAGTCATTTCTACACCCACTTGGATCTCTTCCTCTCTCTACTTGTCTTTGGGTTTTAGTAGGAGGAGAGATCTTAAGGAAAAGCTGTAAAAGCCGGAATTGCCGGAAAAGCCGGAACTGCCAGAAAAGCCGGAAACGCCAGAAAAGCCGGAAATACCAGAAAAGCCGGAAACGCTGGAACTGTTGGAAAAGACGGAACTTCCGGAAACATCGGAAAAGCCGGAAATACCGGAAAAGCCGGAAATGCCGGAAAAGCCGGAACTACCGGGAACTGCCGAAACAGCCGGAGCATCTGTAGGAAGGTAGCATGATGTATGAGATCATGGGCAACATAATACGCAACATGATGATATGAGCATGGGCAGCATAATGATGCATGATGATATGAGCATGGGCAACATAATGATGAATGAGATCATGAGCATGGGTCGCTTGACGATGAATAAGATCATGGAAGATGCAGCATGAAGATGAGAGCGGCTCAGTCATCAAGGTTCAACACATGTGACAGTACAGCAAGTTGTCACACGGTAATGTGCAGCAAATAGATGAGATGCAGCACTATGATAGGTGAACGAGTCACCTTAGAGAATCAGTTGAAGCAATATGTCTTCAATTGATCTCATGCCGATATCAAAAGTCAAAGTGATTGACTTCTATTGCAAATTTACTATCTCTCTCACTTTCTTTGCTGAACTTTGAAGAACATAAAAGAAGAATTGATCAAGGGTTTCCCCACATTGGGGTTTGTACCTGGCTAGCGCCACATCTTATGTCCTCTTGTCTTGGCTTGTCTTTTGCGATTTATATTTATGTTCTATCTGCAGTTTACTTTATGTTGATGTGATTGCTAATGTGAAAAAGAAATTGAAATAAATTGCTCTAGCATAGAACATACGTAAAATTAACACATTTTCTAGCTTTACTTCAAGAATTTAGCATTACCTATAATTCTTAACATATTTGGTCAAACCCAATAAAAAAACTGAGTCAAAAATGTCGAAAATGTTTTAGAAACTTGCTATACAAGCTTTTGCTACAGCCTTGAAACATGTTTCATGCTGTATGGACTCGTGGTATGGCCTTTAAATGTGTTTGAAGGCTATATAAAATGTGTTCCCTGTTTTTGTACATGATATGCCCCCCTAGGGTGCGTTCCCTACAACTTAAAAAGAGTGAAACACTATCCATTGTGCCAAAATAGCCAATGGACTTGCTCCCAACGTTATTGATTCCTTCGAAGCTTAAGCCAGATAGGTGAGGCAAACCTTTGTTATGAGAAACAACAAATATTATCAACTGTTGAACCAAGAAACAAGGGTCCAAGGCTTCCGAGTTAAGAAACATTTTAAGTTTCCCCCCCTACGGCTTGTGCCTTATCATTCCTGTTTATTTGACTGTCCTATGTATGATACATTTCTTTGTCCAAAGAAAATCCTTGTGGGAAGCCTAAGGCTATGTCACAAGGTTCGTCGAACTTCAACTTTGAGGTTCGAATTTTGGCGAACCTTAAAAAAGTTTTGAGGTTTGGCGAACCTCATAGCCATTGACCAAGTCCATTGATCAAAACTCATAACCTCATGTCGCAACTCAAGCTTGTAATCTATCCTGGCATTTTCCATGTTCATGATAATATTTTTATGTTTATTGATGTTGATATCTTATTATTTTATAGTGTATTTCATTTTGAAGTTAATATATATATATAGAAAATGTATATAGACAAACCTATTGGCGATCCTCATCAAAAAATTCGAACTCAAACCGAACCTAATCATTACGGAACTCGAACCTGAACCATGTGACTTGGCCCAAGGGATGCTTCCCCACATTTCTAGATAGCATCCCTAATAAACTTGTTGACGTAGACTAGTGCACTTAAGCCAAGGGGATTTGAATGAGGTATTTGCTGGCTTAGAACTAGTCAAATGGCCAACAACATTGGAAATAGTTGGTTTTCTAACCTCTTGGGCTAGCTAAGATGTGATATATATGCAAGAATAATTATATTTTAACCTTCAACATACAAAAATAATTACAACTGTCTTCAAGGAATCTCAGGGTTGATAGCTTTATAGCTAAAGAAATCCATTAAAAGTGAATCACACAATATGCAACATTTTGACAAGAGACACATATCGTCATTTTTGCTGAATCTTTGCGTCAGGCCAAAACATTATAAAAGCCAAATCAATATGCATATATTTCATACTTATTCTATGATTATAAATCCTCCCAATTAACTAATTCCTCAACACTAACCATCCCAAATTTATAAAAGGTAGTTGAATTGCCAACTCATTGTGTTGTGCTGTTAGGCAAGAAATGGACAGACCTCATGAAAGAGGAATTGCAGTGACCAATTATCTTCGGTCTAATAGAAAATCCCTATCATGCATGAACAATAAAATTCATGCAAATGGAAATACATAATAGTTATTTATCTTAGATTTCTATAGACTTAATATCATGAATTTGGAGAATCTTACATCAAACACTATCCCTTGTATTTATCACCCTTCACCACCTCTTGTAAAAAAACAGTACGTTCAATAGAGACAAGTGACAAATTTAATATGTATTAGAGAGGGAGGCATGAAATCTACTGAGAAACTAGCTTGAATATTGCCAGCTATCCCACATTATAGTGGACTAGGTTATTTACTAGATAAGTCACATGATGCTATGACATCAAGACACTGGTGTTTGACACAGGACATGTATGTTAGTGTTTTACTTGATTGCTCTATTAGTATTCTCTGTAGCATGGTGCACCGATGACATGCTTCAACAAAGTTATCCTTTCTCGATTCTTGAGCACAACATGTTGGTGAGTTGATGATGCTGCAACATTAGGTTACTTTGGGAGGCAAACTGTAGATATGTAAGAGAGGTAGAGGATGCATGTGTGTGTTGACCTTAGCTTATTTCTTGTATTAGTTGTGTGCCAAATTTAATTGCCTTTCTTACAAAAATAGAAATTATTGTTTTGACCTTCAATCCAGTTTAGTTTCAATGTTAGAATAGGATGCATGCATGGTAGGATCTCTAGAATCAGCCCAACACATGAGATAGGGTTGATTTTAGTTATTGAGTGCCTAAATACCTAGGATATGGTGGATGCGTTTATGCATATGAAATAACTCTGTGGGTGTGCTAATTTAGGACAACTACTGATGTAAGGTTGGGCACATTATTCTAGGCTTGTTAGAGTTAGGGTTTCTATCCTAAAATAGGTGCTCCACTAAGATGGAGACTTTTATTGTAAACCCTATTCTCTCTCTCTTCTATAAAGGAGACATAAGATGATTTGTTGAGATGGAGAAATTCATTGTAAGCCCTATTGTCTTCCTTTTCTATAAAGGAGACATGGTGATCTGCTAAGATGGTTAGCGTAATTGAGTTTTGAGATGTAGTTATTCTTTTTTTAGTTTTCTCTAGAAGATAGATGTAATTGCAAGTTCAAATAAGAGTTATTACTGTTTGTATTTCCAACAGTATGTGTTTCAATGTTGAAAAATTGGAGTGGGCAAAAAATCAGCAAGGGTCCAAAAAAATTTGGCGAAAAATTTGGCAAACATAAAAAAATACATAATATATTCATTTTAAAAACAATTTTAAACATATAAAGCAACAACAACATCAGATAACACATTGGCACACAAATATGGAGAAAGCACTGATATATATATGAATGATCCATCATAGTTGACATTGAATCCTGAAGTCTGATAGTTGTCCAATATCGTTTTAGCTAATATAGAAGTGGTGCTTTTAAATGCATAGATGCTTTAAGTAGAAATGCTAATTGCAATGAATTTATTGATACTGAAAATGAACAATATGCATTGACATGAACACAATTTTAGTCCCTTTCTTTTGGTTTTTCACTTCTGCAGATCTCAATCCTCTAAGACTTCTTTCTTGCAGGGTGTTTGTGGTGCAGATACATTTACTAGCACCTCGATTCTTAAAGCTACTCAGAAGATAGTTGCAAAAGAAGGCATCGCAGCTTTATTGAGAGGCTTGAAGCCAAGGATGCTCTTTCATGCACCTGCAGCAGCTATTTGCTGGTCTACATATGAAGCAAGTAAAAACCTTTTGCAGCATTGGAATGTGAAGCAACATGCTGAAAATTGATGGCTCGAACAACTTGTTCCTTGCATTTGAGGTGTACCTGCAAGAGCTATTTGTGAGAAGGTATGCTGATATTCCTCCTCGATTGATCTTTCACACTGTGACTTCGGAGCTTCTTAAGTGGGTACATATTTGATCTTATACATTATTTAGTACTGCCCTATTTGTATAACCAAACAAAAAACGAAGCTGCTATTGAATTAGTTATAGGGTAGTATTTGCTGAAGCTATCTTGTGAAACTTTGAATTCTAAAATAATGCCTAATTCTTAAGGCTTTGTATTATGACAGGTTCCATGGACTATCTTAGGGTACAGCATATGTCAACTACCTTAAAGTTTATTCGATTTACATTGGTCTTCTGTCAAGTGAACTACTCTTCAATGAGTTATGTTGGCATTCCATCATTTGCACCAAGTGATACATCTCTGTAGCATGGAGAGAGCCCATGTATCAAAAAGGGTCCATTGATATTCAATTTCCATATTCTGAAAATGGATCTTGAATTGTCTTGGCATGCATTATTATTTATAATACAAACGAATTGGCTAATTTGTAGAATTTTTGAAAATGGAGAATTTCAGGGCAATTACTTAAAGTTCTTACGAGTAGGAAAAGCAATTCATATCACAGATCAAAATGTTAGGGAGTATATACACAAAGCTACTTGAGCAGTTTTCTTCATTGGTGTAAGGGAAGCTTTGGTGTCAAATCAATTTTGTCACTAGGAACGATGAAAAGTAAACTACTGTATTTCTGTCTTATACATCACATTGGCTTATGGTGTATTGATACTTGTCTGTTTTTATGTATTGTAACATAATTGACAGTAAATCTTATTCCACGAACATCCAACATTATAGAGAAGCAAAATGGCAAAGGCTATTATTATTGTTGAAAATGCTACATGGAAATTATGTCATGCAATTAATGTTTTCTTACGAGTTTGCACCATAAAAGCTTTTGTTCGATGCATAGTCTATATGCACAAATGCTTTGCCATTATATGAACTTAACGTTTCAATGTTTCTTCGACATACATAGTCGATGATTCACTAGTCTGCTTGTTTTTTTTGCAAGGTTCTTCAAATGATTTCTATTAGGATAAAAAAATGATTACATCGAGCACAAAGAGTTTTCTATATCATAAAAAACAACCCTGGGAGACAAAAGCTTCCTTCACGTGTACTCAACAACCCATCAAAACATTAGAGTCTACTTAAATCATGGCTACCACCAGTGCACTTGTCAAAAAACTAGGAAGGATAACATCAATTAATCCATATGCAAAAAACAAAACAAGATTCTTCCAACATGGAACCAAAAGTATTGGAGTTGACCGAAACTAACAATATAGGAATTGGCTATTAAGCCGCCGCTTGAGGGAACTTCCATCACCGCTGCAAGTTGACCTCTGCTTCCGTTAGAAAGGGAGTGCCGAAAAGGAAACTGTCGCTTCAATCCGAGATGATGACAGGAGATAGGGGCGAGGAATTCCCTCGAGGAGAAGCAACAACACAAGGAGATGCAGTGAGTGAGGGAGCATTGATGACAACAGGGGTTTCATTGAGCTCCTCTGACTCAGTAACAGAGTCAAAAACCACAAATTTCTCAACCCTTACCATTCGAGATACAATATCATCCAAACTATAGTGGAGATCTCAAAGAATTCGCTTGATGTCCTCCTACCCTGCAAACAATTTATAGTTTTCTACCTGCTTATCTTTGAGTAACATTCATAACAGAGTTTCCATCTGTTGATGCATTGTGAGAGAATGGAGGAAACAGAGCTTGCCTCTTCCTAAATTTCCCCGGGTCTAGTATCCACTTTAGTGAGACACTTCCCACTTCTGAGTCTAAGAAATATGCCCGATCACTGAACTCCTTTGATTCAAAAAGTAGAATTTCCTTTTTGACCTTAGGAGGGACCAAATCAAAGTAATTAGCCATAAACTCCCAACCAAACAACTGATGTCAGTGTGAAGAACCGCTCACACCACCTCTGCGACTCAACAGTGTTTGTCGAGGAGCCATAAAGACTAGTGGAAACGAGTGTGATTGACATTTGAAATGGACTCTAAACCTTTGCGAATTAAGAGGATGATAGACTATGAAAACTAAAGGAGTTGATTGTACCCAAAGACTGTCACGACAAAGACCATATAGTAATAAAGGTCCTGCGAAACTATCAAGACCAACCTGACTCTTGTTAATCAAATGTGTGGAGATGGAGACTGATAACAAAGGAGTAGAATTATAGAAATACCTCCAAACGAAAAGGGGTACCCAAATGTGAGAATGAGGAGGCTTACGAAGAGTGAACAAGAAGGGATGTCACTCAAATATCAAGGTATCATCAATCCAGACCACCAAATGAACCCCTGCTAGGAAGGCACAAAATGAGAAAAATACCGAAGAGGTATATCGACAAAGAAAATTTACAACGAAATTAGCAACTTTGAAACAAAATAGAAAAAGTTCGTGGCTACCCGATTTCACAAACCAGAATGACACAATTGAGGGAAAACCACAAATTTCTCAACCCTTACCATTCGAGATACAATATCATCCAAACTATAGTGGAGATATTGAAGAATTCGCTTGATGTCCTCCTACCCTGCAAACAATTTATAGTTTTCTACTTGCTTATCTCTGAGTAACATTCGTAACAGAGTTTCCATTTGTTGATGCACTGTGAGAGAATGGAGGAAATAGAGCTTGTGCTTCCTAAATTTCCCTGGGTCTAGTATCCACTTTAGTGAGACACTTCCCACTTTTGAATCTAAGAAATATGCTCGATCACTGAACTCATTTGATTCAAAAAGTAGAATTTCCTTTTTGACCTCAGAAGGGACCAAATCAAAGTAATTAGCCATAGACTCCCAACCAAACAATTGATGTTAGTGTGAAGAACCGCTCGCACCACCTCTGCGAATCAATAGTGTTTGTCGAGGAGCCGTAAAGATAAGTGGAAATGAGTGTGATTGACATTTGAAATGGACTCTAAACCTTTGTGAACTAAAAGGATGATAGACTATGAAAACTGAAGGAGTTGATTGTACCTGAAGATTGTCATGACAAAGACCGTATAGTAATAAAGGTCCTGTGAAACTATCAAGACCAACCCGACTCTTGTTAATCAAATGTGTGGAGATGGAGATTGATAACAAAGGAGTAGAATTATAGAAATACCTTCAAAGGAAAGCGGGTACCCAAATGTGAGAATGAGGAGGCTTATGAAGAGTGAACAAGAAGG
Source organism: Pinus tabuliformis (assembly GCA_031772625.1). NCBI lineage: Eukaryota > Viridiplantae > Streptophyta > Pinopsida > Pinales > Pinaceae > Pinus > Pinus tabuliformis. The sequence continues at coordinate 341,766,755 of CM062815.1, read as the reverse complement.
TATGTCGCTCAAATATCAAGGTATCATCAAGCCAAACCACCAAATGAACCCCCACTAGGAAGGCACAAAATGAGAAAAGGACCAAAGAGGTATATCGACAAAGAAAATTTACAACGAAATTAGCAACTTTGAAACAAAATAGAAAAAGTTCGCGGCTACCTGATTTCACAAACCAGAATGACACAATTGAGGGAAAACCACAAATTTCTCAACCCTTACCATCCGAGATACAATATCATCCAAACTATAGTGGAGGTCTCGAAGAATTCGCTTGATGTCCTCCTTCCATGCAAACAATTTATAGTTTTCTACCTGCTTATCTCTGAGTAACATCTGTAATAGAGTTTCCATCTGTTGATGCACTGTGAGAGAATGGAGGAAACGAAGCTTGCGCTTCCTAAATTTCCCTGGGTCTAGTATCCACTTTAGTGAGACACTTCCCACTTCTAAATCTAAGAAATATGCTCGATCACTGAACTCATTTGATTCAAAAGGTAGAATTTCCTTTTTGACCTTAGGAGGGACCAAATCAAAGTAATTAGCCATAGACTCCCAACCAAACCACTGATGTCGGTGTGAACACTGCTTGCACCACCTCTGCGACTCAACAATGTTTGCCGAGGAGCCATAAAGATTACTGGAAACGAGTGTGGTTGACATTTGAAATGGACTCTAAGCCTTTGCGAACTAAAAGGATGATAGACTATGAAAACTGAAGGAGTTGATTGTACCCGAAGATTGTCACGACAAAGACCGTATAGTAATAAAGGTCCTGTGAAACTATCAAGACCAACCCGACTCTTGTTAATGAAATGTGTGGAGATGGAGACTGATAAAAAGGAGTAGAATTATAGAAATACCTCCAAATGAAAAGGGGTACCCAAATGTGAGAATGAGGAGGCTTACGAAGAGTGAACAAGAAGGGATGTTGCTCAAATATCAAGGTATCAATGAACCCTGGCTAGGAAGGCACAAAATGAGAAAATGACCGAAGAGGTATATCGAAAAAGAAAATTTACAACGAAATTATCAACTTTGAAACAAAATAGAAAAAGTTCGTGGGTACCCGATTTCACAAACCAAAATGATACAATTGAGGTAAAACCACAAATTTCTCAACCCTTATCATCCAAACTATAGTGGAGATCTCGAAGAATTCGCTTGATGTCCTCCTACCCCGCAAACAATTTATAGTTTTCTACCTGCTTATCTCTGAGTAACATTCGTAACAGAATTTCCTTCTGTTGATGCACTGTGAGAGAATGGAGGAAACAAAGCTTGCGCTTCCTAAATTTCCCTGGGTCTAGTATCCACTTTAGTGAGACACTTCCCACTTCTGAATCTAAGAAATATGCCCGATCACTGAACTCCTTTGATTCAAAAAGTAGAATTTCCTTTTTGACCTCAGGAGGGACCAAATCAAAGTAATTAGCCATAGACTCCCAACCAAACAACTGATGTCGGTGTGAAGAACCACTTGCACCACCTCTGCGACTCAATCGTGTTTGTCGAGGAGCCATAAAGACTAGTGGAAACGAGTGTGATTGACATTTGAAATGGACTCTAAACCTTTGGGAACTAAAAGGATGATAGACTATGAAAACTGAAGGAGTTGATTGTACCCGAACACTGTCACAACAAAGACCATATAGTAATAAAGGTCCTGTGAAACTATTAAGACCAACCCGACTCTTGTTAATCAAATGTGTGGAGATGGAGATTGATAACAAAGGAGTAGAATTATAGAAATACCTCCAAACAAATAGGGGTACCCAAATGTGAGAATGACGAGGCTTACGAAGAGTGAACAAGAAGGGATGTTGCTCAAATATCAAGGTATCATCAATCCAGACCACTGAATGAACCCCAACTAGGAAGGCACAAAATGAGAAAGGGGCTGAAGAGGTATATCGACAAAGAAAATTTACAACGAAATTAGCAACTTTGGAACAAAATAGAAAAAGTTCACGGGTACCCGATTTCACAAACCAGAATGACACAATTGAGGGAAAACCCTGCCAGAGAGTTAGAAACTAACTTGACACCTTTAAAACCAGATGGAGAAAATACTTGGGTACCAAGCCCCACATACTAGAACTAGGCAACTAAAGGAAATCCTCGATAGATCAGAGCCCTGAAGCAACGAGGTAGGGAGAATTGCCACCAGCTCAAAGGCAGGGCTAGTTCCTGTGCAATGAAGGAATAATACAAAAAACATTGACCCTCTTGTTCTCGCAACACTGCACAAACCAAGCCACTTTAATGTCGTCGTATAAACATAAATGAAGACATCCGTAAATTGATGAAGGAGATGAAGGCAACCACCCTAAATAATGAAGTATACTTGATACAGTGACCAAGAGTAGGCGAGGAGTAAGGAATCTTGTACACCTCCCCCAGTGTATTTGCAAAGTCGCCACCCTAATATAACACCCATGCACAGATAAGGACCCGACAGGGGGCTCGACTGATAAGGACCCTTTAGGGTGTCTGACACACCATTTGAAACCCACAATCCTCCCATGGTACGAGCGCTCATCAATGAGCTCACAAGTTTGCATGTCAAGATCCATAACTGCAGTGGCCAATCCACCCATCAAAAGGAACTCCATCTCTATACTAACTGAATGTCGTATCGCTCCCCTAATTCTACCTCCGCCATGCATTTATTGTGATGGGACGGGGTTAGGTTAACCCTCTCCAGGAAACGGGGTAAATGCCACACGAGGACTAGGAGATGATAGATGTAGGGTGTGGCATGCACCCCAACAACCATCATCCCTACCACCCCATTTGAACCCTCCACATGCTAATCAAGTGTTTAGCTGCCATTACAGACTTCATTAATGATATCCCCGTCAGGGAAATCTGGTTGCTTATTTTACATGCACAAATGCTTTGATTCTAGATGATCTTAATCTTTTAATGTTTTCTCCACACTCGGTGCGACACAAGTTATGTCGTGTACAAGATTGACACATAATATAAGAGTACTCTCCCATGTAAGTAAAGTGTTCAAAAATACCGAGTTTATCAGGCTTGAATATTTGATTAGCATTTGAGATATGTTGTGCACAAGAGATCACATAAATTGAGAGTACTATTCCTTACCAGTGGTAAAGTGTCAAAAGAGTTTTTAAGGCCTAAATGTTTGATTTGTTAATTTTTCTTAGGGCTATATTGTTCTTTGCTTTGATAATTGCATTTCTTCATCAACACATTAAGTTCACACCATAACATCATAAAAGTTATTTAGATTTACATCATTATTCATTATCATATGCAACTATGTAGAAAGAACAATATCATCATCATCAATATAGTGGAACATAAAGGAACAATAGAAGAAAAAGATTCACATATAGACAAACCAGGATTGGTCGGAGATCAGGGCAAAACCCACTATGGGGAAAGCCTTTGCAAATTCTTCTTCTTAGATTGTCATCAAATGATACAACAAAAGATAGTACAATGATCCATATCTTCATTCTATGTAATTAACCAGTAAAACAACTACAACATCCATGAAATGATTCTGAAGACTATAATGAACTGTCACTTTCTACAGTCAACTGCTGAACCGTGCGGTCACTGAGCAAAATCTTCGAAAGATTGAGATTTCATCTTTTAGATCCCGATTGCACGAAGGAGGTGTCATGTGAGTGACTATAACTTTCCCCGTCGCTCCCTTAAGTTTGACATGTGAGTTATTGGGGTCATATCTGGACTGTGGAAACCCTAAACCCTTAGTTGCATGGATGGAGAGTTTTTCGTGCGACTGGAAGGCTCCAGTTGCACATATGGGCTTCTATGCGTGCGACTAAGACCCGTGCGAGCCAAAAACAAGATAGAAGAGTGCCTTATTATTATGTCCAAATGAGGTAGAGGGCATTTGTATTTATAGCCTTTCAAGGTGGTCCACTTTGCTTTAGGGCCAACCTTATGAAATGTTAACATGTGAGATTTTCTTCATAAGTACACTTTCCCTTATTTGATTTGAGTGATTCTTAGGTCGATTTTAGTCCTCTCAAAAGGAGGAATTCAATGAAATTATTATCTCTCTTAGGTGAGCTATCCAAAGTGGAATTTGATCGCAGTTGCATATTTTTAACACTCCCTCTCAACTAGGGAGAATTCCACTTGCATCATGTCATGTGTACCCTGTCATCAAATCATATCCAATCTCAAGTATATCATCATCACGTATCATCACTGATCATCTCAATTACTCTCTTGCTCATTCTTGCTTATCTCTTGATTTTCCTTGCTCATATGCTGAACATTCTCGAATCTAGAAGAAGAATTGTCATCAGAGGGGAGCCTAAACTACCACCCTCTACTCATTGGGCTGCTACCCAGAATCTCTGTGAGCGGGTTACAACCCAGAATCTCTGTTAGCGGGCTACTACATTGAATCTATACTAGTGGGCTACTACTCGGGAATATCGTTAGGGAGTCAGATCTACGACCTGTATCATCATCAGAGAGCATATCATCAAGGAGCATATCTCAACCCAGAATCTCATGGGGGAGCTACTACTACGACCTCATATCGAGCAATAGGTGATACAAGGGAGCCACTACTCAACCCATCCTATTGCCTATTGATCTTCCCAACAATGACCCTCAAGAGTCATGTGGTAGAACACCTACATCATAATCCAAGCTTGGACGAGATACCCAACTTACCAAGAGGTAAGGATCACACGCCTCCAAGCCTCCTCAACCCGTTGGCCAAACGAGGAGGAACAATCCCAACTATCCTTGCTTGTGGTTATGATGCCAACTAGGGTATACTCTGCAAAGACCAAGATAGGGTGAGCTACTACTCCAACGCTATGGGTAACAGATAGGGGTGATTGTGAAAATTCGAGAATCCCATCTGAATCTACTACTACACCGACTGATTAAACTTTTCCTATTTGTTAATTACTGAAACAAATTATTTATTGCTTCCTACAATAAATATCGAAGCTAATACAACTGCAGCCTTCACTTAATTAATTTATTTGTTCAAAACAAGAACAAAACAATAGAGAAAGATACACACAAGTGACAGTGTTTTTTGGACAAATGTCCCCAGAAAAACCCAATGTGGGAAAACCGATGTAGCAAATATGAGGGTTTTTATTATTATGCAGAAGTATTCTGAAAACAACTTTGGATGCCCTTCTGGCAATCCAGTTACAGAGAAATAAAATAGCACAAAAAATAAGTGAGATTACCTCACTCTACCCGGCAAGTCCCGGCTGACTCGACAGCTGAACCAACTGTCCCCAGCTATCTCTGTGTTGGCCCTGCGTCAGCGTCAAAGGCTCTGCGTCAACTCTGCGCTGAGTCTACTTGCCTCCTGGAGCTCTGGTGTCAACCCTCTTGGCTCATACGTTAATTCCTCGACAAATCTCGAACTTCTGCTGGAAGATTGCATTGCTTCTGCATGAGCCCTTCTGGCTCTGCATCAAGCTCTACGCGGGCCCTTTTGGCCCAGTGTCAACCCCTCCTGGGTCTGCGTTGCCTCCTTCTGAGGTCCTGGAGAAGATACTCCAACCCAACTATCACTTCCCCTCATTGCAAAAGCTCACAATCAAAATTCTCTCGGCAGCTCCTGTGCTCTGCTTCAGAAAATCGAACTTCTGAACTCTTTGTGTGTCTTTCCAAGTGACCCTCAAGCCTCCTTAAATAATCTCCTCGTTGACATTCAACGACCCATATTAGAAGCTAATCAATGGCCAAAATCATTTTTTCTTGATTATCGTCTTCTTCTAGAAGTTACACCCACAATTTATATTAATACCTTTTAATTATTTTATTTTCCTAAGTTTAGACTTAGGGTCCCATTAAAAATAACTAATTATTTTAATACCACTGTTTCTGGGTGGAATTTTCCAAAATGCTTTCTGGGTTCTTTGGAATAAATGTGCCCAAGCCTCCCTGCAACGAGGCTGAGAGCACATCCGATGCAATACCTCCCACTGAAGCATCACATTGACTTCATATCATTGTCCTCTGTGCTGGTGATGTCCGACATGTTGTCCACAACTACTGTGAAAATGCTGCATCTGTACTGGAGCTGATCCTGCCACTGTCACACTGCACCCGTACTGCAACTCCCTCTGAATTTCTGCATCAGTGCTACTGTTGACACTACCACTGCCATTGCACTGCAAACTGTTGTTTCTACTCCATCAACAACGTAAAAACATCCCAAATTATTGAACTAACTGTGTTCAATATGATACCACGTGAATGCTAAACCCTGACTGCTACTAGTCTATTCGCTGACCCTTTGAATCTACTATGCTGCTGCTGACTACTACTCTGTGCCATCTGCACTGCTACCAACTTTGGTCTGCACTGTTTAGTTTTTGGCGCTCCTAGCCACTGCAATTGTCTCTCCGACACTCCTCGGCACCAGCGGACACTAGTCCATCCTGCTACTTCTGATATGGGCTCCTGTAGCAAGGAATTAATCCAAGAGGTGGTCTCCTCAAGGATCTTGCCCATCTATAGCTCTTTTGAACTACAAATCTAAATCAGCCCACCCCCCTCCCGGAGGTATCTTGACTGTCATGGCGAACTCCTCTTCCTCGATCTTCGCGGGTGCAGCCTTCAGATCGTGCTTCTCATATTTGTCCTTCTTCCCGAGAGGACACTAAGTTGCGTAGTGACCCATCTCACCACACCTGAAGCACTTTATCTTCGAGACGTCCTTCGTACATCTCTGCTGCTCCTGCTGCCCCTTAGATGCAAGGGCTGCATTATCCTCCTCCTCCTTGGGCTTCGACCCATTGCTGCTGCTTCCGTCAAGTTTACACTTGACTAGATCTCTCCTCAGCTCCTCTTGCTTGAGAGCTGCCCACATCTCATCCCAATTCGGCAAAGTGACCCTGCCCAGGATACTCTGGACAAAGACTTACCACTCATTTGAGACAAAATTGAGGGCTAGTCTAACCAACTCTAAGTCTTGAGGCGTAGACCCCACAACAGATAACTCATCACAGGTCTCCTGAAGCTTCGTGAGGAATGGATCCACACACTCCCCCTTCTGCATCTGAGTAGATCTCAACTTCTGCTCCAAGTACATCTTCTACTGCTCAGAAGATCCCTAATACAACGTAGACAATGTGTCCCACATCTCCTTAGCAGTCCCTCTGCTAGCGATGTGACATACCACATGATCCTTCACTCTGTCGAGGATCATTCTCTTTGCCTTTGCCATTTTAGCTCAATACTTCTTCAACGGATTGACATCTACAGGCACAACCACCACGCTATCGACATATGTCTTGAGGACATGCTCATCTAGAAGGAATGACATTCTAGCCTTCTAGATGACATAGTTGGATGCTCTGTTCAACCTATCCTGGTCCCTCAAGCCACTAGTTGCCATCTCTGCCACTAAAAAATGTCGAAAATCTCCTCTTTGGTTCTTACTGCTGCTGCTCAGCCAATAAGAAAGGGACTTCTTGGAGGCAAGTCTTACCGAGGAAAATTTCCCTCACAATACTTCTTCCTTCTCTTATGACGCCTTTTTGCCCAACAAAACGACCTGCAGAAAACACTGCGTCCCACCAACTTCTTCACAGGCTGAGGCTTCAATGCTGCTCCCTCTTCCACGACAAGATCTCAAACTAGAAGTCCTTCTCTTTGTCGACTCACTCAGAGAGAGACTACCTTGAAATTCAGACCTCCAACTAGAAATACGTAAAACCTGTTGGGTTTCGAACTGCTACCTCCTGCAACTTTTTCGATCTCCCTCTTTTGCTCAACGCTGGGTTCTCTTGAACTGTTCTTCTTGTTTCGCCTGCACTAGCTCTGATATCATGTGAAATTTTGAGAATCCCACCCGAATCTACTATTGCAACAACTGATTAAACTTCTCCTATTTGTTAATTACTGAAACAAATTATTTACTGCTTCCTACAACAAATATCGAATCTAATACAATTGCAGCGTTCACTTAATTAATTTATTTGCCCAAAATAAGAACAAAACAATAGAGAAAGATACACACAAGTGACGCAATATTTTTTGGACAATTGTCCCCGGAAAAACCTAATGCGGGAAAACTGATGCAACAGATTTGAGGGTTTTTATTATTATACAAAAGTATTATGGATACAACTCTGGATGCCCTTCTGGAAATCCAGTTACAGAGAAATACATTGGAAGAAAGACTTAGTGAGATTACCTCACTCTACCTGGCAAGTCCCCACTGACCCGACAGCAGAACTAACTGTCCCCGACTATCTCTGCGTTGGCCCTGCGTTGGCCTCAAAGGCTATGCGTAAACTTTGCGTTGAGTCTACTTGCCTCCTGGAGCTCTGATATCAACCCTCTCGGCTCAGACGCCAATTCCCCGACAAATCTCAGACTTTTGCTGGAAGACTGCGCTGCTTCTGCGTGAGCCCTTTTGGCTTGGCGAGAAGCTCTACGTGGGCCCTTCTAGCCCAATGTCAACCCCTCTTGGGTCTATGCCGCCTCCTCCTGGTGTCTCTTTGCCTCTCTGTTGCATATCCTGGGTCTTGGAGGAGATACTCCAACCAAACTATCACTACCCCTCACTGTAAAATATCACTATCAAAATTCTCTTGGCAGCTCTTCTGCTTTGCTTCATAAAATCGAACTTCTGAAATCTCTGTGTGTCTTTCCAAGTGTCGGAAAAATGGTTTTTACTGTGGATTCTCTGGTAATTTAAAAAGATATAAACCACAGAAATCTTAAATCCAAAATCTCCTTGTTGACAATAAACGACCCATATTAGAAGCTAATCAATGGCTAAGATAATTTTTGCTTGATCATCATCTTCTTCTAGAAGTTACATCCACAATGTATATTAATACCCTTTAATTATTTTATTTTCCTAAGTTTAGACTTAGGGTCCCATTAAAAATAATTAATTATTTTAATACAACTGTTTCTAGGTGGAATTTCCCAAAATACTTTCTAGGTTCTTTGGAATGTATGTGCCCGAGATTCCCTGCAAAATTTGAGACTTAGAGCACATCTGATGCTACCAGAAATCAACAGTGATACCCTATTTTCTAGAGTTCCCTCAACCCCAGGAGCCCTCTATCTTAATTCCACACCCTGGGAGCTCAAATAGGGGAGGAAGAGCTGGCTCAGTGTTCTCGATCAGTCCCGCTTTCTGTAGATCAGAAACATATCATCGTGCTCATATCTGGTAATCATCATGTCTCAATTGCAACTATCTCTTGTTCATACAAGACATCACATCAAATACTATACTAGAACATAAATAATAATTTATATCACAAAAATGATACCATATTTGTCCTCCCTCTCAAGGAGGTGCTAATCACAAGCCTGAGCTTGTCTCGTACAACAACACTGTCTCAATATATGAAGGTATCTTATTCCCAGCGATATGCAAGGATTTTTTTCAAATTAGTTCCCACTTTTTGTCATCATAATGTATCCATGTCATATCCAGAGCCTGCTCAGACGACTCTCCAAGGAGCTTCTTCATCATGTGACATGGCTAGTCATGTTAGAAACATCGTATTCAACCTCGGTCGTGCTATGGACCTCCCATCCTCTTATCATGGTAGATCTCATACTGAGGCAACATCCAAATGTGCTCATCTCATCAATAACAATCTAATAATCATCAATACACCCAAGTAGTCACATATTGCAGTAAGATCATCCCATGCAAGTAATTTTAAGGATGCTAGGCATCAACTCAATGTGAATGAGGCAGCTCAATCATGAATCGACTTAGGTTCTATGCACATCATATATATATACAGATGGATGTTCTAAATGAAACATCAATGCTTCAATCAATTGTCGGTTTCTGAGTCAAGTTCAACAATATCTTTTCACAACTTCCTGAAATTCGATCGGAGTGTTCAAGGATTTGCATTTCCACTTTCCAATACTTCTTCAATAGCTTCGCAATATAGATTTTATTTTCCCAACTTTAGAAATCAATTCATCATGCAATGATTCGTCATTTCGAGCTTCAGAAGCTATCTCCCTATTACTTTGATCATCATAGGCTCATTTCCTGGCACAAGTAGACCATCAATATATAAAACCAAATTCAAAATCAAAGTCGTACCTTGGAACACTTCTGAAGTAGAGGTTTGGATCAACACATCATCTTGGCTTCACCAGATAATTGTCATGCAAACATATCTTGATCGAGGAGCTTGCTTCATATAGTGCTCTATGTGAACATAATACTTTTGCAGACCAATATGATCAAACTCACAATATTGTACAATCAAATCAACTAAGTCAGTTTATCAAAGTTTAGATTCCAGATTAGAACCAATATCAAGATCATCACAATATCACAGTATCATATTCTTTAGAACAGGTGACAGGTAGAGCTCTCATCAAGTCATGACTTCATATATTATCATGCCAACAAGTTGTCATAAGAAATATCAATCCAAATTTCATCAAGTCATCCTCATGATCATAATATAAGTCACTAGATGCAAATGCATACACCAAGGATAAGTCATGCAGGTTCCAACCATTCATGGAGATAGCTTCATACTGAATCACAACTGTCAATACTTCAACCAATGTGCTAAGAATGAGGAGGCCAATACAAAACCATTATCGAATACCAATATTAGTTATTTGAAGTTCATATATCATTCTCATCAAGGCAAGTCATCAATCGTCGAATAAAATCATTAGTCATCAGATCAAATCCCTAGTTTTCTGTCATAGATAGATCTATAGTCCAAAACATATCTCAACACCAAGTCAAAGTTCTAAGTCATTATCAACCATCATGTCAAAACTCCAAACACTGCTCATCTATATCAATAATCCAAATCATGCCGAACTCTTATAGCACAAACTTTAAACATAATGACATATTTGTATGCATGTCCCAACCACTTGCAAACATAAGTTAAGGACATATATTCATATTATAGAAAACAATCAAACTTTCCAACTCACAGATCTTTCTGATGTTTGCTCCACATCTGTAAGATTGACATCCTTCAGGTGAACACATGATTTCATGCACAAAACTTCATTTTTGTATCCAACAGGCATAGTTGTACCATAGGCTTTCCTCTGTGTGGTTTGGAGACTCTAGTTGCACCCTTGACCTTACTTCTGTGCGGCTAAGAGGCTACAGTCACGCTTGTAACTTTGCTTCCATGCGACTGAGGTTTAGAGCAAAGAAAAACTCTCTCTCCTTAGATCAGAACTTTGCTGCATATCAACAATGTCAGATATTTGTCTATTCATGCCCGTAAATCATACTTTAACAATAATAATGAAAGTGACAATAGGAGAAGGGATCTTATGGGGAGTTTCTCCCTATGAATGGGAATCCACTTCAGTCATCTTCATTCATGCCATAAACATGTCTATAATGCTATCATGCATTGTTAGATCATAAAGTCAGATCATATTATATATTCATCATGGTTATACTAAGTTATCAGTTATGACATCATGACATCAATATTTCATCAAGGGTTAGTGTCAAATAGCTAATAGGAGCATATTTCAAGAATCATGATCACAACATTACTTTTTTGTCACACAAATCAATCCAATAGGTTAGGGAATTCAATTTTACCATACATCATAATTAATAAGCACATCAAAGCAAAACCGTGGTCAATAAAATATCATGAATACCAATCTCATTGTTACACTTCTATCATCATGGTTATCATGCTTTCACAAACAATATCAAGTTACCATCTATTAGAATCAAGGAGCTAACCTTCTTCATGGGATCAAAATATCAAAATATGATAGATGTTAGCCAAACATAAAGTATACCAATATATTAGAAATCAACATTTCCAAGTAGCTTCATAGAATCAAGAAATTCATGTTGATCAAGAAGTAAGATACTTGTTCAATACCAAGTGCTCCATTTCATCATAAGAACCACAAATCCAAATCACTTTCATATGCATGCATGAACCATTTGAGAAGGAGAAATTCTCATCATACCTTAGGGATTACCTTGCCATCCAATATTACAACTAAAATATAACATCAAAACGATATACCATGCATACCTTGTAGTACTCAAATACATGTGCATCCTTTTATTTGACATTGGCAACATGTAGCACTTAGTCATCTTTTCATTAGGTGCATCCTTACCTTTTCCAGCTCTGGATTTTCTTTCCTACATCTCAGATCCTCTTATTACATCTCATCGAGGAGGTTAGAAACATCCATATACTCAAATATACATGCATGAAGTGTAAGTAATAATCAAACCAATAATAAAATCCATGAGTTTAAACAAAAGTAAAGACATAAAGGAGAATCATAAGTCCAGAGATACTTATCTTCAATGAGAGGTGATCCTCTCCCTCTTGAACCAACCTTCAAGAGCCACCACTGCCTATATAACAATGTTGCCTTCAATATTTCAACTTTATCAACAACCAGGCCTACTAGAGACTATCCCATCTAGGGCTTCATCAAATCTGTCACAAGTGCTTGAGCATCTTCACATTGATCATGCTAGGTTTAATATCTCATATTTTTGCCACAAACTAGGGTTTCTCAAGCCCTAACTTCATAATATCCATCAAACCCTAATACACAAATTTCCTAAGGTTTTATTCAAAACCTAGAATTCTTTTAGGTCTCCTCTGTCTTCTCTTGCTTCCATCAAAGGTGTCTCCATGGGGGTGATCTCCATGACTTTTCTTCCACCCAACTCTGATACCATGTTAATTTTTCTTAGGGCTATATTACTCTTTGCTTTGATGATTGCATTTTTTAATTAACACATTAAGTTCACCCCATAACATCATAACATTATTCATATTTACATCATTATTCATCATCATATGAAACTATGTAGAAAGAAAAATATAATCATCATCAATGCAGCAGAACATATAGAAACAATAGAAGAAAAACATTCACACATAGAGATACCAGGATTGGTTGGAGACCATGGAGAAACCCACTATGGGGAAAACCCTTGCAAATTCTTCTTCTTATATTGTCATCAAATGATTCAATAAAAGAGAGTACAATGATCCATATCTTCATCTATGTAACTAACTAGAAAAACAACTACAACATCCATGAAATGAACCCAACAATGTATATGCTCAAAACTCTAATTCTGAAGACTATAATGAACTGTCACTTTCTGTAGTGAACTACCGAACCCTGTGGTCATTGTTGGGCAATTTATTTGCTTAAATTGCTTCTTAAATTATCGACCAGGGAAACTCGTAAGCTTGTGATGGTGCCAGCAATATATATGCAGGAGTAGGCAACTAACTCTATGTCTAGCTAAATATTTACGATTCAATATAATATGTAAGGGAAGAGGCTCCTAACTAAGGAGGTCCTGGTTGTCCTTCCCTACAGTATCATAGAGAAATCATTGATTACATAAAACTAGAAACTTGAAATAAAGACAAGAGAATAACTTTAATTGTTGTTCAGATTCAAAGAGAGAGAGAAACTAACTTAGTCTCTTGATTGTCCTCTCATGTACTAATCCAAACTAAACTAAGATTCATTCATAAGCATAAGAAATGAAATGACTTGAAACATAAAAGCAAAAGAATGAATTTCAATTATCATACAAATCAAATGGAGAGAGAGCCTAACTTAGACCCTTGGTTGTCCTCTCATATGTTGATAAGATTCTAATTTAAAACTCATTCGTCAATCATAAACAAATCCTCAAACATCTAAGCAATTAAATGAAATAAGATCTAATATGAAATAACATGTTCCTTTGATCCTTCTAGAGTGAGCTCAATTCTCCTAAGAACAAAGTGACAAGCTATTCCATATACTACATTAAGGCAACTTATATCTAAAACTACATAATGGAAATATATGTAAAATGAAGCTTTATTCTATTCCATCATAAGTTGGATACAATGCTCCAAGAGTCCTCCCTTTGGAATGGAGGAGGTACTCCTATTTATACAATGAGATGAGATAACAAACTCATAATGATGATCCACTAATCTCTCTTTAGTTCCATACATTTCTCAACCATCTAGACACATAACCCTATCCTCCATGATCTCCTCCATGAGGTCCATGATCTTCTCCATGAGATCATGATCTTTTCCATGAGGCTTATCTTATCAAATTCGAATTTGATCATTCAAGGCCACATAAAGATGCCCTGGAAGCTTCCTTTGTACCTACACATGTCAACAAACTCATTCTAATTGTTAGGTATAAGTATAAGCATATTATTTTCTAAAGTTTAGCCATAAATCCACTTAAAAATGTTAAGAATTAATAAACTTTGGAAAAGCATAGTTATAACCCAATAATGAGGTAAATGTAATGATGTGGAGGTGGAATGGAGGTGACATGAAGGTAAAATGTGAAGATATTGATGAATAATGGAGTGAAAATAGGGACTATTTTGAGGCCCAACAGTCATTAGAGTGAAATCTTAGGAAGGTTGAGATTCCATCTTTTAGATCTTGATCGCATGGAGGAGTCATGCGTGCGACTATAAATTTCCTAGTCACTCCCTTAAGCCTGACATGTGAGCGACTGGGGTCAAATATGGACTGTAGAAACCCTAAACCCCCAGTTGCATGGATGGAGAGTTGTCTGTGCAATTGAAAGACTCCAGTCGCACAGATGAGCTTCTGTGCATGCGATTATAGTTGAATCCTTCCTGTTTTGTGCCTGCGACTGGGGCCCAAAACCCTAAATCAGAGATGCGAGCCTCAAACCCTATAATTTCACCTCAGAGTGAACCTGATCCTCCATGGATGAGCCTCAGACCTGTGTGAGCCAAAAAAATATAGAAGAGTGTCTTATTATTATGTCTAATTGAGGTAGAGGGCACTTGTATTTATAGCCTTTCAAGGTGGTCCACTTTGCTTTAGGGCTGACCTTATCAAATGTGCACATGTGTGCTTTTCTTCATAAGTACACTTTCCCTTATCCGATTTGAGTGATCTTTAAGTCGATTTTGATCCTCTTGAAAAGAGGAATTCAATGTAATTATTATCTCTCTTAGGTGAGCTGCCCAAAGTGGAATTTGACCGCAGTTGCATATTTTAACATGATTAATATTTAAGAGAGTTAAAGTCAGTAAAATAAAGGGAGAAGTATCCTATTAGCATATCACTTAAATCAATGTGGCTTATGGAACATGTGAAATTACCATTAATGATATAAGGAAGTTGTATTATTGTTGGAAATTGTAGCCATGGTCAACATTTCCATCAATGAAAATTAAAGGAAGAAAAGGAAAAATTAAAATTGCAAATTTGAATTTATAATTTAACCTCCAAATTATCAAGTCGGCCTCATGATTAATTCAAGTCGGCTGGGCCCCTAAAGGCATCCATTCGACCCCCCTTGGAAGTGTATATAGAGGATAGGTCTCTTCATTTTCACACACCCTTTTTGTCTTGTATCTCTCTGATCTAACAAATTTCAGATGGAGGGGGGCCGAAATTTCAGGAGCTTGGTTTTTGTCTTGGCATTTAATCATGGTCTTGGTCACTGGTTTGGTTATCATCTTTTTATTGTTATTTTTGATGTACTGATGAAGCTTGAGCTCCCTCTCCCCCTCTCTCACATAAGGAAAAATTTTCTAGGTTTTCCCTTGTGGGTTTTTCCCTGGCCTCAGGCCTAATTTGTGTCTCTTGTCTCATGGTTTCTTGGTTATTTCTACTGCTCTTTCATGCTTATGAATGAATTTATTATAACTGCTTAATAATGTGAAATGTTAATGCTAATGAATGTTTGACGTTGTGATTTGTATAAAAAAACTTCTTCTAGCATTGCCCTACTAAAAAACCATGGAATCAGAGCTCGGGGGGCATTAAAGAGCAATTTTTTATTTTTTATTTTATTTTTCTTTATGGAAAATGAATCAAGCAAACAACGTCTGATTTTTTGGAAATGTAACTAGTGTCAGTGTTCATAATGTAATTCAAATGCACTATTGATGTATTTATTATATTCATTATTATTATTTTATTTCTAGTTAAAACATGTTCTTCATGCATTTAGGGTCAATTAAGTCAAAAGAGAATTTATTATGAGTCAAAGAAATGTATTCGAGTCAAAGTCCCATTTGGAATTCTTGTAAGAAAAGTTTCTTTTTTTTGAGTCAAATAGTCAAAATGTCATCCACAAGACCAGGAGGCCCCTCCTTGGACAGGTTGGCTTGTGTGGTAGCCATTCGATCATCTTGGACAATTATAAATACAAGGCAGTTTGATCTCATTCACTCACTCATTCAACACATTGATTTTTGTGCCAAAGGAAGAAGAAAAATCAGCAAAAGTCAAAGGAGAGAGAAGATCAAACTTCTGTGCCCTAATTTTTCTCACACATGCAAAGGTTCTGTGATTTTTCTCTGAGGTGCTTAGGGCCAAAATTTGGCCATCTATTGCAAGTTTGGAAATTTTGTGATTTGACTGAAATTTTAGAGATTTGACCATTGTTGAATTTGACTTTGTTGGAGGTGACTTGGAGGAGGGCTGAATTAGGGTCTTTGTGGCAATCTTTGTTTTGGATATCTCACTTTGATCTGATTCTATAAGAAGAATATTTTTTGGTTTTCCCCTGCCTTGGAGCCTAATCTATGGTGTTCTTTGTCTCTTTGTGATCTTTATGATTTTGGTAATTGCCTGATGATGAGAACATAATATTTAATAAGAATCCAACAAACATTCACAAGTAATTATCAAGTTAAGTGAAATCATCATTATCTACTTGCATTTGGTTTCTCAATATGGTATCAAAACTAGTGTGAAGGAAGGAAGCTTAAAGATCACATCTTGTTGGCAATCTTGTTTGAAGACATTCTTGTAGCAACTATAATCTCTCTCCCTCTCCAATGGAAATATACATGAAGGAAGGTCTCAAGACTCTTAGGAGTCTCTTTGAATCCATTAAAGGATGCATTATCAAGTTCATTTCCAAGTTGTCTAAAGAAATCAAGGATGGAAGTCTCTACTTCGCTCTTACAAGTTCATTTGAAGATGATAATACATGGGTAATCGATAGTGGAGCTTCAATACATTTGAAAGGGGAACATGGTCAACTCAACACTTTATCAAAAGGAAACTCTTCTCACACAATTGAACTTGGAGAAAAAAATAGCTACTCGGTCAAAAGGATTGGATCTACCTCTTTAGAGCTAGAATTTAGTGGCAACATTCATCTCAACAACAACCAGTATGTTCCACGTTTGAAAAATAATTTCCTTTATAGTTCTTGCTTAGAAGATAAAGGAGATAGGGTAGCATTTTTTGATGGAAAAATTATTGTTTGGTCCAAGGGATATAGTATAGAAAATTCAAGGACTAGTGGGATTCACGAGGGGAGGTTGTATAGACTTTTAACACCTCCTCCGCAAGCTCTAGTACATTTAGATATCAATCCTTGTGAATGATGGCATAGAAGGTATGGTCATCTCCATTACAAGAAATTTCCATCATTAAATCAAATGGTTTCTGGTATACCCCAAATAAAAGAAGAGCATGAAGGAGTATGTAAGGGATGTGCCCTTGGTAAAAATGTGAAGAAACCATTCACTAGCAGTGACACACGATCCAAGGAAATCTGGACCTAATACACTTCGATGTTTGTGGTACTATGTAACCTTTATTTATGATCATTCCAGAAAGACTTGGATATACCTCATAGAGTCTAAAGATGAAGTATTTGAGAAGTTCCTAGAGTTCAAGGCAACAATGGAAAATATGGCAGAGAATAAGATCAAAACCCTAAGATTAGATAATGGTGGAGAATATAAATCTAAAGAACTTGCATCCTTTTGCAAAGAAGAAAGAATTAAGAGGGAGCTAACAGTTCCCTACAATTCCCAACAGAATGGTTGGCCAAAAGGAAGAACAGATCCATTAAATAATGTGTAAGAGACATGCTACATGACCAATACCTTCCCAAATTCTTATGGGGATAAGAATAGAAATCCTCACAGAATTCTTGATGATATGACCCTGAAAGAAGCATTTACAGGAAAGAAGCCGAATGTTGATTACCTCAAATTTTTGGATGTCTTGTTTACATTCACATTCCCAAGGATGAAAGGAAGAAGTTGGACCCGACAGGTATGAAAGGTATCTTTGTTGGATATAACACCTCATCCAAAGCATATCGAGTCTACATCAAGGAATAACGTCGTATTGAAGTAAGCAGAGATTTTATATTTGATGAAAGCATTGCATACAAGAAGTATAGGGATATAACCATTGACTCCGATTAAGAAGAAGAGTTTGTCTTTCCCAATGAAGAGAATTCAAGGCAAGAAAATCCTCCATAACCTACAACTAGTCATCATGAAAAACCAAAAGGACCGAGTGAACTAGTACAACTAGTCATCATGAAAAACCAAAAGGACCAAGTGAACTAGTACAACTAGTCATCATAACAGAAACTTGGAAAACACCAACTTGGTTAATATCAACACTACAAGAGAAGGGACATTCTAGAAAAAGCAAGAAACCCAAGAGATATTCAGGCTATGCAACGTACATGCACAAAATCATTGAAGCAAAACCTACCTCTTATGAAAAGCAACGAAACATCAAGTATGGAAAAATGAAATGTTAGAAGAATATCAATTTATAATGAAGAATTATGTTCGGGGAATTGTTCCTAGACCTAAAGACAAATCAATCGTGACTTCCAAGTGGGTTTACAAAATCAAGCATGTATTGATCGAAGTATTGAAAAATATAAGGCAAGATTTGTGGCAAGAGGATTCTGTCAACAAGAAGGAATTGATTATAAAGAAACTTTTGCTCCAACAACCATATACACAACCATTAGATCCCTCATTTTTATTGCAGATACTATGGGATGGAACATTCATCAAATGGATGTAAAGACAACCTTTTTGAATGGGACAATTGATAAATAAGTCTGCATTAAGCAACCTCAAGGATTGAAAGTACATGGCAAGGAAACACATGTTTGCAGGTTAAAGAAGGTTCGATATGGCTTGAAGCAAGCCCCTAGAGCATGTTATGCTAGAATGGATGCTTATCTACTAAGACTTGGTTTCGTCAAAAGTACTGTAGATCCAAATCTCTACATCAAGGTGGAAAATAATGAACCCGTGATCATATTGCTTTATGTGGATGACTTACTAATAATAGAAATGGAACATCGTATTTGTGAATGCAAGAAGGAACTAGCAGCTAAATTAGATATGAAAGATCTTCGACTAATGCTCTATTACTTGGGACTCGAAGTGTGGTAGAAACCTGGTGAAATTTATCTTGAGCAAGGAAAATATGTGATCAATATTTTAAAGAAATTTGGTATGATGGATAGTAAACCGATGACAAATCCTATGATCACCAATTTAAAGAAGTTAAAGAGTTCAGACTCAAGTTTTGTTGATCCAACATCCTACCGACAGTTGATTGGTTCCTTGATGTATCTTGTGAACACCCAAACACATATATATTTTGCAGTAAACACTCTTAGCCAATTTCAGATGGAGCCAAGGCATGATCATCAGACAAAAAAAAAACACATTTTGATATATATTCATGGGATTATACATCATTACTTGAGATATGTTGCAGGAAATAAGATTCAGTTATTAGGCTACATAGATTTAGATTGGGCAGGAAGTGATGCAATTGGAAAAAGTACTACAGGTGGATGTTTTGTTTTGGGGTCCTTTATGATTTCATGGATGATCATAAAAAAAGACTCAATTGCATTGAGTAGTGTTGAAGCTAAATAAATAGTAACTAGTGAAGTTGGTCAAGAAGTAGTTTGGCTCCAGAAGTTGCTTGCAAATTTATTTGAAGGACCTCTAGATTTTACCATCATATGCTGTGACAACCAAAACTTCATAGTTGAAAAAGGACTTGGTTTCCAATGCAATGAGAAATCACATTAATATTAAGTATCACTACATTCGAAGCTTGGTGTAGGATAGAGTCGTGAAGCTACAATACATCTCCACTAATGAACATGTAGAAAATATATTGACGAAGTCTCTTCCTAACACAAAACTTGAGTATTTGAGAGACAAGCTTGGGCTTGTGGATATCTCCTCCCCAATTGAGAGGGAGTGAGGGTGGACACCATATTCTCCATGTGTCATGCACTATGGTCAAGATAACAATTGTAAGCCTAGTGAAGTCACTAGTAAGGAGAATGATGGTTATATAAGCATCTGGGACCGATATTCTTTTAGGATTTGTATCCAAGATAAGAATAGTCCCGAGGAATGATATTCTTTAAGAATGTGTATCCAAGAAAAGAATAGTCCTGTGAGGACATACTTGGTGAACATCTAGATGGGTATGTGCCTAGAGAAGTGGTGGTGTCCAAATTTATGCCTCCCAACATTGTGCTCTGATCTAGTGGAGAGATAGACCTTGTTAGTCAAGGCCTTGATATTTTTGAAAATATTGGTTATGATGATGCTTATCAATCCAAACCCTTTTTATATGAATATTTCAATTTAAGAATATCCCATTGTGTCATTATGAATACCTCCCTACTTAAGAGGGAGTCTTGGAAATGTAACTAGTGTTGGCCTTCATAATGTAATTCAAATGTACTATTGATGTATTTATTATATCCATTATTATTATTTTATTTCTAGTCAAAGCATGTTCTTCATGCTTATATGGTGAATTGAGTCAAAAGAGAATTTATTATGAGTCAAAGAAATGTAATTGAGTCAAAGTCCCATTTGGACTTCTTGTAAGAAAACATTTTTTGTTTTTTAAGTCAAAGATTCAAAATGTCATGCAAAAGACCAAGTGGCCCCTCCTTGGACAATTCGGTTTGTGTGGCAGCCATTCAACCATCCTGAACAAGTATAAATACAAGGCAATTTAACCTCTTTCACTCACTTACTCAAGACATCGATTTTTGTGCCAAAGAAAGAAGAAAAATCAGTGAAAGTCAAAGGAGAGAGAATATAAAAAGTTTCTACCCTAATTTTGATCACACGTGTGAAGGTCCTGTGATTTTTATGAGGTGCTATAGGGTCGAAATTTGACCATCTATTGCAGGTCCAAAAATTCCGTGAATTGACCAAAATTTTAGAGATTTGACCAACGTTGAATTTGTTGACTTTGATTTTGTTGGAGGTGACTTGGAGGAGGGATGCCTTGGGGTCTTTGTGGCAGCCTTGGTATTGGTATTGGGTCTTGTATATCTAAATTTAACTTAATTCTATAAGAAGAGGATTTTTTGGCTTCCCCCTTGTGGGGTTTTGCCCTGGCTTGGAGCCTAATTTTTGGTGTTCTTTGTCTCTTTGTGATCTTTATGTTTTTGGTAATTTCTTGATGAAGAGAACATAATATTTAATAATAAGCCAACAAACATTCATAAGTAATTATCAAGTTAAGATAAATCATCATTATCTACTTGCATTTGGTTTCTCAATATGATCTGCAATGACACTTCAAAATAGAGGTCTCATTTTCATATGAGGTATGCAGTACTATTCTTGCAAGTCTCCCTGTAGAAGTCATTCTTACTTCATGAGGTACTAATTCTCTATGCGAGTGAATTATGTGATATTCTATTCTATAAGATTGGGAAAGCGCTGAATGCTCATGTTCTTTGTGAATTGACCGAAGTTTAATTCCCGTGGCATCATTTTTTTGTGAAATTTATCTGAATCATCCTACTTCCCGTGGATTGCGAGATATGCCATGCGAGTTCAATAATCTATGACACACACACACACACACACACACACACACACATCTGGATTGTGGTTTGTGAGCTACATGTGGTTATGAGATTCTCTCTATAATGACCATGCAAGCTTTGTGTGAGCTCTGTGTTTCCCCTATTACAATATTTCTATGGAACCTTGTTATCTCTGATATATATCTAGTTTATGAGGAAATATGTGAGTTTTGTAGGCAAGATCTGTGGCATCAAAAAAGCCAAGTTTTGTGGCATCCAATATCTAGTTAATGGCTTGCATATGTGGAGTTCGGAGCCACTCAAATTTGTGATATATGAAGCTTTGCAGGCTTGTGATTCGTATGGGAAAAATTCTTATTGGAAACCATCCGAAATGCTTGAAAACACACACACAAACACACACACACGCGCACGTACACACACACACACAAATGACCATGGAACTATGTGAGCTCTTATGATACGTATCTTTGTGATTCCTTATGAGCTCCGTGTTGGACTACAAGTTTCAATGGCTAAAAAAATCAGCGATCCTCTT
Organism: Pinus tabuliformis; assembly: GCA_031772625.1. NCBI lineage: Eukaryota > Viridiplantae > Streptophyta > Pinopsida > Pinales > Pinaceae > Pinus > Pinus tabuliformis. Next base: position 341,744,560 of record CM062815.1, on the reverse strand, counting down.
ACATCAATAAAACTTGTGGACCTAAGAAGATATGCGAGGAATAGATTCTTTAGTTATGGCATACATTATAATCAACTCGCTACAATTATTTTTTTCTAGTCTCATGAATGGATCTAAGTAAAGTATCATCCAGGTCAATGTCTATATAGCTAGACGCATCTTTATACAAAACCTTGTATTGTGAAAAATATGCAAATTCTATGGTGATATGCTCGTTTTGTGAGGCAAATTTGCTTTGTGAATGTGCCAAGGGCATAGGATTTATCCTCTCTGAAATGTATGTGGTTTATCATCTCTGCAACATATATAAGGACAAGGGTTTCTTATCATCTCCTTGACATGTGCAAAGATGGGATAAATATATAATATCTTGTTTGATATATTGAACGTGTGGTATGAGATCCGAACTCTCTAAAAATATATAAATGATCCAATCACATTGAAAGATTTTTTTTTTTTGAGTTACATGACCCCTTTGTAAATCTCAAGTTACATTCTAGATTCAATGTTTAAAGTTAGAAATTGTGGAAAGAAGTTATCCTAGATACATTGAAATAATTAAACAAAGTCTTTCGGTAGAAATCACATGAGAGAATTTTTTGGCTGATGCGTTTCGAACCAACAAGTGTGGTTCATCATTTGGTCCTGATGATGAACCACACTTGTTGGCTCGAAACGCGTCGGCCAAAAAATTCTCTCATGTGATTTCTACTGAAAGACTTTGTTTAATTCATTACGGATCACAAAAGCTTGAATACAGAAACATTGAAATAATGTTCGAGCTCAGAGGTTCTCTTATATACTTAAAATATATGATTATACTGAAGAAATTCTAAGCATGATCAACAAATTTCTGAGGCACCATCTTCATTAATATGCGAGTGATGTTAACCTGATTACTGAGCTCACTTCCTATACATAGGAGAAGGACTCTCATTACAGAAGACGACTCTCATAACCTATCACACACACGCACACACACACATATATACATACATATACATATATATATGTGTGTGTGTGTATGTGTATATATATATATATATATATATATATATCACACACACGCACACACACACATATATACATACATATACATATATATATATATATATATATATATATATATATATTTACATATATATATATATATATATATATATATATATATATATATATATATATATATATGATCTTCTTCAAATCTAATGACCCCCCTTTGAGTTTTTGTCTAGGGTTTTGACCAGTGAACAATGATGGATGGCTAAATGTTTCAAATTGAAAATATGCAAAAGAGTGTCTTGAAATTTCTTGTACTATAGGTTTGATATAAATATTACTTGTCTCCTTTTTAAAGTTCTGGCATAAGAAATCTAATCTGAAGCAACAACTAGGGATATGGCTTTGAGCCATTGCATTGGTATTAATATGGCACCCTAGTGATTTGAGGCTTATTTATCGGCAAGAGGTTTTCATACATAACTCTTTCCTCATGGTAAGGTTTAGCATGGTTTGAGCCCTATGGTGTGAGAACCCTAGCTTGATTAGGGTATTTTTTCATATGGAATATTTTTTTTAAGATGACACAGTTGAATTCCTCTCTTGTGCACACATGTTAAGTGATCCTAACCCTCTAAATAGTTAGTTTCACATACTTTGACTTGATTATGACCTATTAGTATTAAATAGATTGGATACATGTGCATAAGTATTTACATATGTGTTGGTCATTACTCAGGAAACAAAGGTTGTGTTGTATTTCAGAACAGAAGCAAGATATTTGTATTGCTAATGGGTCCTGATGTCTGAGTAAAAATTGCATATGACTATATAAGAATTTATGTACTGTATAGCTTCTCATACTAATGTATGAGGACATAATATGAAAATGGTAGTGTTTTTATTGGGATTGGTAAATGTTCTAACATATTGTTTATGGTTCTAGCCAACCGAGGATATAATGTTATTGTTTCTAAAACTTTGTCAAGTTTTGTTGAAAGACATATATGCAGCCCAAGTTTATCGACAAAACCAAATTCTGCTTCCGTTGATAGCTCCTTGATGATGATGATGTGGACAAGGTCAACAATATGATGATGTGAAATCATTGATGAATAACTCCTTGATGATTTGAATGAGATTGATTGGACCTAAGAAGTCTAAGGTCAAGATGGAGCTGACACACTCTCAAGAGATAAGTGCTTTCTTGATGGTTCTTATTATTGTTTCATTATGAGGGTCTTTTCTATGTATATCTTTCTTGGTTGTGTTTTTTCTTCCATGATCTCGTAGTGAGGGTTGCAGGTGCATATTTAAGGCTTTGAAGGCTGTGGAAGTAGATGAAGAAGGATGGGAGAACAAAGGCAAGAAGACTTGTGATTGGATGATCTTTTTGGACTTAGAGGGATCAGATAAGATCAACCATAGTTGTTAATTCACGAAGAAATGAAGTTTGTCATGACTTCCAAGATGAAGATGGCGAGAAGTTTGAAAAGTGATGTTGATTCAAATATGTTGAAGTCAAGTGTGCTATGTGCAAAATCTGAGGACCTTTATGCCTAGTATAAGAGGGTGCTAATTGTTTGTGAGATTGAAAAGTGTGACATGAACTTGATCCTAGCATAATGGAATGCAATTCCATGAAAACTCGATGAAAATTTGCAAAAGTTACGAGACTCTATTTCTGACTTGATTGATTCTCTCATTGGGTCGACATTGCTGACTCTATTTGGACCAGATGTATTCTGGATGCTATATTGGTCTAAATGACATGAATGGTTTTGCTACATATAGCTTGTTTGAAGCTGAAAATGTAGCTCTTTTGTGAAGTTAGTTGCTGATATATTTAATCTTTCATTGATTAGATGGTCACTGATATTTGATTCTATAAGAAGCTTCTTATTGTCTACTGGATTCAACCGTGGTTGTTTATATTTTCTGTTGGATTTGCCTATGCAACACTTTTCTAATGATAAGAAGGAAGTTTATATTTGATTTTGTGAGAAGACACTTGTTATATGTTGGATTTTTTCTTCTATGAGAAGCCCCAACTGAAGATGGATAACTGGATGTTGTTGTCTATTGGAATTATCTGATTTTTCTAACTCTTTTGAGTGTTGTGGTAGCCAATATATCATGGATGTTTTTGTTACATAGATAATTTGTGAAATATTTGAAGTTTCTTGCTGGTACTGGAAACAATCATGATAAATATGTAGATTTATTGTTACCAACAGGAAGAGAACATAAGGATGCTTAGGATCTGCCATGATTTCCTAGATGAGTAGGATGCCGAGATCTGTCACTTTCACTGCAGCCGAGGAAAAGCATATTGCAACTAGTATGTGTTAGGTCCTTATAATACTAGTGATTACCCCATTACTATTGTAGTTGTATCCCTTATTAATATTGTTGTGCCCCTATTGTCCCCATATTGTTATTACTGTGCCCCATAGAATCCCTCTATTGTTATTTTTGTGCCTTTATATTATTATTGTTAGGTCGGCTGGGTTATATTGTGACTCCTTAGACTCCTATATATAGAAAGGAGGTTTTGTCATTTGAATCAGAAAAGAATCATTCATTTGTGTAATGTAAAGGAGGTTGCCCCCTCGAAGAGGCTGAATTCTAAGGCGTTGATCTATCTTTTCTATCTTTTTGTGAGCTGGTTTCATAACATTTGGTATCAGAGCTTTGGATTCTAGGGTTTTGCTGGTCCAAATAGGTCATCGTGGCATTTTCGCTATAATTTTTTTTTGCGACGTTTCAGAAGCAAAAAAAAAAAACCCATTTGAGATGAAATCACACTGAACCTTGGGTCTAAGTTTCAGATCTTTTTGCAATATATTTACAGAGATATGATCTGAGGAAGCTGATCTTTTTGCAGACTCCTGAATTACATTCCAAACATGTGACCTGAGAAAAATCATCATAAATTTCTCTTTGAGCATTGGATTGAAATTTCGTAAGAAGGTACAGAAAGAGGACGGACTTTAGTTTCTTGTATATATTTTTTAGAGCCAAAGTTCGAAACAGGGACACGTGGCACGTCGTACAAGTTCGCTCTACTGAACTAGTCTATAATCAGGTCACTGTGGGAGATTTGGCATAGCTCTTCCTTGAAGAATCCAATTGGGATCAGACTGGCGGCATTGGAAAGAGGACACAGAGGGCTACTGTAGGTCATAATTTCAGAACTGGATGATTCGAAAATACAGAGATACATCAGAGGCAATATCGAGCTCCTACAAAGTGAAAAAAGGTGTGTAGATTTTTTAAATTTTTTTCTTAAGCTTGGTTTGAAAAATTGTTTTGAAGGAATTCAAAGGGCATAGTAGAGCATTATTATTGGTAATTGATGCCCCGAGGAAAGAAAATGCAAACACCTAGTAAGCAACCTGAAAGCTCTAGCATGACTTATGAAGAAGAGGAAGAAATGCTACATGATATATCAAAATTACAAGACCAAGTGCAACAAATTTCGCTCTCACAAAATCTAACATAAGCTAAGATAAAAGGTGTGGAATCTAAGATAAAGGGCATGGAAGCTAAGATTGATGATTTGAAGATAGATTTGAAGACAAATTTGACAAATTTTCTACAAGAAATACTTACTAATGGTGAAAGGGTAGTAAAGGAAACTCATGATGTGAACAAAAGAAATGTTAATCATGATTTCATAGACTCTAATGTTGGATCGAAGACCCACCATATTCCAAAAATCGATATGAGGAAGTTTGATGGCAAGGATCCCGCAACATGGATATTACAAATGGAGCAATTTTTCGATCTCAATAATGTGCAAAACACACAAAAGGTACGTATTGCAACTTTATATTTGGAACCAAATCAGTTTGTATGGTATCAATGGCTTTGCTCTCATAAACAAACTATCACTTGGGCAATTTTTACGGAAGAATTGACAGCACATTATGAGGATACAAAAAGCAACACTTTTTTTAGCCAATTGATAAGTCTCAAACAAAAGGGTTCAATAATGGAGCACATTGAGGAGTTCCAAAAATTGAACATAAGGGTAAAAAATATTCCGGAGGAGCATAGGATTGATGTGTTCATAGGGAATTTAAAGGATAATATCCAACATGATGTTCGCCTTTGGGAACCTGATTCATTAGAGAAGGCATTCAGGTTAGCAAGAAAAATGGAAAGCAAAATTATGGCAACCAAGAAGCATACCACTCACAACTATAAAGATGGAAGTGTTGTTGTCCCTAGTCTTCCATAACCTATAAGGTTGACACCACAACAATTGGAAGAAAAAAGAGCAAAAGGGCTTTGTTACAATTGTGATAGCAAATACACTAAAGGTCATAAGTGTGCTGAGAAGAAATTATTCTACATAGATTGTGAAGAGGAAGAAGAAAAGGAGCAAGAAAGGTCAAAAGAAGAGGATATACTCCAGGAAAAAAGCCTAGATAAAGAAGAAATGAATCCGACCATATCTTGTAATGCATTGGTTGGAATTACCACTCCTCAAACCATCAAGATAAAAGGACAAATCAAGAAGAAAAATGTAATAGTGTTGATTGATTCAGGAAGTACCCACAATTTTATTCACTGTAAGGTAGCAAAAGAATTGAATTGCTTCCTATATCCAGTACCAGAGTGTCAAGTGATGGTTGCAAATGGAGGAACAATAAATTGCTCTGGAAAGTGCCATAATATCAAGCTATCCATGGGAGAATATGTATTGACTAGCCTAATGCTTTCCATTCCAATGGGAGGTGCTGATGTTGTACTAGGAGTCCAATGGCTACAATCCTTGGGTACAATAGCTTTTAATTTTCAAGAACTTTTCATTAAATTTTTTGCGGAAGGAAAGGAAGTTGAATTAAGGGGTATTGTAGGGAAACCGAGAAAGATAATCAGCTCTAACGGTATGACAAAGCTTCTAAAAAAGGAACAAAGAGGTGTAATTGCACAATTATGTTCGCTAGATGTTTCCACATCGAAATCATCTATTTCTCCAGATCTCCAAAAAGTCTTGGACAATCATTCCAAGGTATTTGAGACTCCCAAAGGTCTCCCACCTATTCGTGATCATGATCATGCTATTCATATGATTCCAGGAAGTGTTCCTCCAAACATTAGGCCTTACAGATATCCCTATGCCCAAAAGAGTGAAATTGAACGTATGGTTGCAGAAATGCTAGAGGCTGGTATAATTCAACCTAGTCAAAGTTCTTTCTCTGCTCCAGTAGTATTGGTGCACAAGAAGGATGGATCATGGCGCATGTGTCCAGATTATAGGGAGCTCAACAAGCTCACTATTAAAGATAAGTTTCCCATTTCTGTCATTGATGAATTACTAGATGAATTGCATGGATCAATTTACTTCACCAAGTTGGATCTTCATTCAAGATATCATCAAATCAGAATGAAGACTAAAGACATTCCGAAAACAACATTTAGAACTCATGAGGGTCATTATGAATTTTTGGTCATGCCTTTTGGCCTTATCAATGCACCTTCTACATTTCAAGGTTTGATGAATTCCATTTTCAAACCCTTCCTTAGAAAATTTGTGTTAGTTTTTTTTGATGATAAATTAATCTACAGCAAGTCTTGGAAGGATCATGTTGAACATGTTGACAGGGTGCTACAACTATTGGAGGAGAAACAATTATATGCAAAAAGATCCAAATGTTTCTTTGGAGTACAAGAGGTGGAATATCTGGGTCATATTGTATCTCATGAAGGAGTTAAGGTAGACCCTAGCAAAATTAAAGCCATTAAGGAATGGAAAATACCCACATCCATAAAGCATTTGTGAGGATTTCTCGGGTTGACAGGGTATTATCAAAAGTTTGTTAAGAATTATGGGAGAATAGCAGCACCTATAACAACATTATTGAAGAAAGATGCATTTTCATGGACTCCAGAAGCAACAAAGGCCTTTGAACATCTTAAAGAAGAAATGTGCCAAGCACCGGTCTTAGCTACACTAGACTTCACAAAAACCTTTATTGTGGAATGTGATGCTTCAGGAAATGGAATTGGTGCTGTTTTAATGCAAGATGAAAGACCCATTGCTTTTGAAAGTCGTCCAATCAAGGGAAAGTTTTTACACAAAGCTATTTATGAGAAGGAAATGTTGGCAATATTACATGCACTTAAGAAATGGCGACCCTACCTAATGGGAAGACACTTCAAGGTAAAAAGGGATCATGATAGCCTTAAATACCTTTTAGAACAAAGATTATCCTTTGAAGAGCAACAAAAGTGGGTCACAAAGATGTTGGGTTATGACTTTGAAATCATCTACCAAAAAGGGAAGCAAAATGTGGTGGCAGATGCACTCTCAAGAAAGGATGAGGATGTGGAAGCATTGTTGTGCGCCATTTCTATTATCCAACCAGATTGGATAAACGAAGCAAGGGAGGAATGGAAGAATGATGAAGAAGTGTGGGCACTTATTCGAAAGTTACAACAAGATTCCAGTACATCTGATACATTTAGCTGGCAAAATGATTCATTATGGTATAAAGATCGCTTATACCTCTGTAAGAATTCCAAACTCAAACAAAAGATTCTTATGGAATTGCACACTTCTCCCTTAGGAGGGCACTCAAGATTTTTAAAAACTTACCATAGGGTTAAGAAGGAATTTTTTGGGATGGCCTTAAATCGGATATTCAAAAGTTTGTGCCGGAATGTTTGGTTTGCCAACAAAATAAAGTTGAAACAATTAAGACCTCAGGTCCATTACAACCTTTATCCATTCCAAGCCAACGTTGGGAGGAGGTTTCAATGGATTTTATCACAGGTTTACCCAAGTCTAAGGGAAAGAGTGTCATCATGGTGGTAGTTGATAGACTTACCAAGTATGCACACTTTTGTGCATTATCACATCCATTTAAAGCCAGTACAGTTTCTACTGCATTTATGGAAACAATTCAAAAGCTACATGGAAACCCAAAGATTATTGTATGTGACAGAGATCCCATTTTCACTGGAAATTTTTGGACAAAATTATTTTCTTGTCTCAGTACTCAGTTAGCTCATAGCTCATCTTATCATCCTCAATCTGATGGGCAAACTGAGATAGTAAACAAATGTTTGGAAGGATATCTTCGTTTCTTTGTATCTGATAAACATACACAATGGGTCAAATGGTTGCCTCTAGCTAAATGGTGGTATAACACTTCCTTCCATACAACAACAAAAATGACCCCATTTATGGCACTTTATGAATATCAACCACCATCCATCACATCATATTTAGGAGAAAATTCTAAGGTTCAAGCAGTGGAACATCACATCAAGCATCAACAACAAGTCCTCCAACTCTTAAAGGATAACCTCGTGTTGGCACAGAATAGAATGAAACAACAGGTAGATCAACATCACAGTGAAAGAATTTTTGATGTAGGTGATTGGGTATTCCTACGGCTACAACCATATAAACAAATGTCCCTCAAGCAAGCTAAGAAGGATAATAAATTATCACCAAAGTATTATGGTCCGTACAAGGTGTTGCAAAAGATTGGTACTATGGCATACAAATTGGAGCTTCCTGCAACTTCTCGAGTACACCCAGTTTTCCATGTTTCATGTTTAAAGAAGGTTACAAGCGATAAGCTCACAGTTCAAACAATATTGCCAGAACTTGACGAGGAAGGAAAAATTATATTGGAACCGGAAGCAGTCACAGAAACAAGAACTCGACAGCTACGAAATCGATCAATTTCGGAGTATCTCATCAAGTGGAAGAACTTATCCACTAAGATTCCACATGGGAGGATGAGAATTTTATACAGAAGCATCCAGAAATACTCAAGTGTTGAGGACAACACTTTTTTGAAGGAAAGGGGCATGTTAGGTCCCTATAATACTAGTGATTACCCCATTACTATTGTAGTTGTATCCCTTATTAATATTGTTGTGCCCCTATTGTCCCCATATTTTTATTACTGTGCCCCATATAATCCCTTTATTGTTATTTTTGTGCCTTTATATTATTATTGTTAGGTCGGCTGGGTTATATTGTGACTCCTTAGACTCCTATATATAGAAAGGAGGTTTTTTCATTTGAATCAGAAAAGAATCATTCATTTGTGTAATGTAAAGGAGGTTGCCCCCTCGAAGAGGCTGAATTCTAAGGCGTTGATCTATCTTTTCTATCTTTTTGTGAGCTGGTTTCATAATAGTATGGCTATTTGTGAGGTAGTGTGAGTGCGAGATCCCTTTACAAATTTGTTTGATATTATGCCATATATGACCATGGTATGTGATGAGCCCCAAAAATGGATAATTATTTGGGCTCAGTCAACCTCCTAATTCGACTTAATCCACCATTCTCATTAGTTTATTGCATGTTTTTGATTATATTTATGCTAATAGAGTGAATTGGGTGTCATTATGCCTACAAGTCTAATGTGTGCTTTGTGTAGCCTTTTTGGTCAATTTGGAGACAAAGTCAATGGTTGAAATGAGCACTTGGCAGCCAAATTCGTGGAGAGTATTTTTAGGAAGGTGTTCCCTTCATTTATGGGCCCTTACCTCGAATTCTCCACCATCAACTCGGAGTTCAAGGGCCACCAAATCAATTAGCACAAGGGCAGCCAAGCAAGTCAAGTAGGACTGCTGTTAACTACAAGTTTTGGGCAGCCGAGTCCCTAAAGTTTAGGAGGACTGTTGGGGTCCTCAATTTGTATAAATAAGAAGGCTTAGGGCCTCATTTGGGTTAGCTAGTAGTTGGCCAATGGTTAGTCATTTTGTAGGCAGAAGTTAGCTAGTTTGTATTTCGATTTTTAGGCAATAGATTAGCTTTGCTTTCAGCTCATTTTCAAGTTCTCCTTGTGGACAGTTTTGATGTAACTCTTCTTTTCTTGCTCAATAAAGATGAATCCAGCTTTGCACAAGCTCTAAATATCTCTTAGGAGGCTATAGCTCTTGGGGTTGGGCCCATCTCAAGCGCCCAATACCTCCTTTGATTATCTTTATGTGTTTTTGCTGCATTCTTAGAATAAAATCTGCTATTTAGATCTAAATCTTGTTTTGTTATTTAGTTTGTTTTTTTTGATGAGTAAAATAGATTTTCATGCTCAGATTTAGTTGATAGGTTGTTAACAGAAAAAGCTTCAAGAAAAGGGCCAACAAACATCTGTGGTTTCACCTCTCCCTCAGTGGGATCAGGAGCTGTGACTAGGATGACTTTGCTGCCCACAAAAACACTGACTTTTCTTTGCCATGCAATCGTTAGTGTTTGGTTTTCATTTGCAGAAGTTGGTTACATGTTCAGATCTTTGAATGCTTCATTGCATAGTTAATATACATGGTTTCCTTGCAAATAAAGCTGCTGTCCATTCTTGTTACTATTAGCTAGATCATGTTAGGGTAACATAACTAGATCTTTGTTTTCTTGCATGTCTTTGTTGGTTCAGTTGGAAACACAAATTGCAGAGCACCTGTACCACTTCTTTGTCTACCCAGACTCCCTCAAACCCATCTTCTCCATCTCCTAACTTGGTTTCTTGCCTCACGTTACCATACTGCCCTCATAACCCTACCTTTTGTGCAACATTACTTCAGTCTTCTTGGAACAAGTCCAGCCATCCCCACCTTCTCCTCAACTCTATCCCTCAGTCCTTGGGTCATTTCAGGCCCTACCCTGCCTCCCTATCCATTCATGTACCTTACCTCACTCACCCATCCTCCAAAATCCAATTTTTAAACATCCTGTAGAAAAATTACAGAACATTCTATAGAAATCCTAAACATCCTGTAGAACCCCTGCAGACTTCCTGTAGAAGCTCACCAATGAGGTTTCTTGATAGCCAAACTCTGTGAAACTCTCTGGAAGGGTGTTAGGGACCCCTTAGGCCCTCTCTGTACCATCCCAACCTTTTCCAAGTATTTCTCCTCCTTGATCCAACCCTGCACAGTGAAAAGCCAGTTAAAAGCACATGCATGATAATTCTAATAACTTGAACAAAAATACAAAAATATGTTTTCTTCAGATAGAGGTAGTCTAGACACATGTATTTTACCTTCATAGAAGTAATGGAATCTCTTTCAGTAGTTTGCATGCTCTCCTTTGTGTCAGTAGGACTAGCTGGTAGAATTAGGGTTTGCTAGGGTTTGCGTTTCTTTTTGGCTTTCAGTTTCTTTCCGCAAGTAGATTAGCTTCCTTTGAGTTAGCTTTCGTCCATCAGTTAACAAGCTTCTTCTAAGAGCTCATAGAGGTTGGCTTAAGCCACTAGCGGACTTGTGCCAGCTGACCAAGTGACAGCTGCGGCAAGAGCTAGTACTTGTGCATACAACACCGTCGCTTCCAAGTTTGTTACGAACTACCGGGTTGATAAAACTAAACTACAATACTGGGGCCCACCAGTATGATATAACTAAAGATATATGTCGATGCCAAGCAAACCAGGAACATAAATAACACATTGAGGTGTTTCTTCAGTATGGTTTCTTTGATTTTTTGTATGAGTAGGTAACATACTTCCATTAGTGGTTGATCATATTGAAACTTGTATGTCTGAATTGTAAGTCGTGTGGCTTAAAAATATATCCATAGTATTGTCATACAGGTTGCCACTGATGGAGCATTGATGCTCCAATAAAGAGAGAGCGATGAGGCTCTAACATAGAGGGAGAAGTGAGATTCCGACAATGAATTCAACAAATGAGCAGGTTGTAGAAATTCTCACCAAGCCTTTGCCGACAACGAAGCTATTATTCTTTAGAGAGAAGCTTGGAGTGCAGGAGAATGTATCCCTCCCCCAGAGGTAACATTGCTGATTGAGAACACTAAGCATATTCTCTCCCATAGTCTTTCAACTAGCCATGGACTTGGTGAGGGGGGATTGAGCAGTGATGCTTCCAGGTGTGAGAGTACTCCTTAAACCCATGGACTTGTCTAAATACATGCAGTAGTGTGCATACTAACCAAACGTCACCTTGTGTCCTTATTGAACAAGGGCCATGGACTTGGTTAAGCTTGCCGGGATTTCCACCCATATGGCCAGTGGGTGAGGAGACTTAGCCGTGTGTTATCTTTACCTAATGTCAGATGCAACTACCATGGATTTTGTTATTTTAAATTTATCTCCCTAAGTATTAGATGCATGTGTTCTACCACTTGATCACTGACGATCAAGTTGGGTGAGGGTCAGTCAATCGACATAGGCTGCGTATCTTTACCAAGGTCATTTATGACTGCCATGGAGTTAGTTGTGGTAAATCAATCGCCCTATTGTCATTATGGATCATTATTTTGAGATGAGATGATATGAAAATATAAACTTTCCTTATGTTGAGACATGCACATCTGAGATGAGATATATGATATATTATTTCAGGTCATGGAGCTTGACATGGAGACTAGTAGGGTGTGTGTGATATTTACCAAGGTCAAGGTCCCTAATTCCCTTCGAATTTTGGAATGTCAGAAGGGAGGATGGTGGGCATGGCTAGCTAATTCTGGTCACGTGCAATTGGGTCATTGGTTATCTTACTCAAAATTTTCGGAAGGTTTAAAGAAGCTAAGAATGAGATTTGTGAGTTGTTCGCCATTGCGAAACGATTTTGGACAGTTATATGTAAAGGGGTCCTCTGTGGGGAAGTGTGAGGAGAACTACCTTGATGGGTGTCTCATGTACTTTATGGGGAAGTGTTATGTGGGCTCCCCAAAGGGGTAGCATGTGGGGACCCTTGTGGGGTCATGAAAGGTGTGCTTTGATGGGGAGAGGTCTCGAGAAAAGTTTCACCGATAAAGGAAGATCCTATGATGGTGGCTATGTGACACCCTCTACGCCTAAATGGAAGGAGGCCTGGTAGATCTCCTAGTAATGGGGCAAGGTTTAAAAAACTTCTAGATCAACGGGGAGCCGTGGGGTCCCCTATGGTGTCTATTAGAGTGTGTACTAATTTGTGTGGTTGAGGGAAGGAGATGATTCTTAAAGCAAATAAATCACATACACAAAACAAAGCGAAAATAAAATGATTACTTTCTCTTTAACTTTAGCCTATGTGATCAATCAAACAAAAAAAATGTTTTTGTTTGTTTTTGCATATGATAAAAGATCATATGAAGAACTATTCATCCTTGCCACACTCAAAGTAACCGGGCCTTGCGAAGATATCATCTGATGGGTACTGGGGCAAGGTCCTGAAAGAACTGGCAATGCCTTTCAGTAGTCGAAGAATTGACCAAAGTAATGGATGAGGATTTGGTGCTTCCTGCACCTCCACCTATAGGGATGGATCCCCTATATTTTGGCCACTAAATTACCTTCATCCCACATTAGCATTCGAGTCTTTAGCTTCTTGGTAGTTAGTTATCGTTATCGAGCACTATATGGGTTGGGTAGACCCAAAGAGTACCACATGCACTGGACTTAAGCTGAACCCCCTCTGAATTGGGTCTCTACCATGCTCGAGTATTCTTTTCCGTGGGATGATTGAAGGATTTTAAGCTCCCTAAAAATTCAACCTGGTATGTCTCAAATATCTAACATGACCATGGCGGATTATGGGATGCCTACCCCCAATGTTCCTAACTTGAACTATAAATTTTTTGTCAGCTCTTGTGGAGAATTTAATTGGTTCAAGTTAGGGTTACTTTTAAGGGTATTACTTTTATTTAGGGTGTGAAATTTAAGATAAATTAAACTAAGTATCAAAATCTCCGAAAACATGATGCCTTCTGATACACAATTTATAGAAGCTTAGTGTGTGAGGTGTAATTGTGTGCAAGTGATTAAGTGAGCATGTAAAGTGTGAGAATATCTGGATATTTGATGATCCATTTCAATATAATCCTAATCACACTAGATTTAAATTGTTCCTTGCATGAAAAAGAAACGATATGCAGATAATGGGTCGCTTACTCTTTCTCCTATTACACTATGTGAATTTAAAAATAGGGAGATGGAAATTCAAGTGCTTTAAGAAAGTTTTCATATGCAAACCCAGGTTCGTCTAAGAGACGCAAGGGAAGCAGAGATTACTCACTTTCTGTAATAACACTTTCTCCTAGTCCCACAAAATGAAATAAATGAATTCTTTTGTTAGTAATAAGATTTGTGAATGATGGGCCACTTACTCCTTTACTAATTAAGCTATGTGATTTTAAAAAACTAGCAAAATAGATTGAAAAATATGTGTGGAATTTGGTCACTTACTTTTCCCTCTAATTAAGCTATATGATAATTGAAAATAAAATTAAATATAATCTAATTACCCAACTAATTATGATTAGTAGAGAAATTAAGTAATCTAAACTATCTAGAAAAAATTTGCAGAGGTGAAGGAAATTCACTAAAGGTTGCCAATCACCTGAAAAATGAGAAATTACAAGATATTTTTCGCTTTTTGGAAACCGCGTGGGTTTCACTATGCACAAATGCAGAGATGCATTTGTCAGAGGAAAATCCACAAAGTGCATGTCTATCTGAGAAGAATATGCCTAAGTCGACAAGAAACTATAAATTAGCAAGTTTCTTAGCCAACAACAGGTCCAAAGTGTCCTGCACAAATTCCAGAGAAGTGTTGAACGCTTTGTAAGTTGATTATGAAGAGAGAGGATCCTGCAAACACAACCTTTAGATTAAAGAAAATACAACAATATGGTCACCATTTCTATAGTAGTGTTTTTGTAGCAATGGTGTACCAAAGGACACCTCCTTAGTAGTTGGTTGTTCAATGTAAAGGAATACATATAGAGTTGGTGTTGTTAGTGAATAGACTGAGATAAACAAAGCATTGAAAATAGTGAAAACAAGGCACATACCAAAATGAACTAAAACAAAGAGATAAATACAAAAATAATTTTTAATGAAGCAAACAAGCCAACAAACTAATGGAAAAAGGCTCCCTTTATTGACTGCTGGTGGTAGAAGATGAATACAATAGATGAATACTAAGCACTTGAAGAAATTTTTTTGAGCGATGGTGCTAAAAAATCCTTAGCAATGAGTTTCCTTTCCTCAATCTCTTTGCAAGCTTATCCTTTCTCTAAAATAAGTATGAAGACTTTAGCAATGGTGGAATCTTCCTTCACTAGGATGATGGATTGTTTAGAAGAAATATGGTCAACATACTAATGCTCTTACTTCTTCCGCTTCAACAATGAAATGTAGGATTGCTTTGATAACAATTTGGCCATCATAACATTGTCTCATGCTTTAGTTCTCCCATCTCCTGTTTATATAGAACTTTTGAGTCCATCTTCCCTCTCTTGGCTCATGAATGATAATGACTTATGGGTAGGACAAGATAATTCCATTGAGTGCTTCATATTTTAAGGGAGACTCGAATTTAGTTGTCCTTCACTATGATCTTGTCAGGCAATTGTCTTCTAAGTGTGGGAAATGGTCCCGAATTTGTTGAGTCAGCCATTTTCTCGACCGTGCGGATTTTGAAGGAAATACCGTGTGAAGCGTGACTATCGAAGAAATGGACGCGCAGACTTCAATTTTTTAATTCCATATAGTTTTGACCTTAGGAGAAATTAAATTTTTTGAACTCCATAACGTCTTCCGCTGGAAAATCTTCACTTGTGAATTTTGTTGGACAACTTTAGGCATCTTCTAGATTGTACAAACATGTGTAGGATTTTTTGGTGTTAACAATAGGCTTTAAGGCTATAAGTATATGTGAAAGATGTGCTCTCCACCCTTGGTATAATATAAGGGATATGCATGATGAAAAATTAATCAAGCAAAAGTCCTTTATTTGATCAGAAACTCTATCTTGAGGATGAAGGGGATTAACTTGAAAATGTTGAAAGTCCTTCAAGTACGAGCTCACATCCAAGGGATGAATGTTAAGGAAAGACTTATGTGTGAAAATATGGATTCAAATTAGTTCGTATATCTCGACAAGATTGTGATAACCTGACATAACCATCAGTAGGAGCTGAAGTTCCCCGACTTCCTGATAGGTCTGAACTTTCTAATGATGGATCATTGAATTTGGGTGGCTTGGAAAAATCAACAGGTAGATACGTGCCACTACCATCAGAAGTATTAATGAAAAAATTGTTAGTGCTAATGGTTTGATTAGATTTAATATTAAGAATATCAGACTCTTGATGGAGAAAGAATTTAGATGCATCAATTGAAATCTCCCTTGATCATTTAGAGTTGCAACATCTTCCTCCTAACTTATGAAAGATTTACAATTGAACATATCATCAATAATGGATTCAATCTTTTCATCCTTTGATTGTAGGGCCACACCATCCTGTGCTTGATTGCAATCGCGACCAACCAGATAAATATCTAAAGGATTTAGAGAAACTGATGGTATAACAAACTTATCAAAGATATCTAGGTACAATGAACAATGTGTTAGATGTGAGGAAAGATGAAAAGACTCAAGAGGAGAAACGCTAACTAAATCATATTAAGCTTGTAATAACAACAGATGAATATGCATGTTATGCTCTATGAGATGGTTTGAACATCCATTGTTACACAAGACAATGCCTTGGTTGTGTCAGGGAGGCGAATGTAAGAGCATATCATGAGAAATATGAAGATCAATTGAATCATCATATTTTTCATCAGCATAATGATAAAAAAAGGCATCCCAATGTGATACTCAGATCGCCTTTGATTTTATTCAAAATGGTATATTAAATATTCAAGAACATGACAAAACTGCCTCTTCAGGTTTTTCATCTAAATATGTATGGATGAAAGGAACTTCAAGATCATTTCGAATTGAAAGAGTATCCCAACCCATAAATGGAGATTATAAACTATGAGAAATATAATATAGATCAATACCTTGCAAATCTAATTCCTTTGAAAAAGAAAAGATACTATCGCATTTACCGGGGAACTCATCACCACATATATTAATGGAAACATGTATGTCAAGGTGATGGTTGTCCAGAGTCTCAACTTGAATGAAGGGGTTGGTATCACTTGACAGGTTATCAATATTACATGATTGGTGATCAACTAGAAATGCGATATTATCATCTTGAAAG
The DNA here is from genome assembly GCA_031772625.1 of Pinus tabuliformis. Taxonomy (NCBI): domain Eukaryota; kingdom Viridiplantae; phylum Streptophyta; class Pinopsida; order Pinales; family Pinaceae; genus Pinus; species Pinus tabuliformis. The sequence goes on along the minus strand of CM062815.1, from coordinate 341,727,591 downwards.
AGGGAAGAAATATAGGACATATATTCAAAACTTTGATCCTCTACATGTGAAATGCAACTACCTTGTTCTTGATTACTGCTTGAAACAATAGGTTGAAAATCCAGAGAGTTTGAAGTAGGTTGATCAAGCGGATCATGAAACAAGGAATCATGAGACATAGATGGTAGAGGTTTTAGGGTATCCCTGGAGGCAATCATGTTTTCAGTTGGATTAGATTCAAGATTAGGATTATGTACATTGATGTGATCTTGAAAAAACAAGGGATAACTTTCACTTCAGGCTCCATGTAATTACTTAACCATTCCAAGTTATCCCCCATAGGGCCTAGAGTATGGGAAGTAGACGAAGATTGAAAAAAGGGATCAACAGTTTGATTTCTAGATTTTGTAACTTCAACATCATCACATGGAGGAACCCAAATTGGTACTAAAAAAGGAGGAGGACAAGGAAAAAAAGGAATAGTAGGTTCCTCATGAGAAATTTGGGTTGTCTCTTAATCAATATAAATTAGAGGAGAAAAATATGTGAGGGGTTCAAATTCAAATGATTTCACGAAGATAAGAATCAATATCTAAAGCTTTTTACTGATAAAATTAAAGTCAAAATCTTCTCCAGGAAAATCATAGCAAATGTGAAGAAACCGATTAAGGAAAACTTATAAATATTCACCATATTTCATTCTAAGATGATTCATTATATCACATACATCTTGATAAGCATACTTTCCAAGGCTTTATGAATCTCCTTAATAAGTTGCTCAAATGAATGGACAGAAGCAACTGGTAATGTATGACCCATTTCTCTACTCAAACTTCAAGTGTGAGGGTGAGCAATATGGCCATGACATCCTTACAATGTATTCCATTAGAAAGACAAAAATAAGAAAATTGAAACATATGTTCAAGGACTGTTAGTCCACCCTCACCATCAAACTTAAATTGGGACAAGTTATGAATAATTTGAGCGAGGATGGTAAGATCAAGCTATTTGGAAAAGTATCCCTAGATTATGATTTGGGAATGAGCCATTCAAGATGAGAGATTAAAAAAGACTCAACGGGCTCACTTTGTCATTTGGCCCTCCTTCTAGTGCCAAATTTTGACAATGCTGGAAATATTTCAACTAAGGGGTCTCCCAAGTATGAATTCCCAACTATACCTCACACCATGGAAAATTTTAGGGCGAATGTTCGCCCTTAAGCGAAATTAAGGGGTTTTATATTTTTAGCGGGCGAATATTTTGTATCATAGTACATTTTTACAAATCGCCTCAAATAGCCCACCTTATTTTAAGGGAGAGGGTAAAAAAAGGTAAATTTAGCCCTTGAAATTAGGAGTTACAACCTTCCATTCGCCCTAATTTTCAAGAGTAGGTTTTATTTAAGTGAATCCTATGGGCCAAATACCATATTTATAAAAGAGGTATGGTAAATTAATAAAAATATAAATAAATGAGAGGTATGGTAAATAAATAAAACATTTTTTATATTTACTCTATAAGTCACCTTATATACATAGGGTGTAAACAAATAAAAATATAAATAAAGTGGAGGTATGGTAAATAAATAAAACCTCTTTTTATATTTTGTCCATAACCCTCTTTCTATTTATGAAGGCTCAAAAAAGAGGTTTTATTTAAGTGAATCCTATGGGCCAAATACCATATTTGTAAAAGAGGTATGGTAAATTAATAAAAATATAAATAAACGAGAGGTATGGTAAACAAATAAATTTTTTTTTTATATTTACTCCATAAGTCACCTTATATTTACGAACACTCAAAAAATGCTTTATATTTAGGTGAAACCTATGGGAAAAATACTATGGGCCAAATACCATGGGCTAGATTATTATTAATACCATGCTAAAAAAACATTATTAACCCTAATATTAGTATTAATAAAAATAAAAATGGCACATGGTATTGACCCATGGTATTCACGTGGAATGTAGCCTATTTAAATGGGGGGATTAAACCAGCATTGATCCATCTTTACTCTGGATCTACTAAGCCCCGTGAGGGATCAAATATCGTGATATGCAAACTAGCATAGAGTGAAAAAATATTTGATCCCTCTCGGGGCTTGGTGGATCAAGAGTAAAAATGGATGTTGTAATTTAATGTATGTTAAACATTTTAACTTGGTTAAAATAAAAAATAAAATAAAAATCAATTATTAATTTTATTAATTTTTATAAATTACTAATAGTAATTTTTAAGCTCCAGGTTTATGATAACCCATGGTATTCATGTGAGCATAGACTATTTAAAGGGGAAATTCTATCATCTTAGATCCATCTTAATTCTGGGTCTACCAAGTGCTCAGAAGGATAAATAGATTTCATCCCCCTAAGAGTGGTAGATGTGGTGTTAAGATGGATATAGGTTGATTTTATGATAATGAAGATATTAAATACACTTAGGAAATTATATTGTAAAAACATCTTAAGGTGAATGGTTAAAGCTACATTTAGTCACTTCACAAAATTTAGTAAAAAATACTAATATCTCCATTAATATTGGTTTTTAACTTTTTTCTGATTTAACAAAAAAAATTCAAAACAATGAAACCTTATCACTCTTTCCGCATCACCCTTGCAGAATATTTCTCACCATTTTTCAAACATTCTCAATATGATATCTTCATGAAAAAGTTTAGGTACTGATGTTGGATTAGTTGTTTGAAAAATAAGCTGGTTTGTACAACCTTTCATCTTCTGTGCTATTCTTAGTTTGTCCTAATGATTTGTAGGGTTTGGAGCCACTGCACCATATTTTCCTAAAAGGCGGAGATTGTTCACCAAAAAGGAAATTAATATACATGTTACAACGCTGTTAAAAAATGTGAGACCTATGAGGGTAGTGAATTATGCTAATAAGCAATTTGGATTCGGAGAGACGTAATTAAATTTTATTATTTAATTGAAGATTTCCAATTAAAATAATAATAAATCTACATTTATATATTCATATATTGATTGGAAGGATTCTCACAATGGTCACTTCTTTCAATTAGATCCCCTTCAAGCCTTTGGGATACCTAATACTTTCTTATATAATATAGTTGGGGCTTGCTACTTGTTGGTGTGTTGGGGTAAACAAACTTGATGTGTTTTTTTTTATCTCACAGTTGGAGTCTATGGAATAAGAAAGAAATTTGATAACTTGAAAAAAGTGGTAGCTTGACAAAAGTTGTAGAGAAAAGATTAATCTCTCCTACCTTGAGAGAACTCATTGTCAATATCAACACCTACAAGAACTTTGTTGTGGAATATTATCAAAACTAATAGAAGGATATGAAAGAGTGTATTGTAAGAACCTTGACAAACACGGCCACTGAAACTTGGAACATTATTTGTAGGAAGAGAAAATTATGTTTCTTTTTTCCAAACATGTATGTTAGTATATTATAGTTTAATGAATATGTTTTCTTATTATCATATATGGTTTCATACTTTAACAAAGCATTCGCCAAGACTTCACAATGTTTTATTATTCAATAAAATATTTGCCAAGATCTTACAAGATTTTATAATTCAGTGAAAGATTCTCCATCACTGTACAAGATAATATAATCTAGTGAGAGATTCACAAAAAAAATTATATATACATATTATATTATTGATAAAATCGCCTCCCATTTTTCCTATGTATCATGGGGATTAGCCCATTTATTATACATATAAATTTAGGGTGGTTTAAAATTTTCCCTGCCTCACACCGTTTGGAGTAGTATATGCATCCAGAGTATCGACTCGACCACCATAACTCAAAGGTTTTATTTGGATTCAATGGGCAACATAAGAGATTTTACACATAACCTTTGAAACAAAAAAGTAATTTGACATTGTGAAACACCAATTGCAATGTATAAAAGGAGGCTTTCACGAGAGGGGAGTAAAGACTAAGTCTCTAGGAGGAAAGTAATAATACTATCCTAAGAGAGGTGCACAAGAGAAAGGAAATATTATTTGATTATCTAAAGAAGTAGTTCACATAGACACAATGATCATTAAAGAAAATACAACACACATTCAATAAGAGGAGCACCGAATCCAGTGAAATAGTTCAATTTCTTTAGTACATATGAACATAACATATACCGCAAACATCCAAAGAATAGTCTTACAATATTGATGATACATGCATGACAATGTGTTGGCTCAATGAGCTTATGATGATTAATTTAAAGATCCAAGTACATAGTTACAATGATGAGACACTAACTCCAATAATTGAACATTAAGTCACTACTTACTCCTACAAGGAATGATCTTCTCTCCTATGACAAGCTAGAGGAGCCAAGGCTAGCTCTCAAAAGTCCAAGCCTCTAAAATCGATTTGCTTGAGTTATGAGGGTGTATTTATAAAAATAGGAATGACCTTTCATATCACCATGAATATTTAGCTTCTCTCATGACTCTTGGACTTACAAGTGACCCTTGAACTTCTACAAGACTCTTGGACTTTTCCTAGTGACTTTTTTTTCCACATGTGACTCTTGGACTTCCACATATTTACATTTTCTCATTTTTCTTGAAAATACATAATTACATACCACATCATGTGGCTAACTACATGGACACCATGGAGTTTGTGATGACACCTTGAGAGGCCATCATTTGAAAACTATGACATATGACTCCATTGTGATGTATCCATGCTAAGTTCCTCTCTTTGCTGCTATGTCTTGCATTATTCATAATAGACATGATCTGTAATTAATCTTCACGCTCCAAAGGGTTTAGATCAGATTTGGAACCTTCCAAGTAAACATTAGATGTCATCACTTTGTCATGGCCCAAGATTTATTCAGGTCTTCAAGATGGTTCTTATTTATGCTTCTTCCCTGCAAGTGCTTCCTTATATCCTCTCCTTGACATCTTCCTTGAGCACAACCTTGCCATGTTGAGATGGTACACCTGCAGATGTAGTTAATTCATGAAAAGGAAATATCAACTTATAAATCTTCTATTCTACCTCTGCTTTGCTCATGGAAGAGGGTGATTGTGATGGGACAATGTAGGAGTTGCAGGGAGAGGCCTGCCTGGGCGTAGTCATAGGAGGTAAGTAGGGAGTGACTTATCACTATAAATGCACACTACACTAGGGAAAGAGAAAGAACCAAGCATGTGTGTCTGGTTCTAGAGGCAGGGAATACGAGGCTATGGATTGAAGTTTCCCAAGAGAAAAGGAGGCAGAGAATAACACAATTTTTAGTTTCAATGGTCTAGGGGTGTCTCACTATAGACTGGAAGTGCACACTATGCAGTAGAGAGGGATCTGAGCAGGTGCTCTGCATAGTGGGGAAATCTACTAGACAAGGGTGAATGGCTTGCTAGCTAAAACTACATAATGAACTATGACTGAGAGGCGGGCTCAAGTTTGTGCATAGTTTTCTTTTGCAAGGGTGCAAAGAGGCTCCAATGCTGACTAGAAGTGTGAAATTCACAGTGGAGGAGTGATTTGAGCAAGTCTCTTGTGCAAAGGGCAAGTTTATCAACTAAGGGTTAATGAGACATTGCTGACTAAGATTGCGCAATGCACAACGAAACAAGGGAAGGCTTAGTGTATTGCACTCTTCTCTTCAGTAGTGATCCAGGAGAGGTTGCATTGTCTGCTAGAATTATGACATACACTAGGGAGGTAAGAAGGGCTCAATATTGGGGCATAAATTTCAAGGATAAGCAGGGAGAGATTGAGAGGCTGTAATTCAAGATTGTGAAAGGTGTTTATGGAAGAGGATTCCCTTAGGAGGGCGTAGTGCACATTTTTAGAGGGTAAGGGATGAACCACTATTGACTAGAAATGTGCTATGCACTAATCCACTGACTGGGAGTCTAAGTGTGAAAGATGCTAAGGCAAGAGAAAGCTTGAAAATGGCTAAGTGTGGGATCAATGGAACAAGAGAGGAGATAATACACAAACAAGTTCCAAAATAGGATCACACACATGAATTCCATCAACCACATGCTAGGAGGATGCATAGTACTTAGAATAATCATGCATAGCTCGAAATGATAGCAAATCGACACTTATTTCTAAGTGTGAGAGTTAAAACATAACTTTGCGACACTTAGAATACAAGTTGGAAAACAAGTTTCGAATGCAACTAGAAAGTGCACTAAGCTATGAGAGAGTGTCTAGCGCATATTCTTATGGTATTTTTGACAATACTAGACCCACCAACATGTCAAGAGGATCTCCCGATAAGAAGTCCCAATTATACCTTAGACTATTTGGTGTACGAGTCCCAACAGTGGGTTGTAAGGTAGTGCCTTGACCGCGATGTTGCACAGAGGCAAGTAAGATAACTCTGTCAGTAGCAAGGGTGTGACTGATGCAGTGAGTTAAGGAAGGTTTATGAGAGGTTCTAACACTTCGAAGGGGGAAGGAGGTGAAGGTGAGTTCCAGGTTGAAAGGGATAAGTCCCAACTCGGCTAGGAACACACAAAACAAAAGGACATGCACAACTTTCGGTGGAGCAGTCCACTCAGATGCGGCAGTCACATCATACAAGGTAAGATAACATGTACAACACTCATTGATTAGTTCGAGATGAGTGCGGCAGTTGTTACAACAAGGTTCATGTGAAAGGTCTGTCTGATGTCCAATAGAGCAGCCGACATAGACGATGACAACATTAACAACATATCAACACATTAACAACAAGATTCATATAATTGCATGTGAATCAGTTCATACAGATGTACGTAAGTTAAAAAAAAATATATCATTAAGGCAATCAGAGCAATCCAACTATAATAACAACATATGCATGAACATGTGCTGGATCTTATTATATAAAGAAGTGTAAGTCACAATCATACAGTACATCCATGTAAACCTATTAGCCCCATCAGTGAAAAGTTACAACCACATCTGCCTGTTCCTCCAAAGAGATGTACTAGCTCGGTGCAGTGGAGAAGCCAAGGTGTGCTACAATACTCTCCAAGCTTTCTTCAAGATAGCCTTAATAGAAGCTCAACTGACCAAAATCCTATACAATGAGTTATGAGGGAATATTTATAGCAAAGGGTGGGGTAAACCTTAACATTCCCCTTTGTGACAGTTCAACTACCCTCATGACTCTTCACCTACTCTATGACTATTACATCCAACTGGTTACACTTGAATTACACTTGACATGGCTCAACATTACAACGCACATGTACTCATGTGAGACAACATGGCTTGAGCAAGCCTTGCAAGACATCACTAACACTCGGTCCGCTGTTGTGAGACCAACTCTTTGACATGCTTGTGATGATGAAGCTGGTGAGCTAATGCCAAGATTGGTCGTCCATGATGGTGTGTATGCTCCTCATGGTGACATCTCACTGAAGCAAACTATTGCCTCTGTTGCAACCAGTGCATTATTTTGGCCCCTTCATCCGACTTGTCTACTAACATGCGCATGGTCTTCTTGGGTGCGGCTGAACCGGCAACACAATGATGCATAGTGTCCGTGCTGATCTTCAAGTGTGTGCTGGTAGTCGTGCGCATCAACTTTACAAAGTACATGTTCAGTCTCAGTTGGACTTGCTTCTTGTCTTTGCCTTGGTGAGTGTGTTGAATGGGTTGGATTGCATGCATGCGCACAATGACATGCATGCTGCTGAATCCATTGCATGCGATCACCAACACTTCTCACCATGTCTACTCCTTGTTAGCTGCTGGGATGGATCTTTAACTTATACAAGCATAGTTTCATTCGTGAGTGCACGATGCGCCAACTGTTGTTCCTAATCATGTTGCAATTCATTCGTCTATCTGTGAAGATTCATGTTCTTCCTTGAGTTGCTGCTTCAACACATGAAACTCCTTCTTTGTTCCATTCTTTGTCTTTGAACAATCTTCATGTTGCGCCATCACCTCATAGCCAGAGTCTCCAAAGTTGCTTTCATCATCAATGGATCTACTTGAGCTTGCAACCTTGTTCCACCTCCATGTTGTCAACAACCCTCCTCTTGCATTCGTTGCATTTGGTATGTTGTATTCAGTTGCTATTCATGATGCTGCTGCTGTCATATCTTGATGTCCTTGTCTATGAACAACTTGATGTCTTCATGGGTAGGCAAGTCCATAGACACTTGATCGACTGCATCCCCAAGTGTGCTCTGAACGGTGTCTTTGTCTCTACTCTCCTAGAAACCATTGTACCTATACTACTGAGAGGCAGATGAACACCTACAATACTTGGAGACATGGAAACACTCATGGCAAGCAATCTGTCAGTCGAAAACCAAAATGAACATTAGGATTGACTTGCAACATACCTAGGTGAATGATCATGAAGGTTGCGCAATTTTGGCTGGGAGGTTGGGAGACCAATTGCGAAAACTGCACAAGGCACAATCTGGGCTGCTGGGAGACTGATTGACTGTTGGAACTGCGTAATGAATAGTCCAGTCTGGCTGTTGACTGCTGGGATTGCGCAATGCGCAATTCTAGCTAGGAAGGACTACTGGCACAGGGACAGATTTGCACAATTTCTCGGGCCAGTGCTGGGTAGGAATGCACAAATCTGGAGGCCAGTGTTGGGTAGGAATGTTCAAGTCTGGAGAGAAAGGTGAGCCTTTCATCTCTAGATTGTGCTATGCAGCCTTGGTGAAGGCAGAGTCCGGGCCAAGGTTGGCCCGACTCGCCGACGGGCAACTAAAAGAAACTAAGACATTAAATGCATGGTGACACTAAGTGATAGAAGAAGTGATTGAAAGTGCATGCAAAACATGAATGAAAGATTCAACAAACAGATCAACATGCATGTGGGTGAGGCAGTTCGTTGGTTAGGTGAACATTTGTGCAATAGTTTCATGCATGCGACAACAATGAGATAGAAATGAAAACTGAAACAGAGATAGGACAAGCTGGAATACATGTAAACGACATCAAACATTCAAAGAAATCAAGAAAATAGTACCCACACAAGTGAAAACACAAAAAGTGACAGAAATTCAACACAAGGCATGGGAAGCGGGCTTACCCCAAAACAACTGAGCTGAATGTGTTGACTGCTCCTAGATGTGATGTGGGATGTCAGAGATGCAAGGTTGATGTGAGGAATGAACTCTATAGCATCTGGTTGATGAGTTTTCATAACATCGAGGTTATGACGCGCATGCCAAAAATCTAGGGGAAGGGACACTTGGTGGGAGGTTTCTGAATTTCTCCTTACATGTAACCTCCAACTGCTAAACATAGATCCCTGAGACAAGGGATTCCTTTGCATGATGCTTTGGGAGAAGCAGCCTATGAATGCAAGTCTGTTTTGCTTGGTCCTCGAGGGAACTGATCAACTCAGCTGCACATACAAGAGGTTGTTTGACTGCTTGAAGGAAATGTGAATTTTTGGTTGGGAGATGGGCTGACTGTCCAGAAGATTTATGCAATTTCTGGGCAGAGCAGTTGACTGTTGCCTAGATTTGCACAAATTCTGGGCTGAGCAACCTTGCTGGGGAAATTTGCACAAATCTTGCTGGGAGTGTTGGTAGGAAAGATTGCGCAATCCTGGAGCCCAACAGGCTGGCCGAGAGGATTGCACAATTTCTGGAGGGAAGGCTAGCTTCCCTCCAGAATTGCGCAATTTTCAAGGGGAAGCTTCTCAGCCTGCAGCTAGACCAAGTCTGGGTGAACAGCTTATGAGGGGAATGGATCAAGTTGTGACCGAAAGGCTGCCTTTGTGCAAGAAAGACACTGAAGCTTGTGAACTTGACGAAGCAAGGCAAGCTACTGTGAAGGTTGGAAGGGAGGCTGCAAAACGAGGCTAAGGAAAAATTTTGGAGGGTGGTTGTAGGCGCTACAACAGGTATATAAGATCAACTAATGCAAAAGAGTGTTCTAGAGGTTCCTTTGGTATTATTCCAAATTGAGACACATGCATGAATGAAAACAATCAAAATGAAATTTGCGACAACGAGAGTAAGTGAAAACAACACTTGCAAAAGCTAAAGAAAGTGGAAGTGACACATTCCAAAGTGAAAAAAATGAAAAGAGACACTTGTTAAAGAAAAATAAGACAAAAATGATAGCTGCAAAAGTGAAAGCGACACTTGTGAAAGAAAAGTGGGCAAAAGCAACCGTTGAAACTCACTCAAATGATAGTAAATTTGCAACTAAGAAGTGAGAGAATGACTGAAAAAAGGATTGTATCCTCACTTTCAACTAAGATTATACACTGGTTGTCCAGAGGGATTGCTTAGTGCACTATCCTAGAGGATTCCGTAGTGCACTGTTCCCAAGAACTGTGCAATGTTTGTCTTCAAGGATAAGCATTGATTATTGATCTTGCTAGGAAGATGTGCGCTTGTGAATTCTTCAAAAGCTACACATGTGTAAGCAAGTGGTTTTTATAGTTGGGCTCATGGGAAGAAGACTTAAACACTTTGAAAACATGAACTAACCATGAAGTGACTATGATAAATTTGGAATGAAATATTGTAAGATCACAAGGAGGCTCCAAAATTCAAGCATAGGCAAAATTTTGGAGGGTGTTTGTCTTAGAGAAAACAGACTGGAAAAAATTGGAGAGGGGATATCACTCCATGTGTTTTGAACACAACCTTGTACTTGACTCTTGTGTTAGAGGATATTCTCAGTAAGTTTTTTACGCAACAATGGATTTTACTATCTCTCTAGCGATCTCCAGTCTTGGTTTTTATGGCCCCTGAGGGTTTACTCTCTAATCCTAATCTGAGTTCCTACACTGTAATCTATTTTTGGTTTGTTACAAATGAAAAATATCGATATTTATTTTATTAGTGCTTGTTTTTAATTACTATTTTTACATAGGGTGTTGGAGGAGCTAGTCAGTTTAACTGACTAGTCTAATGAAAAGAGGGCTAGTCGGGTCAGCCAACTAGTCCAAGTCAAGTCAATAATCATGTAATGTAATAAAAGGGTAACTAATGATATATTAAGCATCATGTCTAGTCGAACAATTAGACTTGCATAATTGTCCTGACATAATATCTATATATATTTGCATAACAATGTATGAGGTTGGTTCGACATATAATAAAGAATATATCTATGTGCTTTTTTTCTGGTTCTCCATTACTGTGTATCTTGTATCTTTATCTATGCTTGTTGTGTAATTACTCATTATCTTTCTACTGGTAACACTATATGCTTTTTGCTAGATGACAACATTGGTTCCATTGCTCATAATCAGAGCCCGAGTCACATATTATGCAGGCATAAATGTTAACATTAAAAGAGATATAGTTATTGTGGTAGACAAAGATCAATAATTATTTAAAGAACTATGCACGTAGGAATCGATTATCAATCACGGAAACTAGAGCCAACTTCTTTATGGAAGTTCATGAACGATTCATAAAAGGTTCCCTAGTCAAAATCAAGAAATTCCTTAATCATGTTTCCCATGAAAAAACCTTAGAACGAAACCGATGCCCAACTTCTGCTAAAGTTATCCAACAAGAGACGAATATTTACATGAGTGGATTGAGTCAATTCTTGAAGAATATTGCTAAAAGTGAGTAGTAGAAGACCAGACATCGATTGAATGTGTTAAGACCAAATTTTACAACAATTTGCACGATGGATTCTTTTTCACAATCCCTACCCTCTTACACAAGTTCCTTCTTGAAAAGGGTGCAGGACATATCATTGAATACTAACCACCATTAGGAATACCAGCTAATACCATCTGGAAGAAAGAACAAACAAAGATAAGCATCACGACAACATTGGTTCCATCGCTTTTTGCTAGATGAAAACATTGGTTCCATTGCTCGTAGTTAGAACCCGAGTCACATATTATGCAGGCATACATGTTAACATTAGAAGAGATACAGTTATGGTGGGAGACAAAGATCAATAATTATTTAAATAACTATGCGTGTAGGAATCAATTATCAATCACGGAAGCCAGACCCAACTTCTTTACGAAAGTTCATGAACGATTCATATAAGGTTCCCTAGTCAAAATCAAGAAGTTCCTTGATTGTGTCGCCCATGAAAAAACCTTAGAACGAAACTGATGCTCGACTTTTGCTGAAGTTATCCAATGAGATATGAAAATTTACATGAGTGGCTTGAGTCTATTCTTGAAGAATATTGTGAAAAGAGAGTAGTAGAAGACCAAACATCGATTGAATGTGCTAAGACCAAATTTTACGACAATATGCACGATGGATTCTTTTTCACAATCCCTACCCTCTTACATAAGTTCCTACTTGAAAAAGGTACAGGATATATCATTGAATACTAACCACCATTAGGAATACTAGCCAATACCATTTGGAAGAAAGAATGAACAAACAAAAGCATCAACCAGTGGAGTGGTACACTCAACAATTAACTTTACACTAGATTGAAATGGCATAGGAGAAGGTTTAAAATCACTCATATGGAAACAAGCCAATAAATTTATCGCATAATTAGGCTGATAGAGAAAAATATCATCAGCCATATGCTAGATCTAAAGACCCAAGAAATAGTGCAATGTACTGAGATCTGTCATCTCAAACTGCTTCTGAAGAGTAATTTTCAAATCTTGAATTAATACAAGTTGGTTGCCAGTGATAATTAGATCATACACATATAAAACAACAATGAGGACATTATCACCAAAGTTATTAACATACAGATTTGGATCAGATATTAAAACCATTATTCAAGAAATATGCATCAATTTTATCATACCAAGCCCTAGATGCTTGTTTGAGACCATATAAAGATTTGTGTAATTTGCATACTAAACTTGAGGATTCAGCAGAAATACAACCAGGAGGGTGTTGCATATAAATTTATTCAGTAATATCGCCATTTAAAAGGGCACTTTTAACATCCATTTGATGAATTTCCCACTTATAATATGTAGCAAGTGATAAAATGGTTCTTATTGTGTTCATTTTAGCAACAAGAGCAAAAGTTTCATTATAATCAATACCTTCAAGTTGATTAAAACCTTTTGCAACTAATCTAGCTTTATGCTTTTCGATCTGTCCTTTTGTAGTGAACTTAGTTTTATAAACCCATTTACAACCAACTAAATTCTTTCCTAAAGGAAGAGGAACAAGAGACCAAGTCTTGTTTCTCAAAAGAGATTCATATTCAATAGGCATAGCTTGTTCCCAATGAGGCTTACCCTTAGCTTGAGAATAAGTAGTAGGATTATCTGGGGCCTTAGTGATCCGACGGTGCCGAGTGGAAGGGCCGTCGCTCAACGGATAAAAGGAGTCACTCACTATTCATATGGTGAGGACCTTTAGGTGCTCGACCATAAGGGCCGCCATCGAGAGGTAGGCAGAATTGTGAATGAAAAGGTTGGAAGATCTGGCCAAAGAAGGTGATAGCCCTGTAGAGAGTCCCATGGTTCGATTCTGTAAGTAAAATGCAGCGTGTTTGAATTAGGATCGCTTCGTAGCGAGAAAGGGGGACCACCCTCAACAGCTATCGGATAGGGTGGAGGGATAGATCAAACTAGTCGATGGTAACACGGCTGGATAGTTTCATTTATTACCAGGTAGGAAGGACCATCCTGAAGTTAGGGCCTTCACGAGGCTCGTTGGGCCTACTCCATAAGATGTTACCGATCAAGTGAATCAATCTCATAAGTGACTTGCTCGCGTAGCGGCTCACCCCAAAAGAAGTGTTCGATCAAGTGAATCAATCTCATCACTCACTGTACGCCCCGCTCTGCCAATGTGTGCTTTTTCCGTCCTTCCGATGTACCGCCTATCTCTGTGATGTTACCTCATATTGGGACGTGCTATGGGTCATTATGGGTACGAAAGATTGTACTTCGATGGGGAGAACTCTATATTAGCCCTCGAGGGGTACGTGCTATTGGCAGATGGATCAGTTGGAAGCCAAAATTTTGGTCATAAGAGCAAAGTTAGATCTAGTTCGAAGAGTGTTGGAAGGATTTACGACCTCACTTGCTGTAGATTCAAGAGTTTTTTGAGCCCAAACAAGAAAAGTAGAAGGAACAATAGTCACTTAAGGAGCTTCATGAGTTTTAGGTGGAATACTTGAGGGAGAGGAAGAATCAAGATCAATAAGAGGCACAAAATTGGAAGAGGGAGTAACAAGAATAAGAGTAATAGGTGGTATTGGTAAATGCAGGGTAACATGAGATTCTACAAACTTGGGTGTGGAAGAGACTTCATGAAATTGAACATCCCTTCTGATTATGACACTTTGATTAGAAGGATCAAACAACCTATAGGCCTTAGAATTCTCATCATAACCAATGAAGATACACTTGTGAGATTTGGGTAACTTTTTTCATTTTTCATCAGGAATATGAGCTCAACATTCACAACAAACACCTTAAAATTACTAATATCTGATTTACATCCATTCCATTTTTCCTTAGGGGTAACACGGTTAACAAATTTATTAGGAAATCTATTTAAAATAAAATTAGCACAACAGATGGCTTCAACCCAAAATTTCTTATGCAGTACTTTAGAATAAAGCATACATCTAGCCATTTCAACTAAAGTTCTGTTTTTCCTTTCAACAACACCATTTTGTTGAGGTGTAAGGAAAAATCTTTTGATGTTGAATACCATGTTTATGCATCAAATTCTTGCTTAATAAATTCCATCCCATTATCAGATCGCAAGGTTTTAATACTCTTACCAGATGCATTTTCAACCATGGATTTAAATTCTTGAAATTTTACAAATGTTTCACTTTTATTTTTCAAAAAATAAACCCAAGATTTTCTACTAAAGTCATCAATAAAGGTAAAGAAATAAACTGCATGAGATATTGAAGGAAATTCAAGAGGACCACATATATCACTATGAATTAATTGCAAAGGTTCTTTAGCATGCCAGGCTTTACCTTTATCAAACATTTCTCTATGATGTTTACCAAGAACACATCCTTCACAAACACTAGTAGTAGAAGAAATATTAGGCAAACCATGAACCATTTTAGTTAGCATTTGCATTTTACCATAATTCAAGTGACCCAATCTTTCATGCCATAATTGACTTAGTTCATCAACATGAGAAACATAGGAATAAAAGGGTTGTCTCTTAGTTGAATTAAAACCAACAAATTTATATAAACCAGCTGTATGATCAACAAGACCAAAAGAGACTACTTTGTAATTTCGGTCGATATCTTTACGAACATATTTATCAGGCCAAGCTTCAAATTTAAAACCTTTCTAGCATGCATGATAAATAGAAAGTAAGTTGATGGGCATGTTTTGAACATGAAAAACATCTTCCAATTGACCATTAGCAACATTAATATTACTAGCACCAATTACGAAAGTTGTTTACCATCACCAATATAAACTTTTTGAGATGAGTGATTATTAGTGTCATAAGATGTAAATAAAGAAGCATTACTAGTCATATGTTTAGAAGCACCAGAACCCATTATCCATTCCACATTAGAAGAAGAATTGCTAGAAGAAACAATAGATGCACATAAATTTAATTGAGAATCATTAGAATTTTTCTTGTTAGCTTTAGCCATTAAACGTTTTGTTTTAAAGCAATTCTTTTCAGGATGGTTAGTTTTACCACAATTATTACAAGGATCATACACTTTCTTCCACTTACTAGTTTCATGATGTACATGAGAAGCATTACCATTATTATTAGTATGATTAGAAGTGTGGGAATAAGAACCTTTAGCATTATTAAAACTTTTCTTAAGATTCTTATTATGTGCCATAAGAGATTTATTAGGTGAGACTTGTCCTGAAGAAATCAACCTTTCTTGCTCATTTATCAACCCTTTACATAAATCATCAAAAGTAGGTTTTGTGGTACTTTGAGACAATTCAAGAGCCCTATTCCTAGTTTGGATGAACATGTAAAATCAAGATGGCAATTTTTTGTTCTACAAGAATGATAAGAGCAGTGTTTGTCTTGTAATCTTTACCACAATTATTTAACTTTTCATTTAAGATTTTCAATTCAGCAAGATATAATTCTACTTTATCAAAATTAGTAGGATCTATCTCATAAATCTTCTTTTCAAAGTAATAAGCAAAAACATCACCAAATTTATCAAATAAAGAAGTAAGAATTATCCATACCTCAACCAAGCTGTCTTCTACCTCAATACTCACCTGAAGACTATCTAAAACCGTTTGACCAATGAGCCCTCTTTCTTGATCAAATTTTTCTTCCCATTTAATCAAGGCTTGAGCACCTATAGGTTCTTGTGTTCACCATTAAACAACTCCGTAGATTCTTACTCTTGAGAACATCAATCATTTTCCTTTTCCGTGTAAGATAGTTAGAACCGACAAGTTCGGGAACATAAGCTACTTCTGAAGTCATAATGATAGAAATTTTGACAATAAATATAAACCCAAATGCAGTAAATGACAAGAGAAAAAGTGGATAGAAAACTGCAAATTTCTATAGTTCGTTCTGTCGTCACCAGGAAACCTGAAAAAACTGTCAATCTTAAATCAACAATAATTTTTCTTTCGAGACTCTGTTTGAGGTGATTTTTTTTTTGAAATTGGGTAGCTCAGCAAGAGGAACCAAAATATTTATTATGTTATTGGAAATTATGTACAGAAGGTAATAGATCTGAAAAAAAAACATCGGGTGTCAAAAAAAAAAAAAACTCAATAATGCTCCAAATGATCATTATAACCATTTTTCGGAAATGGTGCAGCCACTTTGCATCCACTTATGTGACCAAAATTCTGATTTGAACCCTCGGTTTGCCAATATTATTCCCTAAAAGAAAGGACTAAAATTGGACGAAAATCACAGATCTTACAACCAGAATATAGATCTCCTTGAGGAGAATCCAAAAACCATATAGATCTTACAGAAAAATAATCAAGAGCCCCTTGATTTTTTTTTTTTGCAAAAAACTACATAACAAAGTCAGGGTTATGAGAAAAAAAACTCAAATATGTAGAATCATGCCCAGATTTGAAGAGGAGCCTACTGGTGACCAAATAGAAAGAAAATCTACAAAAAATAATGAGTTCCCAGGTAATAAAAAATGAAGATACACGTTGATGGTTAAATTAAAATAAGATGCTAGATCATAGTATCCATGGCTCCGATATCATGTTAGAATATTAGATCTACTAAACTAGCTATCTATCTAAGAAACCAACAATATATCAACATATAAATAAGAAAAAAAGAGAACAAGGAAAAAGAATACAACATATATATGTGGTTCACCCAATTGGGCTACATCCACAGGAAGGTTGTTTTCTATTATCTCTAGAAATCTCCCACAATCTTACAAAGAGAGAAACCACAAATAGCTCAATACAAATGGCAGTATGCTATGAGCACAGGCTAAGATGTGACGGTATCACAAAATGGTATATCTCTTAAGAGGCTCCCTTGACCCTATTATATACCCAGAGATGTGGAGGAATTACTCCCACATATTAAATGTGGGATAATATAATTCTCCAAAATAACACCTCTTTATATAATAAATGGATACAAGAGTATACTATGCCATAATAAATATGGGATATAATGTATTAATCTTTTACATAAGATTGTGGAAAACTTCCGACATAATACAAAGACATTATTACCTTCCAAGGAATATAATATATTCCAACAGGAGGATGTACGAGAACCATTAGGAGGATGTATGGGAACTAGCCAAGCATGGGACACATACCTCTTGATAGTCCTGATTGAGTCCACATCCTGTGAAGGGGATCCTAGACCCTTCTTGCATAAATAAACACTTGTGGGGAGAATGAAGTAAGTTTGGGATCCATTTGAATTTGAGTTGGAAGTATTTTAGAAATTGGATAAGAGACAAAAAGAGCCCTAAAATATTTGCAAACCTATAACCTTGTAACATTGTGACTCTGAAAACCTATGTTTGGGAGTTGGGACACATAGTCTAGGCTTAAGTTGTGATAGGTGAGGAAAACAACAAGAGATCCTTCCACCTGATTAGTAGGGTAGGATAAGAAAAAAATAACCCTTTAATTGTGTTTGTGCATGTGAAGTACCAAAAAGAGGGAAGGTCACTAAGGAAACCATAATAAGTGGTGAAGGGGCCTCTCTTTATGCCATGTAGGTGCTCAATGACCATGATTTGTTGCGTATTCAACCTAAACTCAGTGTTAGAGAAGTGTAATCCCTATTTCACAACTAGTGAAGGAGATTTACATTCATTATCTATCCATAAATTGACCACTTTTGGTGTAATAATTGTTGAGAAATCTATAGGGCAATAGATAGGATAATTTCTCCTTACTTGACAACTACTTGTGATATATTTTTACTTTTTATTAATTATTATCTTCTTCTCTTATTATTATGTTTGTTCTTATCATAAAAAAAACTACCAAAACAAGAAGAAAAATAGTACACATGATATAAGCTGCAAGCCAGAGCCAAAACCTCTCCACCTGAGAGGAAAATTCATAAATATCTTCTCTTCTTATAGATTCTTCAATTTACAAATTCGAGGACCTTTAGTCCAAGACCAATACCCTTCCAATACCAAGTCCAACCTCCTTGATGATGTGCTTCCTATTTTCCAATTCAAACCCAGTCAAATCTCTTCCAACAACACAACTTTGACCCCAACAATAGAATTTCGGCCTCTACTAAATTTTTGGCCCTCCTAACAGTGGTTTCTTCCACATGTGTGAGCTTACTTAGGGAGTCTAAGACTTCTTCAGCCCTTCGATTGAATTTCTCCTACTTCTAGAGCTTGAGGATGACCTAATTTGACCTTTTTTTTGCTCCTTTACCAAGTTCAATCTTGCAGCAGCAAAACCCTAACC
This sequence comes from Pinus tabuliformis, assembly GCA_031772625.1. Taxonomy (NCBI): domain Eukaryota; kingdom Viridiplantae; phylum Streptophyta; class Pinopsida; order Pinales; family Pinaceae; genus Pinus; species Pinus tabuliformis. The sequence continues at coordinate 341,708,846 of CM062815.1, read as the reverse complement.
CAACAATAGAAACCCTAGCTTCATTTCTTCATACATGCGAAGAAAGAGAGATAAAATAACCCAAACACTTGATCCTTATCCTTATCCTTCTCCTTCTTCACTAGCATTTTTCTTCTTCTCCTTCGCTTGCTCGATAGGAAAATGAATTGTCTCTAGGAGGTCGAGTTCCCTCCTATATATAGGCTTCCAAGGTGGATGAAGTTCCTCAAAACAAGTTGACTTCTTAGCTGGCATGTCGAATTGGCCTTGAGGGGTATTTTGAAACTTTTAAAGAAAAATAATAATTCTTTTTACAAGTTACAATGTGCCCGATGGGGTCTTCAACATATGATAGTGACTCTTTTGATTTATTGACCTATGACAAACCCTAGAAGCACTCAATCAGTGTTTGACCTCTAAAATAAAATACCTTGAGCATGAAATCCATGCTCAAATAATAATAATAATATTTTTTTTCTTTCATTTTATAATATACAAGAATAAAAAAGTACATTTCATATTTATGAAGACCGAACCTAGTTACACAATTTTCAACACTCCCTCTTAACTAGTGAGGTTTTCATAAATGGTACATGGACATTCTCAATATGAAGAGATCTCATAAGAAGAATCAGATTGGTAACCCATCTGTTTAGCATCATAGAAACCAACATTTTCACATAGAAAGGCCTTGAATAAAAGCTCTATCTCTCCACAATATCAGAGCACAAGGCTGGCAAGACTAATGATTTATAGACACCTTCTCATTGTCTCTTAAGGTACATGCCCCACCTGTGTGTTCACAGGGTATGACCTTCCAGGACTGTTCTTATCTTGGATTCCTAGTCCTCAAATAATATTGGTCATCTATGACTACTCTTATCTTGTATTCCCTACCTCATCCTCAAAGAGCATTGAATGTTAGATGCTTACCCAATCCTCCATTCTTTCTTCCAAAGTGAAGACAAGAATGATGTGTCTATCTCTTCCTCTCAACTAGGGAGGATATAACAACTAATCCAAGCTTGTATCTCAAATATACAAGCTTATTATTAGAATTGATTTTTTCAAGATGTTAACTACCTATTCATCAGTGGAAATATACCGTAGCTACAACTCACCATCCTACACCAGCTTTCGAATGTAGTGATACTTGTTGTTTATATGCTTTGTATTTCCATGAAACATTGGGTCTTCAGAAAACCTTATACAAATGGTGTTGTCACAATGTATCACTGTAGGGTCCTGATCTAAATTGGATCATTATATTATTTTTCATCCACCTCGATGTATTTGGAGTGGAAAAAGTGGAGGAATCAGCTCATGGGACCGTTTTTACTAGTGGGACCCATTTTGGTGAGACGGGGTCTGAAACCTTTCAGGAGCATTTTGACGTATCAAATGAAGTTATTTGGGGGTAAAACGTTTTCTCTTGGGCGGAAAACCTTTTAATTATATTCTACACACAAATATCTTTCCAATGATGCAAGAATCACGTCAATCAAAGTCTGTATGAAAAAGTTATGCCACTCAGAAGTTGACCTTCCTGTTTTCACACCTATAGTTCGGGAGGATGCCGCGTCAGCCCATATTATTCATGGAAAAGGGTATAGCCACGTGTTTGTGATGTAAAAGACTCTAGAAAAGTCTATTTTTCAACTTTAGTTAAGAGTTGATGTAGTCAAACTTAACCACTAGTAGGCTATCAGGCTGTGTTATAACCAGGCCACTAGGAGGAAGAGGCAGTCCATTCTTTCGAGAGCATTTTGTTACATAGTTGAGAAAAGATAGTCAGGAGAGATAGGAGGTAGAGCACACAGAGAGGATCTGTGCACTGTAGCAGCCCATGGGCCATAAACATTACTTCTTTGTATCTGCAACCATATTTCCAAACAGAGAAAGAGAGCGAAGCGACCTCACCTTATAGTTGGGTTTTCTCTCGAAAGGGTTTCCCAGAGAGAATATGTTTTGTATTATGTGTGTGTGAGATTATTTTTTCATTCTCTAATTTTCTTATTTATTTACTTTTACATGCATGCACTAATTACAATTAATTTTACAGATCTAGAAATTAAATAAAACTGTAATAGTGCAAAATCTCATATTTTTAATATAATATTATCAGATCTATTGTGACGAACTGTCCAGTGGAATATCCATGATAGTTTACGGATCATTTGGTATGAGATCTGAGTTTATTTGGGTATTTTGTGGAGATTGTAGGGATCTATATCGGTGAGGCCGAAAATCGTAAAACCCTAATCATGGGCGATGAATCTGTAAACGAACCTCGTGCTCCTACAGAGGTGAGGTTTTCACAGCTCGAAGAACAAGTTGCAGATATAAAACTCAATGTCAACCTCCTCATGGCGTCCCTAATCAATAAGTTGGGGATATTTGGAGAAGAAGGGGGTTCGAATGCAGAGGACAAATCAGAACGGGTATCGGGAGACCAGGAAGACGCAGATAACCAACCGAAGAAAGAACCCAGAAAACATCAACCCAGTTCGAGTGCCATGAACCAATTCGTGTTTAAAGTGGAAGTAAAAGTTGATATCAAGCCATAACACAGTGAGATCGACGTTCTAAAGTTGAACCACTAGTTACAACAGCTGGAAGTTTATTTCATTGTCCATCAAATTGAGGAAGGGAAGAAGATCTCATTTGCGCGACTGAAAATTGGAGGGCCATGCACTGACTGGGTGGGACAACCAAACGAAAACCTTGAGGTTGGAGGGAGAACCTCCAGCGACTAAGTGGGAGGATTTTAAAACCCTCATTAAGTCATAGTTTTATCCCATTGGGTATGTGGAAGACCAATGGATCCGGTGGCATTACTTCATGCAAAAGTCGGGCCAAAGTGTGCAGGAGTACAACACATAATTCATAAAGATTTCTATAATGTTGGGTATCTCTCCAAAGAACCCAGATGTACTCCTCAAGTATTTTGGGGGTTTGCATTGCCATCTACGTGAGCAAGTGATGTTGTTCAAGCCCAAAATGGTGGACGAGGCTTTTGTATAGGCACAGTGTGTGGAGAACATAATCAAGTGGATCGAAGCAAAAGGAGAAGCAAGATGCTTCTAAGGAGGGGAAGAAGAAGCAAAAAGGGGGAAAAGATAAAAAGGAGACAACCTCAACACACGAGTGCAAAGATCCTAGAAACCACTGGAACCACTTCAACATTGATGGCCATAAAGAGGAGAAGTGCTGGAAATTGCATCTAGAGCTAAACCCGAAGAACAAGAAGAAAGATAATAAGAAGAAGAATCTCATGGCCACTGATTTGAGTAACCAAGTTGAAAGAATCTTAGATGTGGTTGAGAAGATCATCTGTACATCAATGTAGAAGGAGGTGAATCTGAGTAGCCTTCAATAACAAGAAGAGAAAGAAATTACCAAACTCTTCCATGTAAATATATAAGTCAAGAATACGAAGATTGATGCTCTATTTGACTTAGGATCGCAGGCAAATCTCATTGCAACAGATCTGGTCAAGAAGTTGGGGCTAGAAGTTCATGATCATCCAAACCCATATCCATTGGGATGGGTACATAAGGATGCAAAGCTGAAGGTAACAAAACAGTGTAAAATTAGATTTTCTATCAGTGTTGTTTTTATTGATGAAGCAGATCTGAATGTGTTTCCCCTTGATGTATGTGGAGTTGTGTTTGGGAGTCCATACATGTACATGCATGATGCAATATTCATGAGGAGAGATAACCAATACCATCTCATCAAGGATGGAAAATCATTCATCATCAACGTGTACAAAGGAAAGTCGAAAATTTCACAGGTAAGTGATAACCAAGCCAAGAAATTGACCAGTTCCAATAAGAAGTATGTTTTATTGTTTTTAAGGGAAAATCAATATGTAGAGGAGTCAATAAGAGGCAAGGCATCCTAGAGGGGTGTACTAAGAAACAAAAACAAAAATTGGAGGAGTTGTTACAGGCATACAAGGACATGTTCCGAAAGCCTAAAGGGCTACCCCCTAAGAGGGAAGTGGGGCATGAGACCCATCTATTGCCAGACTCCCCATTGCCAAATATTGGGATGTACATGCAATCTGTTATAGAAGTAAGTGAGGTGAAGAAACAGTTGTAGAAGCTACTGAAACAGGGTGTCATTTGACCGAGTACATCACCCTGTGGGTCACCCATCATCATTGTGCTAAAGAAGGATGGGACTTGGTGTATGTGTATAGATTAAAGGGCCTTGAATAAAATCACGCTCAAGAACACATACCCCCTACCCAGGATAGAAGATCTGCTAGATCAGTTGCAACAAGAAAAGTATTTCACCAAGATGGACTTGAAGTTTGGATATTAGTAGGTTCAAGTCAAAGAAGAAGATACATGGAAGACCACCTTCAAAACCAGGCAAGGGTTGTATGAGTGGTTAGTTGTGCCATTTGGCCTATATAATGCATCCACTATATTTATGAGATTAATCAATGATGTACTATGCCCTTTTATAGATTCATTTGTTATTTTATATTGGGATGATATACTGGTATATAGTGCTACCTAGGAGGAACATATTTCACATTTGACGCATGTGTTGGAAACATTGAAGAAGCAACAGTTGCAAGAAAATCTCAAGAAGTGCGAGTTTGTGCAAAAGTCCTTAGTGTATTTGGGATATGTGATTGGTGGAGGAGAATTGAAGATAGATCCTTCGAAGATGGAGGCCATCATGAAATGGCCAGTGGTTAGGAGTTTCATTGGAGCAACACAGTACTTGTGGAAATCCATAGCCTCTATTTCAACAGTAGCAACACCGATCCATGCCATAACAGCAAGTGGTAAGAGTTTCCAGTGGGGAAAAGGGCAACAGAAGGCTTTCGACGAGTTAAATAAGAAGACCAGTGACGCACCCGTTTTGGCATTACCAAACTTTCAATAACCCTTTGAAATGGAGACATATGCGAGTGGGTATGCTATGGGAACTGCCTTGAAGCAAGTAGGAAGGCCAGTTTGCTACAATTCTAAAGTATTTCATGGGGCAATTCTTAACTACCCTACCTATGATAAGGAGCTCTATGCCATGGTGCAAGCTATGAAGAAGTGGAAGAACTATCTGATGAGAAAGGAGACAACAATCCACATAGATCACCAGTTGTTATAGTACTTGCAGGCCCATAATAAGCTCTAACAGACGAGGTATTACAAGTGGATGGGGTTTTTACAACAGTTTCATTTGGTGATCAAGTATATGAAGGAAAGAACAAAGAATCTGGTTGATATGATTTCAAGGCCACCCACATCAAAGATTACAACTTTGGGGACTCTTATGCACATGGAGCCATTCACCCATGATGCATACAGAGAGGCATATTCAGAAGATGAGGACTTCAAGGAGGTGTATCAATAGTTGCAGAGTCAAAGTCATGTGCACGATGGCGACAACATCATTGACTACCATCTCCAGGATGGGTTACTCTACAGGCTGGATAAGCTATGTGTTCCTAAAGGTGAGCATTTGCAATTGATTAGAGAGGCTCACACCTCCAAGGTTGCAGGGCACTTTGGTGTAGGGAAGACCGTGGCTAACTTGCAGAGGTATGTGTATTGGCCCAAGATGCAAGAACAAGTAGCTAGATTCATAAGAGGATGCATGATTTGTTGTATGAGCAAGCCTAACAACAAGAAATAGGGTCTGTATCATCCCTTACTTATACCTACTTGTCCTTAGGAAAGCATTTCCATGGACTTTGTGGGAGGTTTACTGACAAACAAGAAGGGACATGACTACTTGTTCATGGTAGTTGATAGGTTCAACAAGATGTGTGTTCTAATGCCCTGTAAAAATACCATCAGCGGACAAGAAGAAACAAACATGTTCTTTGGACAGGTCTGGGTACACTTTGGGATACCAAGGAGCATCATTTCAGACAGGGATACAAGATTTCTCAGTGCATTATGGATTACATTGTGGGAGAATATGGACATGAAGTTGAACTGATATACAACATTCCATCCATAGATAGATGAAAAGGCATAAGTACTCAACAAGAGTTTGGTACAGCTTCTGAGGGGTTACAACTAGAAGCATCCAAAGACCTGGGATGAAAATCTGGTATATATAGAACATTCTTATAATAGAGTAGTCCACACTTTTATAGGAAAGTTCCCATTTGAAACTTGTTTTTAGATATTTGCCGCCTTCACCTTTGAATATTGCATATGGGTAGTGAGGAGGAGTAAATGAAGACATTACAGGAGATGATTTGAGGGCTGAAAAATATATAGAGAAAATTAGGAAAATCCATCTACAAGTACATGAAACACTGTAGAAGTCATAGGTGAAGTATAAGGCTAGGAATGATTAGCACAAAACAAAGAAATCATTCAAGGTGGGAGACAGAGTATGGCTATAGTTGAACAAGGAGAGGCTACAGGGGCTTGGTAAGAAAATCAAGACTCTAAGGTATGGTCCCTTTGAGATACTGGAAAAGGTGGGTGAGAATGCCTATCGACTCAGTTTACCACCATATATGCACATTTACTCAGCTGTAAATGTGGATAATTTGAAACTCTATGAGCCTTCCATGCTAGATCAGGAAGAGGAACATGTCTTACATTCTGTGGAGGATTTGGCACCAGATGCTCAGGTAGGGTTGACAGAAGATACAATTTTGCAGAAGACATCTAGAACTACAAGACAAGGGCAACAAGAGCTTCAGTAGATTGGGTTGAAGGGACAACTTCCAGGCAAAGCTAAATGGTACACCAGAGAGAAGGTGGAGGAAAATTTTTCTCACATCATTCAGTAAAAGCTTTTGGGGATCAAAAGGCTCCAAAAATGGTGAGGTTTGATCCAAATTGGATCATTATATTTATTTTCATCCATCTCGATGCATTTGGAGTGGGAAAAGTGGAGGAATCAACTCACAGGACCGTTTTTACTGGTGGGACCTAGTTTGGCAAGACGGGGTCCGAAACCTTTCGGGAGCGTTTTGAGGCATCAAACGACATTTTTCGGGGGTAAAAATTTGCCACATAAGCGCAAAACATTTTTATGCTATTCTACACACACAGATATTTCGAACAACGCAAGAATCACGTCAATCAAATCCCATATGAAAAAGTTATGTTGAAGAAAAATGTAACTAGGTTTGATATTTTTCAAGTAATTTTGATCTTTGTTCTTGTCAAGAAAAAATATTATTATTTTTGTAAATTATTCGAATGAGTTTCTTGCTCATTCCATAGGTCTAGGAAAGTCAAAGAATCAAATTCATGTTAAAGAGCTCTTCTTGAGCATGAATATGGGTCAACCTAGTGTCAAGTAGCCCTCCAAGACAAGCACCATCCTCCAAAGAAGAAGACTGCCAACTAAACGATGTGAAAGAAAGTCAAGTCAGCTTCAAAGTATACATAGATGACATATTGGCTCAATAAAAAGGTCACAATAGTTCACCATGACATGTCGGCTTAAATAGGTGGGTCAAACCACTATAAATAAGAGTGTAAGTTCAGAGTTAAAGTCAAGCAATTCAGACACACCTCTGAAGCTTTGGATGGTACAGTGGGTACAAAAATCTCGCATGAAGACAAGGTTATAGTGCTTCGATGGAAAAAGGATTCTATGATCTTTGATGGGCAAAACAATATCACATACTATGATCTCGGTACTATGTCTCGGTGAAGAAGGAACACACTATGTCTTGGCATCCTTATGCTATCTCCATGCAAACACTTCTCGAAATTCCTGTCTCGATGCTCTGCTCGATAGATGCCTTGTCTCCTCCTCAATGGTAACAATCTCAGGATCGAAGTCATTGTAATGTTCTCTCGACACAGCTGTGATGAAGGATCACGTGACATCTCAGTCATAGTCTCAGGGTAGCTGTGTGACATACTCTTGAAAAATATGAACACAATCACGCCATAACAAAGATGGTCTCGAAGATAGATAGACACATCATAATTATGATGTCTAATATCTCAATCATATAATCATAGTCTCGACATATTTGTAGATACAATTAAAATTTCTGCATAGTGACAATTATGATTATCATGATTCTGAAGAATATAAGGAGAAAATATCGGTAATGGATCAACAACAATGATTTGTTTGACATTATGAAGATATCATTGAAGGAAAAACAATATAGAAGCAATGATGATCTCAACAGTATGAATAAGAGGATTAATGTCTTGGTCTTAGAGTGGCTCAGTCAGTCAAGGGTCATGGTCTTGGTGTTCACAATAGGAATCTCTAGAAGAAGAATTTTGTGCGGGTTTTCCTCTCCAAGAGGGAGAGTTTTTGGCCCTGACAGAATGCCAATTTCTTGTGTTCTTGTCTCTTTGTTATGATAGCTATTTGATGAAGTAAGAAATACACACTTATGATATCAAGGAAATATTGTGCTAATAAACTAAAGATAAAATCCCTCACAAATAGTTCTTGCTAAGAAGAATCTAATCAACTCTAACTGCCCTAGATTCTTCAACATGGTATCAAAGCTATGGTTACAGTCAAAGGAAGGGCATAAAATAGACATTTTAAGGATAAAATTTCTAGCAAGACATCAAAGCAAGATGAAGGATATCAAGATTTGTATTAATGAAACAAACGTTGATCTTGATCAAACCCTAGAAATATACAACAACATTCTACATCCACAAGTTTTTCTGTCCAATCAAGGAGACAATCTACAACAAGAAATTGTGTCTCCACTGTCCTCATCAAAAGGCCACCAAGACCCTCATCAAGATGTCTACAAAAGAAGACATCTTTAAGGATTTCACTATGTGATCACATCATCTTGGAGAAATTTGAAACCCTAGCAGCAATCCTGATCTACAAAAGAAGGCAAAGAATATTGAAGGCACTGCCATCTCCAAGGTTATGAAATCAAGCAAGGATCATCTCCTTTCCCTAGAAGAATACCATCTGAGGAAGCATCAAATAATCCTCATCAAAATAGAGCAACCTTTTCTATTTAAGGAAAGGCTTTCTCACTTGAAAGAAGATCATCAAAGAAGAAGCCCTCATACATCTTCTTCAACCATCATCAACATGATCAAGGTGAAGATTTCATCTTCACATGACAAGTAAGTATCTTTTAATTCTATAATTAATTTTGGTTAAATGATTTCATGATTGCAAGGACATCTATAGGTTATATGGGTGTTATAGACATTTTTGTGCCTTACAGCATAGAGCATGAAATGTCAATAATCTAAGGGATCCAAAGTCCCTAAACATGTTGTTCTTACCCTTAGAGGAACAAGGTCAGCAAACCACAGCACTGCAAATCAGTTCTCCACTGAAAAACACTCAAAAATAGGTCAGTTTTGGATCATTGCAGCTGCTCCACTAGGCATCTGCGCTGCATAGCAGGTACAACAAAGGCTACCTACGTTGCATAGCAAGTAGAACAAAGGCTACCTACGTTGGGCGTACTTGGACATGTGGAGGAATCTTTTTCTCAAAGTGCCAGTGCCCAGGAAGCTTCTAAAAAGACACTTGATGATAAGATTCGCCTAATGATGAGTTAAGAGATTCTAAAACTCCAAGTGCAAGACAGAAACTCCGAGTGAAGAACTGAAGAACAACTGGAGTTGAAGAGGACAACAAGTCACACATCAAGCTGACTTATCTTCACTCCAAAACTCTATATAAGGATCTCATCCCATGGGATCTAGGAGGCCGGAATTTTGTGCAAAGAATTGTTGTTGGTTTACAGTTGTGAGCATTGGGTGATTGCTTGAGGGAGGTGAAGAAGAGATTTCTCTCCGTCGGGAAGGTGATGCTGGATTGGACCTCTCATGGTTGTATCACCGCCTGAACCTTACTTCCATATATTAATAAAGCATTTGAGGTTCTTCTATTCGCATGTGTTTCAATGGTGTATTGTCTTGCGTCTTTGATTTATGCTAATCCTTGAATCAGTTATGAATGCATGCCCCTTGTAGTTTCCTTTCTTTGTCTTGTTTGCAGGATCTCGTGTAGCTGGGCCCGTGAAAAGACTTGGAGCTGGGAGCAAGCGGCAATCAAAGGAGATTGGATCGACCATTTGCGCAAGACATCGATAAGTGGATCTCTTCCTTTTATCTCTTGCATGTCATAAAGAAGAAACTTTAGATAGCTTTGCTTTCAGCTGTTGCTAAGGAACTGTCACCCTTAGAGTGGGTTAAGGTCATTCCGAGTTGGATACTTTCCCCCACAACAGACTGGCGACTCCGCTGGGGAGCGTGTCTTGTTGGTAGCTTGTGTTTCTTGCTATTCATTTCTTAAACAAAAGAGTACCGAATCGAACTGCATGCGAGTCCTTCGAATGCAAAGTAGAGGGCAGCTACTCTAGCCCAGTGCTGGGCCTGTTTATGATTTGAAGAGCAGATCCACAAGGACTCTTTTTAGCTCTTTGTGATAGTGTTCATCTTCCTTTAATCATCCTCTAGTGTATACTTGACCGACAGCCTCTGATTTGGCCAAAAACCGCTCATTTTTGAGCAAACTGTGACCCAGAATCTGAGAGAGACGTGACTTGTCTCATCAGTGCAGCTGCCACAAAGGCTACCTGCACTGCAACGCAGGTCTCGAAGGGGCTACCTGCGCTGCATCTCAGATTGACAGTGCAGCACCTGCGCTGATCCAGTTTTGCCTTGTGCAACTGGGATTCCCCACTATCTGTTGCCCAGTTTTCAGTATTGTTTTTGCAGCCTGTTGTCAACCTGTATACCCAGCTGAAACCACTTCTCTTTGCCTTCATTCTGCCTCAGTTGTATGAAGAAACCATGATTGTTCTTATTGTATTTCTTGCTTTCATTCACAGTTTCCCATAGCGAAAGTGAATTAGTCTTGCTATGACCTCTTGAATCTAGACCTGTGAGAAAGTGTCGTTGTGATTCTAAGAGTTAGTTTATTGCTGTTCATAGCTGCTTGAGCATTTGCTTTCGTTATATGGTTCGAATTTCAGTATTTCTTGTGTTGAAACGAGTGAATCTTAAGGTGTTCTTTTGATTGTTGGACAAAAACTTGTTTTCTTTCACTTGAAATTGAATTCGAAATTATACAACAGCTTTCTTTTTGTAATACATCAACATTAAGGAAGAAGAAAAGAAATACTTGCATTGTGCATGTGCATTTTGACAGTTTGCATGTCGATTTAGGAAAAGTGCATCAGTGTGTGCTCTATGATCTGTTTGAAAAGATGATGTCTTTCTTTTCCTTCAGTAGTTAAGGTTTTCATAAGTTGAAAGAATTGAAAAAGCTTGCTTATCATTCTTAGACTGCATTTAGGAGTTGTATCATACATCACGTGGTGATCCGTAAAGGCAAACTGCTAAGCAAGATCAACCTAAAAAGAACTGAATTTATCTAACAACGCTTTGAAACATAACGAAACACAGTAGAGGTCTAGGTAGAGACGTGAACCGGCGTCGTTAAACATAGTGACTGTTGATCTCTACGAAGGTGGGTGATTCCTCCTGAGGGACGATAGCACTAATACGGACTTGTGCCCCCGCGTACCGTCGCATATATTGGGGGACCCCTATAGGAACAAAGCCTTTATCCATAGGAAGCCGTGTCGGCCGCCCTACTGATCACGATGCAGTGAACACAGCATTCACGAAGATCGACCACTCGTACTGTAAAACGTATTCTGTGGTTTCGCGAAAGGTTTGGCACACCCTTGCCTAGAACTCCAGAGTAGTTTCTTTTGGCCTTTTTCAAACTCTATAACTGAAAAAGTCCATCCGAGCATTTGTCACTTCGGTCTCGTTAATACATCGAAGGAGACTAGAGTCATCTTTAGCTTTTTCTCGACTCTTAAAAAGTGAAAAAGCAAGTTGTGTCTTAAAAAGCGTCGTCATATAAAATTCATTCTAAACGGAACATAATCACCCCTTATTCCTACGTTGATCTTAAGGTTGAGAACATGGAACACACCAACCAAGGGATTCCACAGCATGGGACCCCTAGCCCTTTCTCCTCTTGGGGAGAAGTTGGTGCGCCCCACATGGCCACATTGTCGCTTCCAGGACTGACAATTGGCCTGCCAATTTGGCTATTCTCAACCGCTATAGTTCAGACCACCACGGTTCCTGAACAGTCGATTCAACAGTTAGACCAGTCTAGAGCTACCCTCCAGCCTTCCACTTCTTATGAGCCTTCCTCCGATCCTTCTTCTTCGAAAGGTCAAGCCGCCAAAAGCGGAGCTCCCATAGAAAAGAAGAAGGAAAAGAAGAAGAAAGAAAAGAAGCAAAAGGAGCCAAAGGCGCCTGGGGGCAGGAAAAAGGCATCTAACGAAAACCCACACACAGCATGGACCGGGCCCAAATTGCCATGTGTCATATGTAGAGGAGACCACCTCCACCGTGATTGTCCCAGTATTCCCAGATACTAAGGGACTGGTCCCCTCGTTTGCACGATTCGGAAGCGTCAACCTCTGACAACCAGGTTGAATGCTTACCGTCGACCAACGAAAGTGAAGGTCGCAGACGACGAAGAGGGATGAGATTCCCCTGCGAACTGTGTGAAGGCGATCACACCCTTCGCCGTTGTCCCTTTTTAGACAAGGCAAAGAGAGTTTTGGAAGATCAACCGGTGGCACCGGTGCTATTTCCTCCTGGATATCAAAAACTCGCGCCAGGTCCTTCGTTGGTCGAAAATACAGCTGTCTTGCTCAGAGGGCCAGCTGAAGTGTCAGTCACTGAAAGTGAACCTACTGAATCCGGACCGGACGAAAGTCCAAAGGTCGAAACGGCAGTTGACCCGGTTCTCCCTTCAGAAGTTTCATCTTCAAACACCACAGTCAGTGAGGATTCATCTTCAGTTGACACCCCCGCCGAAGAGAATAAGGATGACACCGTCCATATTCTTTTCGTCAACTCCGATTCTGATGAGCATCTGGGCAAAGCGCCCACTCCTTTATCGCAGGAAGGAGCATCGTCAGGATCATATCCGGCTGTATATTCGGTCCCACCACCAAGCAACCTAGTTGCGTCCTTTGATTGGAACCAACTAGGCAGACCCCGGTTACCAGCCAGTATACCATTTAGAATTATAGTCCAAGTATACAAAATGGTGATGGCTGGAACTATCATTGATGAAGGGGCATCTGTGAGTATCCTGTCCTCTATTGCTTGGAAAGCACTGGGTGGCCCGGTGCTTTTGCCCGAGACAAGGCGTCTCTCGGGTTTTGACAGGGGAACCAGTCGACCATTAGGGATTCTACCTAATGTGCCTATTACCTTGAAAGGGAAGGCCGTCAAGATGAATTTGATGGTCGTCCAAGGACCCTTGGATTATAACCTACTCCTTGGACGGGACTACATATATTGCATGGAAGCAATAGTCTCCTCACTCTTTCGAATAATGTGTTTTCCATACGAAGGAAGAATGGTCAAGCTCGTAGACCAACTTTCATTTCCGGGATCACGCATCGCAAATAGTCACATACCTATCCTGAATGGTCTATTTGATCAAGAAAGGTCTCTACCTTCGGTGCTTCTTCCTGATGAGCGCGAGTGATTCGGGAAAGGAAGGCCGGAACCCAGGGGGCATGCGTCCTGGTCTGCTCTGGAGGCAGAAAAAACCTTGGGTGTAAAGTAGAATTTCCGCGGGAGAATATGACTAGTCCGTACCCCATCCCCCCTTCATCTTTGAGAATCTTCCTCTGAGCCATCTTCATGGAGAAGAAGGACAAGAAGACAAAGAGAGAGATGGGCTCTCAGAAGGGGTAATTGGGATTGGGGTTGTTCTAGAATAAGATTCTTTTGTTAAAGTTATGTGGGAGGACGGGGGCCCGTTACTCACCTTTGTCTAAATAAGTAGGCTCTGCCAAAGAAGGGGATCCGTTTGCGGCAGCAAGTAGTAACCATCTTTGGATAAAAGGCAAGCCTCACCCATTAAAACAAATGTTTTAGAGGATAAGTAGGGGCAGCCTCCAAAGAAAGAGATTCTATTGCTGCAACAAATTGTAACCATCTTTGTGTATCCTAATGATAGACATCGCCGAAGAAAGAGTTTCCTTTGCGCCAGCAAATAAAACCAATCTTTGGGTAACCTGAAAGAGGTAAGCCTCCCTCAAACCCACCAATGTTTTGTCTATTGAGAAGTGTTCTTCTCTTGTCGCAAAGATCAGTTAAAAACTGGGCTGACGAGAAGACAAGTACCGCGTAAGACCCGCTAAAAATAACGAGAAGACAAGTATCATTAACATTAGGACTGACAAGACGACAAGTAGATGAGAACACCCAAAGAAAAACAGAAGTGGAGGAGAGGAGGGGCAACCTTGAAATTATACTTTATACCTGGGGGCATGCAAACCTCTTGGAATGCAAGCACGGGCGGCTATTTAGTTTTTAGTTTTTTAGGTCCTCCCTTTAAACCTGTAGGTCTAACCCGTTAAACTCGTAGGATTAGCCGATACCCAGCTTGCATAAAAAGAGGGTATGGGGCAAAGCGCAGGAAGATGAAGCTCTTTAAAAAATAGGAATCTTCCATGAGACCTTACTACTTTATGACTGGTAAAAACGAGCAGTTTTGGCAAAGTTCATGCTCGTTAAAAAATAAACGCAAAACCGAGCAGTTTTCGCAAGAGTTCATGCTCGTTAAAAAATAAACACACATGTGAGCAGGCTTCCCCCCAGTGTTCAAGCTCATTCAAAAAAAATGAACCGGTAAATAACCATTTGAGACCGTAAATTCATTAGCCATAAAAGCCTTGGTCGTGTTTGTGCACCGTCACCTCCACTTTTCCTTTGGCCGATCATTCACATCCACTTGATTGTTTACCTATTTTGAGGAACAGCTGCGAAGAGTGATCCCATTTAGCCATCCTTGTAATACTGCCGTGATTGGAAAATTCCAACCTGTACCTGGAATCTGCTGCTATCCCTGTTTATCACTCGTTCCTCAAAATACGAGTCTTCTTTGAGCTCTTTTCACTGACTCGTAAAAAATGAAAAGTTTGCCGAGTTTTGGCCTTCCAGCTCGTTAAAAGGACCGGAAGAGCTATCCCTCCTCTAGATGTTAATCTTTTTTGGACCTGAGGGATTATTGCACAAAAAGATCGAGCACTTGTCTGGTTCGGCTCGATAAAGATATCGAACATTCATCCCTTCTGTATTGTTTTATACTTTTTCGGACTTAAGGGATTAGATGACGAAAAAGGACCCCTGGAGTCTACTTTATGTACCCTTTTCAGACTCTCTAAAAATGAAAAGGACCGAGTTGTCTTTGTCGCTGGGCTCGTTAAAAATGTTAGATAGCGACAAACTTGTCTTTAGACAAGAACGAGTTTCCCTATCGCTAGGCTCGTTAAAACATAGCGATGGGCTTGCCCGAAGGGCAGGTTATAGATCAAGCATATGTTATCCTCCTCAAGCTTGAAAAAAATAAAGAGGTACTGGTCAGAAATGACTGGGGAAAAATTGGGAATAACCTCAAAGCTTAATGGTAGCAAGTCGCTCTTGAACATGACACTTTTGGCCTCCGTAAATATCAGGTTGGGTTATTATCATTCACCGGTCCCTTCACCATGGTCTCGCCATACCATCCATACATGGGGTAATGCTACCGATCCATCACATCAGTGTCGTTATATGTTCAAGAGATGTCATTCAGAAAGTGTCAACCGGGTCCCATCCACTACCATACATCATCTTTCATCCTTCCATGACCACCACCCTGAATCATATTTCACAGATCGTTTTCACCATCATCACTAGCTCCGTTCCGTGTCACTGATGTGGGATTCATTAAGGCCCTCCTTTGACGGATCACTTCTTGTCGACATCAGCTCATTATCCAAGAAGTTGATCTAGGAACACCCCCTCAGTACTTTGAAGCTTGCATGCCTCAATGGCAAGTTTCTCACTTCCGGCGATAGGTATACATTAATGACCTTCGACCATGAGACTTTGCGTGGTGTTCGACGTCAGATCCTATATTCACGCCACGTGAATTGTGCTGCAGTACCTTGAGGGTCATCATCATTATCGGTGATTCCTCTCGCGCTTGTTAACAGTTTACTTTATTGACTGGTAATCAAGCGATGTCTTTCCATGTTCGACTTCAAGAAATTCTCACATGGATCGACTTGTACTAGAGTGAAGATCGGACAAGTTTGAAGACCCCAGATCTAGTTTCATCCATCCGAGCTGCGATATATATTCAGGAGATAAAAACATAGACATGTGCAGCAGATGAGCATCCTACTAAAAGGATGATAATTAAAAGCAGAGAATTATCCGTCTCTTATCAGACGATCGTATGTTTATGTACGGCAAATGTATTTATAAAGCTGATCATGGGAAATGCCTGCATCAGCTAGATCATGAAAAGAAAAAATGAAAAGATAATGTATTGTATTGTATTTTGTTACAGGTCACCTCCCGGCGATTGAATGAACTTCGGATCCTCCTAATAAAGCATTTCACCCGATAAACGACCTCATACTTTAGGGGGCAACTGTTATAGACATTTTTGTGCCTTACAGCATAGAGCATGAAATGTCAATAATCTAAGGGATCCAAAGTCCCTAAACATGTTGTTCTTACCCTTAGAGGAACAAGGTCAGCAAACCACAGCACTGCAAATCAGTTCTCCACTGAAAAACACTCAAAAACAGGTCAGTTTTGGATCATTGCAGCTGCTCCACTAGGCATCTGCGCTGCATAGCAGGTACAACAAAGGCTACCTGCGTTGCATAGCAAGTAGAACAAAGGCTACCTGCGTTGGGCATACTTGGACATGTGGAGGAATCTTTTTCTCAAAGTGCCAGTGCCCAGGAAGCTTCTAAAAAGACACTTGATGATAATATTCGCCTAATGATGAGTTAAGATCTTCTAAAACTCCAAGTGGAAGACAGAAACTCCGAGTGAAGAACTGAAGAACAACTGGAGTTGAAGAGGACAACAAGTCACACATCATGCTGACTTATCTTCACTCCAAAACTCTATATAAGGATCTCATCCCATGGGATCTAGGAGGCCGGAATTTTGTGCAAAGAATTGCTGTTGTTTTACAGTTGTGAGCATTGGGTGATTGCTTGAGGGAGGTGAAGAAGAGATTTCTCTCCGTCGGGAAGGTGATGCTGGATTGGACCTCTCATGGTTGTATCACCGCCTGAACCTTACTTCCATATATTAATAAAGCATTTGAGGTTCTTCTATTCGCATGTGTTTCAATGGTGTATTGTCTTACTTGCGTCTTTGATTTATGCTAATCCTTGAATCAGTTATGAATGCATGCCCCTTGTAGTTTCCTTTCTTTGTCTTGTTTGCAGGATCTCGTGTAGCTGGGCCCGTGAAAAGACTTGGAGCTGGGAGCAAGCGGCAATCAAAGGAGATTGGATCGACCATTTGCGCAAGACATCGGTAAGTGGATCTCTTCCTTTTATCTCTTGCATGTCATAAAGAAGAAACTATAGATAGCTTTGCTTTCAGCTGTTGCTAAGGAACTGTCACCCTTAGAGTGGGTTAGGGTCATTCCGAGTTGGATACTTTCCCCCACAACAATGGGTCATCAAGATTCCTTGCATGAAGAAGGAGGATAGTCATAATCCTCTAAGAAGATGAAGTCATTAAACATATCAATAGGTATCATCTGATTTATGGAAAGGGATGCTTATGAAAGATCCCCTCACATAGAAATATTGGAGACATCAAAGTGATGTAGATGATAAACTCATTCTCTAAAGATGCAATGAATAAGGTCACATGAAATTTGATCTACATGAAAGTAAAGGGTATCAAAGGATGTAGGATATCTTCCATCTACAATACCTAGAAAGGAAGATAACCATAATGCACTAACAGATAATCAAGGTAACAAATATCCATGGGATAAGAAGGTTACCTCATTCGACAACTTATGGTCTCTATGCTAAATAGATAAAGACAAGTGGATGGAAAAAGTATTGAACGGTAAAGGACTAAATCATGTGTAGAAAGAAAAGGGAAGCTTGGTCCTCAAAAAAGGCAGAATAGGTATATCTAAAATTATGGAAGATCATATCACCAGATAGATGGAGGAATCTAAATAAAAGGGGCAAGGAAAGAGGGAGTAACATATCTCTATGATTGGGATAATATCCCTCACAAAGGGGTCCTATCATCAACTTTTGTTATAAGGTATGCCAATGATGATAAGATACATAGTAGCATCATGGAAACAAGAGCTCGTGACATCACCATGGGAATCATGAAGGAAAAAAATCCAAAAAGAAAAAATATGAAGGATATATCTCTTGGGAACCTCAGTGGACATTAAAGGAAAGGAAGAAGTCATCTAAGACAAGGCTCATCATACGTCAAGTCAAAAAGGAAAGATTTTCCAGTTGGGGATATACAAGATCCTCAAAATTCTCTGATGGAATCCTCATCGTAGGGTTCACTAATATAGAGATGAGGTAAGTGTTTCAACAAGAACTCAACTTATGGAATATACGAGATTATGGTGTGACGACATGAAGAAGATCAAGGGATTGAAGATATTTTCAATCAAGGAAGTTGCTGGAAGAAGCCTCGATGACTTGAAGGTAAAACAAGGTATGTATGCTTGTGTTTAATATTATAATGTAATGTAATATGATTGCAGGTAACAGGGATCATTGCTTCTATCATAAGAAGCATGATAAAGAGAAAAATTATCTCCTCCTCTAAAAGGATGCAAGAAGACATAAGACACACAAGATGAAATCAACATAATATGTCCTCATATGAAGTATGAGGTGGTTGATCAAAACTAAGAAAATATGATTAAAAACACCTAGGAATGGAATGTGTAAGGAAGGAAGAGATCGTAAAATATGCAACCATGATGAAGGTAATCAACATCCAAAAGATCAAGAAGACTTGACTAGAAAATCTCCCATAACGATATGGAGGCTCTGATGCAAAAGATCTAGACCCTTGACAATGGATATCTTTGGGAAATATGTCAACATGAATGCAGGATGTTGATACCTACATAATGATGTCATGATGAAGAGACATCTAGTAAGGTACAATTTGATTTAATGATATATTTGATTTCTTGAATAATATTTGGATAAGTTCATGTGGGGCTACTTGCAAGTACAACTAAATTCATGTGAGGAATGGAATAAGCATGGTGTAGTCATATGATGAAGGTTCTAGATATGAATAATGACACTTTCCATGAAGAAATGAATGACATGACGAACTAAGGAGGAAAGTGATCGATGGTTGTTTCCCTACAAGAAAGAAGCTCAACTATTTTTCATGACATCAAGGAGAGAAGTTGATCAATCAATGGAAGGACCCACGAAGAAGAAGTTACTGATGTATGGAAGAGACCCTAGATAAAAGGGAGCTATTACTAGTCCCTGATCAAGAGGGAGCTTGGATTAGATCACCCCTGATTAAAAAGGAGTGACAATTGTGTTTTTCTATTTCATGTGTCATGCACTAGACCAACACTAACAACCGTAAGTCTAGGTGAAGGCCATGAATGGAAATGTAGACACATGATAGACACAACATTCTTATCTTCACCTGGGAAGAAAGAATGGAGGATTGGGTAATCATCTGGCATCCGATGCTCTTTGAGGATGTGTAGGGAATCCAATATAAGGGTAGGCAAGAGGACCGATATTCTTTGAGGGTTGGGAACCCAAGATAAGAATAGTCCTAGAAGGTCATACTCAGTGAACATCCGAGTGGGTATGTACCTTGAGAGGCAATGATGAAGGTGTCTATAGTCATTGGTATCGCCAACATTGTAGCTTAAGTTATCGTGGAGAGATGGAGATGTTAGTCAAGGCCTTGCACTGTGACAATGCTAGTTAATATGATGCTATACATATGAGATTATTAATTCGATTATTCTTATGAGAAATTCTTCATATTGAGAATGACCAAATACCATTGTAAATACCTCCCTAGTTAAGAGGTAGTGTTTAAGAAAAGTGTAACTAGGTTCAAATTTGTAAATGTAATTTTGATATTTGTACTTGTCAAGAAAAATAAATATTGTTTTTGTAAATGATTCGAATGAGTTTCTTGCTCATTTCATAAGTCTAAGAAAGTCAAAGAATCAAAGTCATGTTAAATATATCTTCTTGAGCATGAATATGGGTCAACCTAGTGTCAAGTATCCCTCCAAGACAAGCACCATCCTCCAAAGAAGAAGACTACTAACTAAAGATGTGAAAGATAGTCAAGTCAGCTTCAAAATATACATAGATGACATGTCGACTCAATAAAAAGGTCACAAAAATTCACCATGACATGTCAGCTTAAATAGGTGGGTCAAACCACTATATGTAAGAGTGTAAGTTCGGAGTTAAAGTCAAACAATTCAGACACACCTCTGAAGCTTCAGATGACATAGTGGGTACAAAAATATTGCATGAAGACAATGATATAGTGCTTCGATGGAAGAAGGATTCTATGATCTTCGACGGGTATAAAAATATCACATACCACAATCTCGTTACTCTGTCTTGGTGAAGGAGGAACGCATTATGTCTTAGAATCCTTATGCTATCTCCAGACAAACATTGTCTCGGGATTCCTGTCTCAATGCTCGGTCTCGGTATATGCTCTGTCTCCTCCTCGATGGTAACAATGTCAGGATCGAAGTCACTGTAATGTACTCTCAGCACATCTATGATGAAGGATCACGTGACACCTTAGATATAGTCTTGGGGTAGTTGTGTGGCATACTCTTGAAAACCATGAACGCAGTCACGACATAATAAATATCTATGGTCTCAAATATAGATAGGCAATATATAATTATGATGTCTAAGATCTCAGTCATATACTCATAGTCTCAACATACTTGTAGATACAGTTACAATCTCTACATAGTGACAATTATGATTATCATGATTATGAAGAAGATAAGGAGAAGATCTCAGTAATGGAGCAACAACAATGATCTAGTTGACATTATCAAGATCTCATTGAAGGAACCAAAATATAGAAACAATGATGATCTCAATAGTATGAAGAAGAGGATTGATGTCTTGGTCTTGGAGTGGCTCAGTTAGTCAAGGGTCATGGTATTCGTGTTCGTCAATAGGAATCTCTATAAGAATAATTTTGTGTGGGTTTTCCTCTCCAATAGGGAGAGGTTTTAGCTGGAAGAATGCCAATTTCTTGTGTTCTTGTCTCTTTGTTATGATATCTATTTGATGAAGTAAGAAATACACACACTAATGATATCAAGAAAAGATTGTGCCAATAAACTAAAGATAAAATGTCTCACCAATAGTTATCATGCTAATAATAATCTAATCAACTCTAACTGCCCTAGATTCTTCAACAAGTTATGCCAGTGAGAAGTTTACCTTCCTGTTTTCACACCTATAGTTCGGTAGGATGTTGCGTCAGCCCCCATTATTCAAACTTAACCACTAGTACGCTATCAGGTTGTGTTATAACTGGGCCACTAGGAGGAAGATCCATTCCATTCTTTCGAGAGAATTTTGTTCCATAGTTGAGAAAAGATAGCCAGAGAGATAAGAGGTAGAGCACACAAAGAGGATCTGTGCACTGTAGCAACCCATAGGTCACAAACATTACTTATTTGTATTTGCAACCATATTTCCAGACATAGCAAGAGAGCGAAGCGATCTCACCTTCTAGCTGGGTTTTCTCTCGAAAGTGTTTCCCAAAGAGAATATCTAGTGTATTATGTGTGTGTGAGCTTATTTTGTTGTTCTCTACTTTTATGCTTGATTACTTTTACATGCATGTACTAATTACAATTAATTTTATAGATCTAGAAATTAAATAAAACTATAATAGTGTAGAATCTCATATTTTAAATATAATGTTATTAGATCTATCGTGATGAACTGTCCAGTGGAATATCCACGGCAGTTTATGGATCAAGTCCATTGGTCCTTCAAATAAGTCGGATAGTAGCTTCCTCAACCAGACAAGTTCTCCGCTTACTTCACAAGATGCATTATATTCATCCTCAGCACAACCCAAAGAAGCCAATTCTTGCTTTCTGCTCATCCATGAGACCATGGAGGAAACAAAAGTAAAAGATCCTCTTGTAGTGCTTCTTCCATCCTACTCACTGCCTCCCCAGTTGAAATATATATATCCAATCAAGTGAAGATCATTCCTCCTATCATACTTCAGGATGTAGTGGATTGTTCCTTGTAGATATCTCAATATGTGTTTGGATGCTATCTAATGATCATGCTTTGGCTCAGATTGGAACTAGTTGAGAACATTCATTGAAAAACATATTTCTGGTTGATTATTCACCAAGTACATCAGTGAGCCAATAAATTGCTTATACCTGGTTGGATCCACTAGGCTTGATTTGAAACTCCTTAGCCTTTTCAAGTTTGTGATCATGGGGGTTGTCATAGGTTTGCAATCCATCATGGAAAATGTTTTTAGCATCTCGATCACATACTTTGCTTGACCTATATAAATCCCATCAGGTCCCTGCAAAATTTCCAGTCCCTGATAGTAGTGCTTCAGCCCTAGATCCTTCATGTCGAATTCTACTGCTAGTTTCTTTTTGCACTCTTGTATTTGACCTTCCACACTTTTCAAGAGAAGACCATCCACATACAAAAGAATGATTATAGGATAATTCTTCACAACCTTGATATAGATATTTGTATCAACAGACCTCTCTGTGAAGCCCAGTATTTGTAGGTATGCATCCATCCTTGCATACCATTCCCTTGGTGCTTGGTTAAAGCCATAATACCTTCCTCTTGCTAAATTGGGTAGGTTTTGATAATAATCAACTTACTAAAGTATCGATCACTAATTTGGTTGACATCAATGGTTCTATGTCTTCTAACTGGATCAGAGGTGTCTCTCGAGTCTAGTGAGAAGATCCTATTGTCTCCTATGCCATTGTTCATTATTCTTTCTTTCCTTGTCCTCTCCCAGTGTCATGTCTCTCCCTTGCTCCACATACGAAAGGTTCCCTTTTACCCCTCTCCTACTTTGATCAACTCTAGGTAGTATCCTATCATACCTAAGGACATTCTTTGAGTTCTTTTGGGTGTGAGGATCTAGTGGCATATAGGTACGGGAAAAGTGGGGTATGGGTGTGTTGTAGTGGCTACAACCACCCTCCAAAATTTTGGCCTGCACCCAATTTCAGAGCCTCCCTTGAGAGTTTCACTTGATGATTGCACACACTTGGGTTCACTCCATGAACTCATGTGAGTCTTAGCATTCACCTTGCTTGTTCATTTCACCAAGTCTTGCATGTTGATTTCAAAGTCATGCTTGCAACCATGTTCTGGTTATGCCCAAAGTCCTTGCTTCGTGTGTACTTGTTGTGTTCGCTATGAAAGCATTTGTCACACTCACACACAGAGTCACATCCACTGTCGCACAAGCATCGTCACAGTTGATCAACGATCAATCACGAGTGTCATGCTTGTCGCTTGCACCGTCGGTCAGTCATGTTGAACATGTGTGTTGGGTTGGTTTGAGTCATCTTGTCGTCAAGTCATGTTGGTGTGTGTTTGTAAGATCACATTTGCATATTTCACTCATTCACACACTTAGTCATTTTGCTGAAGTTCTGACGACTGGACTTCCCTCTGACAGCCGGACCATCACCCCGCCATCGAATCAATCGACTGTCACCCAAAAAAACATAGAAGCACCAAGCAAGTCTTTTCAAGCTACGCTGCTCTCAAGCAATTCAATCAACCTTCATTTTGGCCACCCAGAGAGTTGGATCGGGTAGCCACTCGGGGATTGAATCCCCTCAAAAATTGCGTAGAGGCTATTAAGCTTACCCACTCTGCCGACTGAGGAAATTTCACAGACAGGCCAAACAAACACCTAGTGTCGGTCCCTGTCTCCCTTAGAAAATTGCATAGTTTTCCTAGTCAGTCCTCCCGACAGTCGACCGACTGCTCATCCAGGAAATTGTGTAGTTTTCATGAGTAGGCCTTCTGCTGCCCAACAGTCCACTTAGCTCATAAATTGCGCATAGATGATCAGTAGGCCACCCTCCCATCCTCAGTGTATTTTCTCTTGCCAGTAGCTCCTAGCAGCAGACTAACAGTTCCCTCTAGGAATTATTCAGTTTCTACTTCCAAGCTCTTAGCAGCTGACTACCAGTTCCCATTGGAAATTGTGCAATTTCTACTACTAGTGACCCAACAGCCATATGCTAGTTCCCTCTAGCAATTATGCAATTTTGGCTGCCAGGCTGCTAGCCAGTTCCTCCAAACAACTGCGCAATTTCTGCCTGCTGATCCTCCATGCAGCCCGGCCTGTTCCTCCAGAAAATTACGCAAATTTTGCTGCCAAGCCCTTTCTCCTGCTCATTTCTAAAAATGCACAGATTCTGTCTGCCTTGCCTTCCTGCAGCCCAGACTGTCCCTCCCAAAATTTGCGCAGTTTTTCCTTCCAGTCGAGCCAGGCCTCGCGGATAGTCACTGTCGACTCAGATTGTCCATCTCCATCACCTAATGACTATTTTTCATCAGCAGTGCCCGGAGCCATCATCCCACCTTGCAACCTCATTGCCTCTCCCAGTCACCCGCATCTGAAAATGATCATGTGCCATGGTAGACTAGGAGGTTTTTGGATTTTATGTTGTCTTGTCATGAGTGAATGTAGATACAAGTACACTAAAAAACATGGCACGCCAAAGAATGGGATGAACGAAGGGAGCGCATGTAGAAGGATAGGTTCACCGATGGATGAACGAATGATGCATGCGAAGAGATGTGCTCTTGAATGGATGCTCATGCAAAGATGTGTTCACGGATGGACAGATGAGAGAACATGAAAGATGTGCTCATGGATGGATGAATGAATGAACATACACCTTTCACGAACAAATGATCCTGTCAAGCCTTCCAACATACAAGCAAGGAGAAACGTGCCAAAGAAACATTAAGTGAACCAATGACCATTGAAGACTCCATGCACCTTGTCATGTTGAGGTGAAGTTGTGACACACCATGAAGACATCCATTACTGCAGCTCGACATGCACTCCGGCAACAACACGAATGTACTAGCACTGTCATGTCGAGTCGTGTCATGTGTCATTTCGTCCACATCTCTATTGTGGGCCATGTTGTCAATCAATGGAATGTAACGTGGAAGTCCAAGAGACCCACTTGTTGTACAAAGAGTCATGTAAAGTCGAACAGTCATGGAAGTCAAACAGTCATGAGGGTGGTTGAACAACCACAAGGGTCAGTTTCACCCTTGGCCATAAATACCCCCTCATTTGTACATGCAAGGGACTTTTTTTCACCTCAGCTCCTCCCACATAGCCAAGAGAGTCCGTAATCTTTCCTTTGAGGAGTAAGTAGTGGCTCCAATGCCCCTCACACGGGGTTATTGATGTATGGTGTAACAATGTGTCTTGGAACTTTTGCTCAATTCAGAAGCCTGCTAATAGGCCAACGCATTTTCACACATGTATTGTAACTGTTGTAAGACTAATATTTAACAATTGTGATGCAAGTTACTTTAACTTGTGTTCTACATTTGAACTATTTCACTTGTTGCAATACATAATCTATTAGCGGAAATGTGTTGTATATGCTATTAATGCTGTCTTGCCTATGTAGACTACTCTCCTAGACATCAGAAAGACCTTTCACATATAACTTGCTATAACAACCGTTGTACTCGTGTGGACTAATCCGTTGAGTGTTATACGTGTTATCTTCCCTTGTGTGTTGTGACTTCCGCATCCGTGTGGATTGTTCCGCCGGAAGCTGCGTATGTCCTATTGTGTTGTGTGTTCCTAGTAGAGTTGGGACTTCTCCCAACCGACTTGGTGTTGGAAATAATACTGAGAGGGGGGGGGTGAATCAGTATTATCAAATTCTTTTCAATACTCACTCTATTTTTATAATTTAATTTATTCTTCAGATGTTGATCATTAATTTGAATGTCAGTACCATATAATAATGAACAGGAACAAGAAAAACAGACAGTCACACCAAAGAACACCAGATATAAGGTGGAAACCTAATGTGGGTGAAAACCACCTGTTGCAATGTGTCTCTATCTTCTTTCAATTAGAAACTTCTTTTACAATGATTCTGTACTGGTGCAGTTCTTTACCAGTACGCAGGCTGCAACCTGCAGAGAGCTACAACCCTCTCTCATTTCCAGACTCTCCTGGAAGGGAGCTACAACCCCCTACTTCTTTTCTTTCAGGGACCACGTTTCATCAATTTTCAGACTAGATCCATGAACATCAAATATTCATCAACCAATCTCCTTTTACAATCAACTAATGAATCAACCAATAGCTTCTCAGAATGCAGTAACCAGAAAAGCAATACCAGTAATCTAAACCTAGAACTCTGCACCAATAGACAAAAGGCGGCCAACAAATATTTCAAGAAAAGTCTGCAACTTCACCAATAGAAACCTGTGAATATCTGCACTTCTGTTGTGTCTAGCCTGCGCAGCTCCGCACCAGTGCCGTCTACTGAAATGCGGACCTCCGCACTTGTGCCGTCTACTGGACTGCGCACCTGCGCCGTCTTCTGGTTTGCGGACCTCCGCACCTGCATCGTCTACTGAACTGCAAACCTCTGCACCTGTGCCGTCTACTAGACTGCGCACCTCTGCACCTGCGCCGTCCTCTAGTTTGCGGACCTTCGCACCTGCTCCGTCTTCTGGACTGCGGACCTCCGCACCTGCGCCGTCTACTAGACTGTACACCTCCGCACCTGAGCCGTATCTCGCCTGTGGACCTCCAGATATAAACACTTTATCAGTCCTCAATTGTACCCCAGACTGTCAGATCCACAGATCTGATCATGCGCCAAAGAGATCACGACCCCTCAATTGATCAGTCTTCTCATGCTCAGGTTTAATTTTATTTCATCAACCGATTACAAGTATTTCAGATCTTGTTCATCTTAAGATATTCAACATTCACAAGTACCTAGCCAAATGATCTCCTTTCCTTTTTATAGGCAAGCCCTTACACAAACCATGGATCAAAACCATAGAAAGCCAATACAAGGGACCCAAAACCGGGGTTCAATATTTTAGATGCTATACCACGGACCAAAACCATAGGATCAAACACGTCGGACTAAATACCATGGATCAATCATAAAAATTCCCACGTGCGCACGCTTCTCTGCATTGAAGTGAGTGAAATTGACGTCCGCACCTTTTGTTCGGAGAACTTGCGGGTATGCCCACACTTCTTGTTCAGGGCACCTGCGGGTCCGCAGCTTTTGTTAGGCTCACCTGCGGGTATCTCATTTTCTATTATTTTGAGAGCCTGAATAGAGATTTGCCACTTGAGTGAGTTGCCATCAAGGACAACACCTGTGCCATAGCGCCAAACCTGAGTCATAATGCCAACAATCTCTCCCTTTGGACTTGATGGCAACCCCAAGATCCTCAAAGTCATTCTCCCCCTTTGTCATCAAGGGCAAAGGGTTATGCTCCCCCTGAGAACATGCTGAAAACTCTGCTCTGCTCTGCTGATCGTGCTCCCCCTAACTGTAGGCCAGATATAACATAGAGACAAAACATTAGTAGCAACATTCAGATCAGCATCCATGTTCTCCTTCTGTACTTGCTCCTCCAAGATCTTCTACAATAATGCCAACAATGCATTATTAGAAGAATATATGCTCCCCCTGAACCTGTGCCATTTGGTCTTTGACCAATCCATAAACCAGCGAATGTATGCGTATACCCCATATGAAACTCGCGTACAACCCAACAATCTCTGAAACATACAAGATTCAACAGCAAGATGATGCATCAACTACCCCCAACTTTTGCCTGAGGTATTCAAAGGTCTCCTTGGGCAGCGGTTTGGTGAGTATATCAGCAACTTGTTCCTTAGATGGAACATACTCCAACTTGATCTTTTGTTCAAGCACTTGTTCCCGAAGAAAATGATATTTGATAGGTATATGCTTGGTCTTTGAGTGCATGACTGGGTTCTTTGAAATACTGATTGCACTTGTATTATCACAGAAGATGGAGATAGGTGGAGTACAAGTGATTTTCATGTCTTGCAATGTTTGCATCATCCAAAGGAGTTGTGTGCAACAAGATGCAGCAGCCACATACTCTGCTTCAGCTGTGGATAATGCTATTGAACTTTGTTTCTTGCTGAACCAAGATACTAATCTGGAACCCATGAAGAATGCACCACCACTAGTGCTTTTTCTATCATCCACGCTTCTGACCCAATCTGCATCTGTATAAGCATGAAGTGTGAGATCCGTATATCTAGGATACCATAAGCCATAGTTTTGAGTTCCTTGACGGTACTTGAAGATTCTCTTAACTACCTGAAGATGAGTTTCCTTTGGATTTGCCTGAAATCTTCCAACAATTCCCACTGCATGCATGATGTCTGGTCGGGTACCTGTCAAATAAAGCAGACTTCCAATCATGGATCTATAGGTTGGTTGATGTACTGCTGCCGACTCATCATTCGCGTTGAGGCTGCATCCTATCACCATAGGGGTACATACTGGTTTCGAATCCTCCATCCCATATTTCTTCAAGATCTGCTTGAGATACTTGGTTTGTGATAGAAAAATACCGTCTTTGTTTTGTTGGACTTGCAAACCAAGGAAATATGTGAGCTCACCAAGCATGGACATTTCAAACTCCTTTTGCATCACCAAGGCAAACTTTTGACTCATGTCTTCTTCATTGCTACCAAAGATGATATCATCTACATACACAACAAGTATTAGCAACTTTTCATTATCAACCTTTATATATAGATTGCTGTCAGTTGATCCTTTTATAAAACCTTGTTGATGAAGATATTTATCCAACCGATAATACCATGCCCTAGGAGCCTGTTTAAGACCATAGAGAGCCTTTTTGAGCTTGCGTACAAGATTTGGATCATTTCCAAGGATGAACCCATCTGGTTGTTCAATGTACACTTCTTTATTCAAGTCTCCATTCAGAAAGGCAGATTTTACGTCCATCTGAAATACTTTGAACTTCTGAAAGCTAGAGAGAGTAAGAAACATTCTTATAGCCTCAAGTCTAGCAACTGGTGCAAAGGTTTCTTCAAAGTCTATGCCCTCTTGTTGCGCATATCCTTTACAAACAAGTCTTGCCTTCTTTCTAACCACATCTCCCTTTTCATTTAGTTTATTTTTGAAAATCCACTTTGTCCCTATGACATTCTTATCTTTTGGTCTAGGAACCAATTCCCAAGTGTTATTCCTTTCAATCTGTTCAAGTTCTTCATCCATTGCCTTGACCCAACATTCATCTTTGCATGCCTCTCTTACATTTTGTGGTTCAGTGGAGGAAAGTAATGCCAAATAGATTGAAGCTTCTGCAATTGTTCTTCTTGTTTGTATGCCTGCCTCCTTTTGCCCCAAAATTTGAGATTCTGGATGATTCTTTTGAACATACCTAGATGGAGTCTTTTCTTCTATCCTTATCTGTTCCTCTGGTGCCTCATGGGTTTCTTCTTCATCATGAATCTGATTTGATGTTGATGGATAGTCCTCATCATCTTCGAAGTCTTTAGATCTTACCTGCCTGGGAGTGTCTTTTTCATCCACCACTACATCAATGCTGTCGACAATTCTTCCAAGCCTTTTATTGTAACATTTGTATGCTTTGCTATGAGGAGAATAACCAAGGAGGATGCCTTCATCTGCTCTAGGTTCAAACTTACCAAGATTTTCATCATTATTTTTAATATAGCATTTGCTTCCAAATTTTTTGAAATGTTTTACCGAAGGAGTCTCACCATACTAGAGCTCATGAGGAGTTTGAGTGCTGTTCACCCGGATATTTGTCTTGTTGAGAATAACAACTGCAGCAAATGCGGCTTCACCCCAGAAGGTTGCGGGAGTTCCAGACTCATCAAGCATAGCACGAGCCATTTGTTGAACTGTTCTGTTCATCCTTTCCACTACTCCATTTTGTTGAGGATTCCTAGCTGTAGAGAATTCCCTTCTTATTCCATGTTCTTCACAAAAATCGAAAAATTCATTCGAGGTAAACTCCCCACCTCTATCAGACCTGAGGCATTTGATTTTGTGATCTGATTTGTTCTCCACCAAGGCTTTGAATGATTTGAACTTTTCAAAGGCTTCGTCTTTGTGCTTCATAAGTCCTATCCAACACATCCTGGAAAATTCGTCAATGAATAATATGAAATATTCTTCTCCTCGAGGTGACCTTTTCCTAGATGGACCACATACATCAGTACTGACAAGTTCAAGTGGACTGCTAGCTGATCCTTCCTTGTCAGGCAAGTTAGTTCTGGTTTGCTTACCAAACTGACACGATTTGCAAATTGTATTGTCTGGAATTCTGATGTCTGGAAGACCACGAACTGCCTCGTATTTACATGCTTTCCTTATCTGTGAGAAGCTAAGATGCCCCAATCTTCTATGCCATAACCAGTGTTCATCAATCTTGCTTAGATAGCATTGATGTTGTCCTTCTTTGAATATGTATAAATTATTTGGAGTCCTGTTGTGCTCCACAACAACCCCCCATTTCATAACATTTTATTTACAAAATTATTATATGAAATGGGTCCCTTTAGAAGTCAATTGGTA
The DNA here is from genome assembly GCA_031772625.1 of Pinus tabuliformis. Classification (NCBI taxonomy): domain Eukaryota; kingdom Viridiplantae; phylum Streptophyta; class Pinopsida; order Pinales; family Pinaceae; genus Pinus; species Pinus tabuliformis. The sequence continues at coordinate 341,678,360 of CM062815.1, read as the reverse complement.
TCAATATTGCATTATTTGTAAAAGGTCCGCAAACCAAATGAAGGCATTATATAAAACCTTTTGAAAAACCCATATTGAGTCAGTTATAACAATCTTTTATCATTGCGATAAAGCGATCGCAAGATCACATATCGCAATGACATAGAAAACGCAAATAAGTGACATATGGGATCCCGCCGATGCGATTTCGCAATCGGCGATACTTTATATGCAGGCTAAGCACCTTAAGTCATTCACCCCGGTCCGATGCGATTTCGCAATCGGCAATCGGCGAGACACTATCTATGCACATTGTCATGCCCCTTCATTCCGATGCGATGCGATTTCGCTATCGGCGGTCGGGGGTATGCTATCCGTATGTTTATATAACACCTATTCTCCCGATGCGATGCGATATCGCTATCGGCGATCGGCGTTTCAAAATTGTCAACATAAAGATTTAAAGTGTTCCCGATGCCCGATTGCGATATAGCGCGGATTTCGAAAAAGCCGTTAAATGGAGGGATATTATGATCCATTCGTATTTAAAGTTTGATCTCTTAAATAATCCATCACCTGCACTCAACTGCCAAAATATCCATAGCACGCTTAAGCGAGTCATTCAGCCGAATAATGGTGTAATGAGCATTTAAGGGGTGGCAGGCCTTAAACAGCCATTTAATGTATCTGTAAGATCTTCCCATGGATTGGATCCGCAGCCATTTTTAAGAGTTAATTTCTCAGCACGCTTTGATCGATATATCTTTCCATATTGGATTTTCATTAGCATATCTCTGTGTTACGTTTATTTTCGCCGCTGTGCAAAATTCATCCATAGAAGGAAGCTCAAACAAGATGGGGAAGAAATCTAAAAAGACCGCAGGCGCTTCCACTACACCAGCTGCAGGACAAGCTCTCGTGGAGAAGAAGAAGGGCTTAATATCTGATACTACATGCACGGGTCTCACCAGAGTTACTTGGCAAGGCACTTACAACCTAATAGAAGCCGAAGAACCAGTAAAGACAGTAACAGAAGCTACTGCGGATCCTACTCGGAAGTCTGAATGTACTCTCAAGGATTTAGCCGATTCTTTCCTTCACAGAATAGCGGCCAGGGAGCAAATTCTCCCATACACAGACGTAGTGCGGTGGGCAATTCAAGAAATCCCAATCTTGGATAGAACTTTCAGCACTAGAGATGGAAGAATCTTCGGATCGTTCAGGGCCAATGATCTAAGGCAAATGTATCATTTGCCCGAGCCAGAGAAGATATATAATAAAGCGTTCCTGGAGAAGTTTGCAAGCGAAAATGAAGTTGAATCCGAACCCATCAGGGATTGGAGACAAAATCCAGCCAAACACAAACACGAATCTTCCGGTAAGTACTCGGTTGATTCTATGGCTTCTCCTTATTGCTATGCGGGAATAATGATGTGTAGATTATGGGGATTGCATGACTCTGCTAATTTTACCATAGAAATGGTTCCTCTAATGGAGGCAGCAGTAAACAGTATAATTATGGATTGGGCCACCATCCTTTCTGACAAATTAGCACAAGCTGTGCGTGATTTTAGAAATCAGACTGTCGTCTCTGAAAGGAAAATTCCCCCATTCTATTATAGTGCATATATATTAGACACATTATGTTTCAATTCTGAATTTCCCATGCTCGGCTGGAGGTGGACGCCACAAGATCCCACGGCTATCCACATATACCATCAGAAATTATGGAAGTCCTCTTACAAGCACCATCTGTACCAAATCTGCAATGGCTTTATGGTGCCTATTCATTATTCTATTTTTGATAAACCCATTCCCAAGATTTCCTATCAAGCTTCGTTTGATATAACAGTGGTAGCAAGTTGGTTTGGAGAGGAGAGATTTACCTACATAAGAGTTTTCGGCAGCCAAGCCAACCCACATGTTCTCCCTTTGTATATACCAGATAAACTGCTAGCAAGAGAAATCGCTTATCAGATTACGGCTGAGAGTGTTACACAGACTCTCAAGAAAGAAAAGAAGAGGGGCTGGCCCTCTTTTCCCTTGAGGTGTGGTGTCTATACTTTGCATGATCTCAAACATGCAGAAAAGGAAGCCACAAAGATTCAATCCTTAACTCTGGCGACTATCCCAAATAGGCCATATGATCCAAAGAAAGTTGCCTACAATGCACTAGAACAGGCCAAATTGACAAAATTTGAGCACAAAGAAGATATGTTTGACGACCTATTCGTTTCAGCCGAAACAATAGGTCAGGCTAAAGAATTCGCTCGAATGAAATATAATGATGAAGGGCTGACTGAGTTTAATAAGCTTAGAGAACAGAGGTTGCAAACTCTGCCTCTAGATTTACTAGCAACAACCCCGACGACATCATCAAGCGAGCCTGTTCGGCAACAGTCAAAGGAACCTCCGGTTGTAACAAAGGATCATAAAAAGGAACAGGAGGAAAGGCAGAGAAAAGAAAAAGAAGAAAGGCAGAAGAGAGCACAAGAGGAACAACAAAAGAAAGAGCAAGAGGAAAGGCAAAAGAAAGAACAAGAGGAACAACAGAAAAGAGAGCAGGAAAAAGTGCGGAAGGAGTCCCAAGCTGAAAAGGAAAAACAAACCACCACTGATGTCAATATAGATACTACTATTGACCCTAATTTTCTTCAAGAATGGAAGCAATTTGACTCTATCATCAGTGGGTTGGAATGTTCCAAGGATACAGACACTTCCAAGACAAACGATATACAGGACATCACTTCACCTCAGGTTCTAAGTGGAACCAGCAGCCCACCCATTTCCAAGGATGTTGAGATAATACCAAAAGACCCCTCCGACCAAATCATTCTCCAGGTAGAAGATATTCCTCCCCTGGATGTTTTCTACAGCCCGAGGCATAAGGCAGTGGTAAAAAGACAAAGGAAAAGGAGGAAGATTGATCAACCTCCCCTTTTTCCAGAACAAACTGTAACTGGCAGCGTGGTTTGGAAGGAGGAATTCGACCCCTCCGATGACCTAAAAAAACTGTCACAGTATGCGGGAGCCTATTCGGCAGCGACAATCGACAAGGCATCGGAGGTAAGTCTTCTACTAAAGACTAAGGACCAACAAATTTTCGCATTACAAGCAGAGTTGGCTGAATCAAAGCAGAAGGCAGAGCAGGCGGAGCAGCAGTTGTCGACACAACAACAAGTGAACAGTCAATTAACTCAGCAATTGCAGGCAGAAAAGAAAAGGGTCGACCAAAGCGCGATCCAGAAACAGAAGGAATTATCGGAGGTATTGGCACAATTGAGGGCAACAAACGAGCAAATGATGAAAACAAAAGATGAGCAAATCACTCAATTGTCATCGCAGCTCGAAAAGATAAAGGGCGCTCAACAAGTGGGTGAATTCAGAGCAGAAGCAGTGCAAATAAACACTGCATTAATATCCCAAATTAGGCTCCTATGTCAACAAATCGCTCAGGCAGAGCCATTGTGTGAGCTAACGACATCCATAAATCAGCAGGTAGAGAAAGCCAGGAATGAGTTAGACCAAGCCGAAGAGATCATAACCGCATATCTTGACTGGCAAGATTCTGATCAAGGGAAAGCAGCAAATTTGCCCAGAATCCTAGAAACACATAAAGATATACTCTTCACAGAATGGCACACTCAGGTGATGAAAGCAGAGAGGGCGGCTTCAAGATGTAAATCAACTTCCAGCAATCTAGTTGATCTAGTTAACAACACTCTCTACTTAGCAAATATGATTTCCCAATGCACACCAGGAAAGATGACAACAACAAACACATTGGAACAATCATGCTATCCTGATTTAGAGGAAAAGGGGAGATTAATCGCTGGGATTAATAGTTTAACTATGGAAGCATATTGGCTCTTCCTGGTAAAGCCGCATACACAGAGAGCCGCCCTTAAGTGCCTAACAGATGCGATCGGGTATATAATTCCCGATATTCAGGATGCCACCTATGCTTCCCAGCTCAGTTCACGCCTCAACAAACCTCCTGAAGTAGAGCCAATGCTTGCGATAAGTCAGCTCAGATTTAAAGGCAAGCAGCCTACCTGATGAATCATGCCGCCGATTGCCAGATCGCTGAGAAAAATAGGATCAAAATTTATTGATACCGATTTAGTTTCATTTCAGTTTAATAGATATTTAGATTAATTTAGTATTTATAGACCCTTTCATTGTTTTGGAAAGGGTCGTAAAGTTTTGTACCAGACTTAAAGACTGAAGTTTGCACTATTGTGCTTCAGTCAATATTCTTTTATGAAACTGGACCAATTTTTCTTAATTCAACAAGGAGGCTTTTTATGCAATTGTGCACTATTGTCGTTGTTGTGAATGTTTCTGCGTTGAAGAAAGAATTACAAGTAGCGATTGATATCGGGAGTGTCAAAGCAGCTCATATGGTATTTCTATCTATGTCTGAATTCATTCCTGTTATGTGAATTGTTATTTGATTATCCTTGCTATTGTTGATTATATGCATGCGCTGTAACAACAGATCTACATTCATACCACTATTGGATGTTTTATGATATGCTTTCCTTTTAATCATGTATATGTCGATAATATAAATGATGAGTGTGGTAATATCGCATTAATCGCTGGGCTTAACTATTTAGGCACAGTAATCTTAAATGAATTAATATCTATGTCTGATCGATGGAGTCATCTATATGCCTGTCTTTAGACACAGACCATCAAACGCTGCACTTTGAAGCTCAATAGATTCCCGGGATAGGTCATAGTTCTTTTATTCTTGTCAATAGTTTTAGTTATTCGCCCATCGCTAGCTTAGTTTTATAAATCATCCATTCATCCCGTTTATCTACTTTTGGGAAACTGGTCCCATTATCCCCAGTCGGAGCCACTATTCCAAATGGAAAAGGAGCTGTACTAAGGTCCGGACCGGGTGGTTATCCCCGATGTTGTTGCAGCGATTTTCGAGGCATCAACATTTTTGGCGCTAGAAGGAGGGCCATCGACTGTGAATGGCACATAAGCCAAAACCTATAAGCCATTCTAAGAGTAATTCTCCCTCCGAATCCCCTCGATCTTCCTATTTGCATACTGGTTCGCCGGTATCCAAACAAGAAGAAGAGGAATCAACTACCACTGCTCAAACCCATCATACTCCAGAACAATTAAGTCTTGAATCACCTGAAGTCCAGTCTATTATCCACAAACTTCAGAGCTTCTCGATTCCACCACAGAAATCTGAAGTATCACAAAGCAGTACGACTTCGCAGTTCAATTTACCTCACCCTCTCACCAGACTTCAGAGCGAAAAGCTCGGTATTGAACCCACTGAGTTCCCTTTACCCAAAAGGAAAAAGTCGAATAAAAATACTGAAGGATCTGATAGTGAAGAGCTTTCATCCACATCCTCCATTGCATCTTCCCCTCTGCAAAGTCAACCATCCACTCCCCCATTACATATTGTTCTTCACCAAGGATTAGAAGCTTCAACATCCCAACCTGCCCACTCCTCAGTATTATTTCCTTCCCATACATATGGAATTCCAATAGTAGTATCAACCACTGTTGCTATTACAATGGCAGATCCATGGACCAGACCTGGTGCAGTCAACATGCCTGCGCCATTGCATCTATTACCAGATTATCCTGAAAAATGGCTACCCAAGTTTAATCCAGATGATGGAACCCAAGCTGAAGAACACATCAATAATTTCATGTTAGCAGTCAACTTGAAAGGAGTAACAGAACAAGATGTTGTTGTTAGACTTTTCCCTTACACCTTACAAGGGTCAGCAGGATCCTGGTATTTCTCTTTACCCTCTGGTTCCATTACCAGTTGGAACACTTGCCAAGAGCAGTTTCTTACCAAATATGGAGATGATAGGTCTTTGGCAACTTTAATAAACGATCTCTCCAATCTGAGAATAGAACATAGGGAACCAATTAAGGAATTTAATGCACGCTTCAATAAACTCCTAAATAAAATCCCTACAGCCTCCAAACCAAGCGAACAAATTCGGAGCGAATGGTATATAACAGCTCTGCCTGCCAATATAGCCATCTTTGTAGATAGAGCAGGGAAACCTACCTTAGCCGAAAATATGAAAGAAGCGCTTGCTGTGGAAAAACGCATCAATGCCCTGGAAAAGAAAGCTGCCCTGGAAGACAGAATAGCCAAAAAAGTCTCTTTCAAAGATGACTCAAAGAAGAAGACCCCAAAAGACCCATACGACATGGAAGGTTTGCAAAAGGTCTTAAAAACGTTATCAAATGAAATGGTCGAAATAAAGAAACAAGTGGCCGAAACCGCAACCAAAAGACCCTTTAGAAATTTTAAGAGAAATGAGTCAAAGCCCCCAAATGTCATATCTAACGCAGACTCAGAGCAAGAAGAAGAAGAGGAAGAGGAAACAATCGCATCGACTGATGATGAAGAAGAAGTAGTAGAATGTCATGGAATGTGGGATTTTATACTCCCCAACTCCGATACTGATAATGAAGAAGAGGCGTTCCCAGTTACTACTAGGAGCAAAAGTACTTCTGAACCTGTTCAGGTATCATCAAAGAAGAGGAGTGCAGGTGCCACTACAACCAAAGAAAAAACACCTGCAAAGAAATCACCTGCAGCAGTTCCCCAAAACCAGCCCTCAACTTCTAATATTCCTTCAACATCCAAAACATTAGTCGTATCCGATTCAATGGAGTATAACATTGTTGATGACATGAAGAAAACTAAAGCAAACATTGCTATGTTTGAGCTTAGTAAATTAAAGCATCAGCAGAAATTACTTCTTAAAGAATTGAATGTTGTTCCCTCTACACCACTTCCCAGTGCAAAAGCCGCTAATGATTCAGGCCAACCTCCTCCAGATATGGTTGAAGCTACCGATTCAGTTCTAATTGGAGATAGATCAAATTCTCATACTCCACCCTTCCTGCTAACCTATGAGATTTACAACAGAAACCTGCACAGCTGTTTAATTGACTCAGGGGCATCATCTAACATAATGCCAGCTTTAGCTTGCTCTAAACTGAACATTGAACCCCAGAAGTCTGCTATTCATATTGTACAGTTGGACAGGACCAAAGTGCAGGTTGTGGGAGAAATTAATTCCGTAACTATCAGGTTGTCTGCTGATCCCAGAGTAGTACAAAGGATTGACATCCTAATAGCCGATATACCTGAATTCTACGGTTTAATTCTGAGTAGGGATTGGTCCGAAAAATTGCATGGGTATATTTCCACTGATTGGTCACATATGTGGCTTCCCTACAAGGGCAAGCCAAATCAAATAAGGATCGATCGAGAGAAACATATGACCCATACAGTGACTGAATTTGAGCAAGAAAACCAACCTGTGGCGTTCAACAACAACATTTTGGGGAATTATTCGTCAGAGTCATTCTTCGGCAACTTTGTTGCCCAACCATCTCCTTTTTTAGTCAATCATTTTACATCTCAGATTGAAAATTTTTCACAAACTAATAAGTCTAGATGTTTCAATGATGCTGAGAAAACTGTAAATACGTCTGTTAATACCTCTTTATTTTGGTCTTTATATTTTGATGGCTCTAAGTCCAACGAGGGCTCAGGAGCAGGTTGCATTTTGGTTAGCCCACAAGGAGAAAAGACAATGCTGTCCTGTAGGCTAGAATTCGAATGCACTAAAGCGATCGGTCTTAAAGTGCAATATTTGAAAGTATTCGGCGATTCTAAAATTATTGTTAAACAGGTGAGGAATGCAATCCATTGTCCTTCAAATCACCTCAAGCACTATCAATCGCTAGTACAAGAACTTACTTCGCACTTTTCCGCATTCAACATTTCCTCCATCCCCAGGTCTCAAAACTCAGCAGCCGATCTCCTAGCCAATGTAGCTTCCAAGCTTCTACCTTCTGAAGACTACAGCCTAGATAGATTTTCCGTAGAATTACTTTTTAGGCCTTCAATTCCTGACAATGTCACTAATTGGAGAGTATTCAATCATGATGAAGATATTTTACAATTTCTAACTTCTGAAAAGTCCTATGACGATCAAATTATTGAGGAAAATGACCATGATCTACAAATGAAAGAAACACCTCAGGAAAATTCAATTCCTAAGCCAGTGGTAAAGCTCGAAGATCTTTATGATATCAAAGACAGGTTTAAACCTGTAATTAATGCAAAGCTCCAAAGTTCTACCCTTAGGTTCGAATTGATAAATCTAGGTACTGAGCATGCTCCTCAAAATATTAATTTAGGATTAGGACTTTCCTTGGAAGAGAAGGAGGCATTTATTAAACTGTTAAGGAAAAACAAACAGGTCTTTGCTTGGAAGTATGATGATTTGAAGACATATGATACATCCATTATCCAGCATACCATTCCTATGCTTCCCGATCAGAAACCGATTCAGCAAAAGTTAAGAAAAATACATCCAAATTTAGAGAGCCAGATAAAGTCGGAACTTAACAAACTCTTGAACGCAAAGATTATTTTTCTTGTCCGACACTCAAACTGGGTTTCTAATATGGTGCCAGTCAGAAAGAAAAATGGCGACATTCGAATTTGTATTGATTTCAGAAATTTGAACAAAGCAAGCTTGAAAGACAATTTCCCATTACCTACTATGGAGCAAATACTCCAATCAGTAGCAGGCTCTGAATTGATGTCCTTTCTTGATGGTTTCTCAGGATATAACCAAGTTCTGGTTCATCCTGATGAACAGCTTAAAACCACATTCAGGACGAAATGGAGAACATATGCGTATCAGAAAATGCCTTTTGGACTTATAAATGCAGGAGCGACATTCCAAAGAGCTATGGATATAGCTTTTAGAGGGTTGATTAATAGAACAATAGTCGTCTATCTAGACGATATTACTGTATTCTCTAAGGAGAGGTATAATCATTTGCATGATCTAAATCAAAATTTTCAGCGTTGCAAAAGATATGGTATTTCTCTTAACCCTAAAAAGTCTTTCTTTGCTCTTGATCAAGGAAAGCTCTTGGGATTTATTGTGTCCAAAGATGGCATTTATATTGATCCTGATCGGATCAAAGAGATCTATGAAATCCCTTTTCCACACAATAAAAAATCGATGCAGTCATTTTTAGGCCAGATCAATTTTGTTAAAAGATTTGTTCCAAATTTTTCTCAAATTATTTTGCCACTTCAAACAATGATTAAGAAGAATTCAGTCTTTAAGTGGGGATTAGCAGAAAAGGAAGCTTTTAATCTAACCAAGCAATCAATAATCAATGCCCCAGCCTTGAATACTCCAAATTTTTCTAATCATTTTACATTGTATACCATTGCATCCGACTTGTCTTATGCTGCAGTACTTTTCATGAAGTTTTTCTTTTTCAACCAATTGGAATTGCAGAGTATCAATAATCATATTTTTCTCTTCTAAACAAATTTTTAGTTTATAAATCTCTTCATATAGACCTTCTTCCTCTATAGCATCCATGAAATCATCATCTTCAAAAGCCATTGAAAGTCTATAATTGTTACCTTGTTCATCTTCATCACTATTTGAAAGTCCATCACTGTCTTCATGAGTGTAATAGCTTTTCTTATTTACATTTTGTCTCTTGTTCCATTTGACAGGTTCCTTACCTTTATCAAGCTTATCTTTATGAGGACATATTGCAGCATAGTGACCGACTCTTCCACAAGAAAAGCATTTGAAAGGTAACTTACCTCTGAATCTTCCAACACCTCATTGAAGGTTCTTGACAAAATTTGATTCTTCTTATTCTTCTGATAGATGTCCTGACTCATAGTAATCTCCTTTGCCTGAAGCCTTGAATGCAACTTCTCTTCTGTCTCATGGTCCTCCTTTCCTCATTTTGTAAGCAGTTAGAATTTCGTGCAGCGGTGACATGGTAAGGTTCCATAGATTCTCCTTTTCTTCTATTGCAAAAACTTTTGATTCAAACTTAGGGGACAAAGATCTTAGAACTCTGCAACCACAACAACCTCTTTTATTTCTTAACCCAAGTTTTTCATACAATTAACGATCTCATCTATACGTAATAGTTAGCCACAGTTTCATCGTTGTACATTCTGAGATTTTCTAACTGAATTCTGAGGGTTTGAAGTTTTTCTCATTTTACCTGTTCATCTCATTCATAGCTCAGAATGATCTTGTCCCATATTTCTTTTGTGGATTTATACTGCATAACTTTGACGAATTCTGATTGAGATAGACATCCTAATAGAGTATTGATAGCCTTTTCATTTGTTTCATATTGCTTCTTACCAGCCGGATCTTTAGGAGTTGCTAACGGAAAAGTGTACCCTGTATCTATGATATCCCTGACTTCTGTACCAAGAGATTGAAGATAGGAAGTGACTCTTACCTTCCAATATACGAAGTTTGTCCCATCAAAAATTGGTGGCCTGATCGATGCTTCTCTCTTGTAGTTGCTCATGATGATAGATCTTCCTTCAAGCGATCAAGCTTCTTCTGAAGGACCTGCTCTGATACCAATTGTTGGAAATAATACTGAAAGGGGGGGTGAATCAGTATTATCAAATTCTTTTCAATACTCACTCTAGGTTTATAATTTAATTTATTCTTTAGATGTTGATCATTAATTTGAATGTCAGTACCATATAATAATGAACAGGGACAAGAAAAACAGACAGTCACACCAAAGAACGCCAGATATAAGGTGGAAACCTAATGTGGGTGAAAACCACCTGCTGCAATGTGTCTCTATCTTCTTTCAATTAGAAACTTCTTTTACAATGATTCTGTACTGGTGCAGTCCTTTACCAGTACGCAGGTTGCAACCTGCAGAGAGCTACAACCCTCTCTCGTTTCCAAACTCTCCTGGAAGGGAGCTACAACCCCCTACTTCTTTTCTTTCAGGGACCACGTTTCATCAATTTTCAGACTGGATCCATGAACATCAAATATTCATCAACCAATCTCCTTTTACAATCAACTAATGAATCAACCAATAGCTTCTCAGAATGCAGTAACCATAAAAGCAATACCAATAATCTAAACCCAGAACTCTGCACCAATAGACAAAAGGCAGCCAACAAATATTTCAAGAAAAGTCTGCAACTTCACCAATAGAAACCTGTGAATATCCGCACTTCTGTTGTGTCTAGCCTGCGCAGCTCCGCACCTGCGCCGTCTACTGAACTGCGGACCTCCGCACCTGTGCCGTCTACTGGACTGTGCACCTGTGCACCTGCACCGTCTTTTCGTCTACGAACCTCTGCACTTGTGTCGTCTATTGAACTGCGGACCTCCGCACCTGCGCCGTCTACTGGACTGCGCACCTCCGCACCTGCGTTGTCCTCTGGTCTGCGGACCTCCACACCTGCGCCATCTTTTGGACTGCGGACCTCCGTACCTGCGCCGTCTACTGGACTGCGCACCTCCACACCTGAGCCGTATCTCACCTACGGACCTCCGGATATAAACACTGTATCAGTCCTCAATTGTACCCCAGACTGTCAGATCCACAGATCTGATCATGCGCCAAAGAGATCACGACCCCTCAATTGATCAATCTTCTCATGCTCAGGTTTAATTTATTTCATCAACCGATTACAATTATTTCAGATCTTGTTCATCTTAAGATATTCAACATTCACAAATACCTAGCCAAATGATTTCCTTTCCTTTTTATAGGCAAGCCCTTACACAAACCATGGATCAAAACCATAGAAAGCCAATACAAGGGACCCAAAACCGGGGTTCAATATTTTAGATGCTATACCACGGACCAAAACCATAGGATCAAACACGTCGGACTAAATACCATGGATCAATCATAAAAATTCCCACGTGCGCGTGCTTCTCTGCATTGAAGTGAGTGAAATTGACATCCGCACCTTTTGTTCGGAGAACCTGCGGGTATGCCCGCACTTCTTGTTCGGGGCACCTGCGGGTCCGCAGCTTTTGTTAGGCTCACCTGCGGGTATCTCATTTTCTATTATTTTGAGAGCCTGAACAAAGATTTGCCACTTGAGTGAGTTGCCATCAAGGACAACACCTGTGCCATAGCGCCAAACCTGAGTCATAATGCCAACACTTGGGACTCACTCCCACCCTCTCCCTCTACGGTGAAAGAACCATTGACACAAGTGAAACTTACACTCACCAGGCACGTGAACCCCACTTCTCGAAGAAAAATCATACCACTTTCCTGTGCTAACAAGCAAGAGTTGAGGAAAATCCTTAAGAGAATGGCAGCCAGGCCATCGTACCAGATGGGACTCCCACACCAAACGGTGTGAGGTCTACTTGGGACCTCATACATGGCTGATCCCCTGAATGTTGGCAGATCCATCATCATCAAAATTTCTGGTGCTATAAGGAGGGCCAGATGCAAGCTATGTCCTCTCATCTTGTTTTGAACCTTTGCATATCTATCATGGATTCTTGCACTCTTCTCCCTCCGTGATGTTTTTCGAATCACGAAGATGTTACCATCATGAGGGAGCTTTTCGATCACTTGTCCACTTACACGTATGATGGTGAAGGTGAAGTGGCTTGGCCTAAGTTCTTGCATGACTTTCTTTCCATGCTTCATGAGGAAGATGGATGTTCTGACGAACATGCCAGCTTGATTCTTGCATACACACTCCGCTAATGTCCACATCGATGGCTGTGTAGCCTACCGGATGATAGTGTGCACTCACTTGAGCACTTCTGTGATCTCATTGAAGACACTTCCTATCATTTTGATCGAGAATATCTTGACAAAAAACTACAACAACAACATAAGGCTCCGCGTGAATCACCTATGGATTTTTGGCAGCGCTTCCGTGATTTTCAGTTTTAAGCTCCAACGAGCTAGATGAATTTTTTATATCTTTGGGACCGATTCGAGTACTGTCTTAAGAAATATTCTCATCCTAAGAAGAAGTTCAAGCTCAAACCCCACTCAGCATTCTTTAGTGATGGAGTTGTGCAATCACAGACGGACTCGGTCGCTGTCACAAGTGACTGTCCGCCGTCCTCCCATCAAACAGCTCCAGCATCGCAGAATGATTTGGGAGAGCATGAACACACATTGGTTGAACTGTCACGTCCTCCTAACATCACTCCTTTCGATTTTTGCATGGACTTGGTTGTGAGTCCCAAAACTCGTCACATGTATTTTGTACCTCAACCTCCGTCTTCATATTCTGATCATCCTCCGGATGACATTGCCTTGTGTTCTTCCATTTCGGACTCTACACTTGTTTTTGAGGATTGATCTATCGATGGAGTTGGTGTTGCACAACCAACATGTGCTAGCATTCATGAAGAGCATGATGGGGAGCTTGAACATCCACCAGCAATAGGGGACCATCCATGTTTGTCCATACCTCCTCCGTTTTGTCCTGGCATCCTTGTTGATGCCGCCATCCCTGATTTTTCATGTGTATCTCTGTCCTCAGATGCACCCATTGTTTATCTTTCATAGGACACACCATATGTCATCCAATCATCCAACAATGGAGAGGACCAATCATTCATTGAAAATCCACTAGATCTTTCATCTGCGCTTTTCGGAAATGCAGAGGGTGAACATCCTTCCTTCTCATCTACCCCTTTGTGTGATTCATCAAACCATGAGGATGCTGAACAACATCCTGAATTTTCTGATCTTGGTCGTCGTGATCTCTTCACCTCATCATCCGATCACGATGTTGATTCACTCGTTGTTAATTTTTTTAATCCACTGGTCTACGAAGATCCATTTGTCAACGAAGTCAAAACCCCATAGACTATCGAGGCACTTCAGCTCGTGCCGATGGTTATGTCAGGCCCTCACTATCTTGAGGTTGGTCTCACTTCTAATCAGGGAATTTTTCAAACACTCAAGGTTTCTCATCACTCATCTGTATGCACTCAAGATCAATCTAACACTAAGATTTTACTTCCTCCACTCAAACTACACGATTCCATCAATCATGCATTGGAGGAATCTTACACAACAAACACACTTGCGCAACGTAAGTGGTCTACCTTTCTCACATTTTCTTGCATATAACGGTCAAGAGAATTCTTAGATTCAACATCTGCACGTAGTGTAACACAATACCATGGCAATTTTACAGAGTACATGTCATGCACTTTCACTCATTTTTGTTCTGTGGACGCTTGTAAGCTTGGAGTGTGTCTGTTTTCATTGTTGTATCTTTCACATTTGCTAGTTCGCACAACTGGGTTGCTCGTGGACCAAGCCTTCACCAACATGGGTCAACTAATGCACTAGTGGCTGCATTGGAAATATCACTTCACGTGATCAGGCCCATGCACCGTTAGCTTAGGAGTAGGAGTAGTGTTTGCTTTCAGTTTTCTTTCTTGCATGCTTGTTTGCTTTCTTGCTTTGCATGCTTGTTTGTTTGCTTGCTTGTGTGTTTGCTTACTCGCTTTTCTTTCGCTTTTACTTCTGCTTCTATTTTTGATTTGGTTTCTTCACTTACTATTTTTGTTTTCGTTTGTTTGAGTTGCTTAATACCTTACTATTTTTGTTTCCGGAAATAAGCGCTGCCAACTACTGCGTTCTAGCTTTTGAATAGAGTATGTGGCTGAGATTTGAAGAAACTTGTGACACTGCAGCACTTGGCCAATCTTGTGTTTGTCTTCTCTGTGCTTGGTTATAACCTTCGGCCAATGAAGTCTCGACGGAAAATACGAACCGTCTGCGAGGGAAGTTTTGGTTGAACCATGCACCTGTGTCCACACTGAGAAGCCCCATCCTGCACTCAGCCTTCTACTCTCTGTATTTAAGCTCATCCGACTAGTGGAAACAGAGAAGGGGAAAATCTAAACGAGCAAACCTATGTTAGAGGTCTTACATGCTTATCTGAAGGAACAACCTCAACAAGTCGGGATCCCTCTTCCGCCCTAAAAAATAAATAAGTGCCAATTCACAGTCCTCTTTAGAAAATACAAAGGCGAAAGAAGAGAAAGGCTTCCTGTGCAAAGAGGTGAAGCATGCAACTCCACTGGGGTATTAACCAGGCCTGCTGGCAGTGGAGCAATGTGTGTGTTCCTGCATGACTCCACAGGGGTACTGTCCAAGCATGCTGGCAGCAGAGCAACACTAGAGATGAAAAATTATACTATGAAAATATTCAACTTGCGAACTAAACTACCCTTCCCGGAATCGAAACACTGTGATCAAGCTGAAATTTTGATTGTGTTTGACTGAGTTGGAAAAAGGTGAACCATGTATGTCCATGGGGTAAGTGGGGAAGCCGAAGTAACCCAAACAACGATTCAATACTCCCTGAAAGACCAAGGCCTTGTGTTAACAATGAACCAAAACATATAAGCTGGAGTTCTACTAGTGTGTCGCCAAGTGTTGTAGCGGCTACAAACACCCTTCAAAATTTTGGTCTGCACCCAATTTCAGAGCCTCCCTTGAGAGTTTCACTTGATGATTGCACACACTCTGGTTCACTCCATGAAATCGTGTGAGTCTTAACATTCACCTTGCTTGTTCATTTCACCAAGTCTTGCATGTTGATGTCAAAGTCATGCTTGCGACCATGTTTTGGTTATGCTCAAAGTCCTCGCTTCGTGTGTACTTTTTGTGTTCGCTTCGAAAGCATCTATCACACTCACACATGGAGTCACATCCACTGTCTCACAAGTTTCGTCACAGTCGATCAACGATCAATCATGAGTGTCGTGCTTATCGCTTGCATCGTGGTCAGTCATGTTGAACATGTGTGTCGGGTTGGTTTGAGTTGTCTTGTCGTCAAGTCATGTTGGTGTGTGTTTGTAAGTTCACATTTGCATCTTTCACTCGTTCACACACTTATTCATTTTGCTGAAGTTCTAACAACCAAAATTCCCTCTGATAGCGAGACCATCACCCCGCCATCGACTCGATCGATTGTCACCTAGAACAACACAGAAGCACCAAGAAAGTCTTTTCAAGCTGCGTTGCCTGCAAGTAATTCAATCAACCTTCATGTTGGCCACCCGGAGAGTTAGACCAGGCAGCCACATGGGGACTGAATCCCCTAAACAATTATGTAGAGGCTGCTGACCTTGCCCGCTCTGCTGACTGAGGAAATTGCGCAGACAGGCTAGACATACACCTAGTGCTCGTCCCCGTCTCCCTTAGAAAATTGCGCATTTTTCCCAGTTAGTCCTCTCGACAATCGAACGACTGCTCATCTAGAAAATTGTACAGTTTTCATGAGAAAGCCTTTTGCTGCCCAGCAGTCTTCTCAACTTAGAAATTGCATAGCGATGATCAACATGTCGACCTCCCACCCTCAGTGTAGTTTCTCTCGCCAGCAGCTCCCAGCAGCAGATTGATAGTTCCCTCCAGGAATTGCATAGTTTCTGCTGCCAAGCTCCCGACATCTGACTATCAGTTCCCCTTCGAAATTGCGCAATTTCTGGTTCCAGCGACCCAACAACCAGCTGCCATTTCCCTCCAGGAATTGCCCAGTTTTGGTTGCCAGGCTCCCGCCTAGTTCCTCCAAAAAAGTGCTCAATTTCTGCCTGTTGATCCCCCATGCAACCCGACCTGTTCATTTGGAAAATTGTGCAATTTTTTTTTGCCTTTCCTTCCTGCAGCCCAGACTGTCCATCCCAAAATTTGTGCAGTTTTGCCTTCTAGTTGAGCCAAACCTCACAGACATTCACTGTTGACTCAGATTGCCCATCTCCATCACCCAGTGACTATTGCGTAGTTTTCATCAGCAGTGCCCAGAGCCATCATCCCGCCTTGCAACCTCATTGCCTCTCCCGGTCACCCGCGTTCAAATGATCATGTGTCATGGTAGACTAGGAGGTTTTTGGGTTTGATGTCGTATCGTCATGAGTGAATGCAGGTACAAGTAAACTAACAAATATGACACGAAAACGAATGGGATAAATGAAGGGAGCACATGCAGAAGGACAGGTTCACCAACGGATAAATGAACGATGCACGCGAAGAGATGTGCTCGCGAACGGATGATCATGAAAATATGTGTTCACGGATGGAAAAACAAGCAAACATGCAAGATGTGCTCATGGATAGATAAATGAACAAACATGAAACTTCTGTGAACAAATGATCCTATCAAGCCTTCCAACATACAAATAAGGAGCAACGTGCCAAAGCAAAATCAAGCAAACCAACGACCATCGAAGACTCCGCACACCTTGCCATGCAGAGGAGAGTTTGTGACACACCATGAAGACATCCATCACCCTACAACACTGCAGCTCGGCATGCACTCCAACAGCAACACGAATGTACGAGCACTGTCGTGTTGAGTTGTGTCATGAGTCATGTCATCCACATCTCTACTGTGGGCCATGTTGTCAATCAATGGAATGTAACGTGGAAGTCCAAGAGACCTACTTGTTGTACAAAGAGTCATGTAAAGTTGAAAAGTCATGGATGTCAATGTAGAAATTCTCTAAATTCTCTACAAATCTCGCTCTAAGACCATGTAGAAAATTCGACTATAGGTTAACTCGATAATGCAATATAAATCAAAGCAGAATACTATAACCTACTTCTACTATCAATTTGCAGAAGCTTAAATATCGAGATGAACAATATAACCAGAAGAAGAAGAATCAATGCACAATACACATGATAATACTTTGGGGAAAGCCTCAGCTAAAAACCCCACTATCTGTATTATCAAACAAGGTGGAAATACATAGAGATTATACAAATCCTTAGCTCTCACAACTAGCCAGCTCTCAATACAATCCTCACAGATCAATCTTGGCTTCTCAAAAGCCTTCCTCCCTGCCCTCCAAGCTCCTATTTCCTTGCGCTGTTCCTCTGGGATGATCACCTTCAACCAAGTGGAAAAACTCGATTTACCAAGTGGATGATCTCCTGATCTCACACACTGTCAGAACTGCATAATCCTCAAGGAAAAAATTCCTTCTACATGCATGAGTTTTCTTTATAGGAAAACACATGCAACTGATAGTACACTGTCCTTGTCTTTAATCTCAACTGGGTCTTTCTCAGAATAGACATGCATGAGTTTCTGATGAGGGAATCTTCAGTTAACTGGTGTACACTAGTTGAGTGCATGCATGCATCAACTGACTGTTAACTCTCTATTAGTTCCTCAAACAATTTGGAACTAATTTAACTAGACTTAAGTCAGTAAACAGAGTTAACTAATTACAACTCAAATATAACTCAATCTTATCTTCTTAATTTAAGGCTTATCTCCTTAATTTAAGGGATAACTCTTGCATGACTTCAGAAAGACTTCTAACTTGAATTTCTCCAAGTAATCAAGTCAAAATAGCTTAATTAATTATTTCCAAGTATTTGTTAATACTAAATTCGATTTTAATTCACAATTTAATTCAAGGACAAATTAAATTGGAATTTCTGGATTCTATTTTTATCATTTCTTGTTGTTATTTTCAACACTCCCTCTCAACAAGAAAGGAATTCAACTCGATCCCAATCGTGAACCTTTGGAATGTTATGCATGCAACACTTCTCTCTAGTGTTGTTGCTCCAGAAACTCCAGAAAAAAAAAAAAAATCCAACCTGAATTAGTATGATGCATCTGTCATCAAAGTCTCTGACTTCTATTGTCTCTGTCAATTGAAAACTTTGCGCTTCTGCTGAATCGACCTTTCTGCACTGCTGTAAATCCTTCTCTGCGCTCTTCAGTATCTGACTACTCTAGCCTCAGTCACTTTGATATCTGACTGCATCAATCCCATTGATTCCTACCTTGTACTATGTAATTTGGGCTCCCGTAGCAAGGTACGATCCATGAGATAAAACCTCTCAATGGACCCTGCCCAATTTCAACCTTCTTGGGACTATCACTTCACATCGCCCCACCTCACACCTGGAGGTATGGCTGCATGTGATCCCTCTGCCCACTTGGATTGAAATTCCCCCCTAATGGAGGTGTCTGCATGAGTGGATCTCTTCACTCGGTCTCCCCTCTACTTCTCCAATTGTGGCTCCTCCACAATTGTCTGAGACTTCTTCTGGGGCTGCATGTTGAGAGGTAATTTACTCTCCCTCTCAACCACCAAGTCTCTAACATTTTCCTTGCTCCTCAAGGCTTTACATGCATCTTGAACCTCAAGAGCATACAGGTTCTTAACTCGTGAACCGATCTGTTTCACCTGTCTCGTGGTGATGTGTCTAAGGAAAACCTTTCCCTTACTAAAAAACACATCATAGCCATGGTCTTCCAATACCGCGACTGAAACAAGATTCTTCTTTAGTCCAGGCACATACATCACATCTGTTAAGGTGATAGGAGCTCCATGCTCCCTCTGAAAAGCAACCGTTCCCACTCCTGAAACACTATACCTTCCGTCGTCACCCATCTCTATGTGCATCTTGAGGTCTTTCTCCTCCAAGGCACTGAATAAACTTTTATCACCGGTCATGTGGAATGAGGCTTCACTGTCAAGATACCAGACACAACCCATCATTGATGACACCATGCATGCGATGAGGGTAAAGTCCATTTCGAACTGAGAGGCTAATGCCTCACCTTCCAATCCTCCCGAGGATCCCTTCTTGGACTTCTTTGATGGGAAATTAGTCACATAATGTCCCATCTCGTGACAATTAAAACATCTCACTTTAGACTTGTCACCCTTCTTTCCTCCATGAGAAGAATTCGATTTGGAATGGGAAGCATTCCCCTTCCCTTTCCTTGCCTTACTTACTAAGGCCATATTTTCTTCATCATCATCCTTGGATGAAGAACCATCTTGTGTGCTCCTCCTGATCTCCTCCTGCATGAGATCCGACCACAGTCGTTCCCAATCCGACAGTTTATCCCTTCCATTCACAGAGTCCTGGTAGCCATTCCAACTCTTTGGAAGGCCAAGGAGAGTGAGGCTCACCATATCATCATCGGAAGTAGTTATTCCCACACTGCTAAGCTCATCTCTGCAGGTGGTGAGCTTGTTCAGATATGTGGAAATAACATCGCCCTTCTCCATCTTGATTCTTCGAAGTTTATCCTTGAGCACCAATTTCCTCTGGTCGCTACTGTTTTGGTAGAGGTCCTTCAATGTATTCCACATTGAAAATGGAGTATCCTTCCCATGGAGACTCGAGACAGTATGGTCTCGAACTCCCCCAAGGATGATCTATCTCGCCTTCGCCACACACGTCTTCTGCTCAGCCAACTCTTGTGCATTAGTTGAAGCTAGATTTGGGATTTATTGATCAATGAATTCTTTCAAGCCATTTTCTTCTAATACAACCT
The DNA here is from genome assembly GCA_031772625.1 of Pinus tabuliformis. Lineage (NCBI taxonomy): Eukaryota > Viridiplantae > Streptophyta > Pinopsida > Pinales > Pinaceae > Pinus > Pinus tabuliformis. The sequence goes on along the minus strand of CM062815.1, from coordinate 341,658,211 downwards.
CCATTCTATCTTTCCATGCTATGTAATTCGAGCTACCTTCCAAGGCATACTCGAGTCTCAAGCCATATAATTCCATTGGCCAACCTTGAAGTATGATAAGAATTCGATTTGTACCTGCAACCCCGAAATTCAAACTTCAAATTCTCTCCTCAGTATACTGTTCACAACTCCGATAAACTTGGCTCTGATACCATGTAGAAATTCTCTAATTTCTCTACAAATCTCGCTTTAAGACCATGTAGAAAATCTAACTGTAGGTTAACCCGATAATGCAATATAAATCAAAGCAGAATACTATAACCTACTTCTACTATCAATTTGCTGAAGCTTAAAGATCGAGCTGAACAATATAACCAGAAGAAGAAGAATCAATGCATAATACACATGAAAATACTTTTTGGAAAGCCTCAGCTAAAAACCCCACTGCTTATATTATCATACAAGGTGGAAATACATAGAGATTATACAAAACCTTATCTCTTACAGCTAGCCAGCTCTCAATACAATCCTCACAGATGCTCATAGGAAATCCTGGCTTCTCACAAGCCTTCCTCTCTTTCCTCCATGATCCTATTTCCTTGCGCTGTTCCTCTGGGATGATCTCCTTCAACCAAGTGGAAAAACTCGATTTACCAAGTGGATGATCTCCTGATCTCACACATTCTCATAACTGCGCAATCCTCAAGGAAAAAATTCCTTCTGCATGCATGAGTTTTCTTTATAGGAAAACACATGCAACTGATAGTACACTGTCCTTGTCTTTAATCTCAACTGGGTCTTTCTTAGAATAGACATGCATGAGTTTCTGATGAGGGAATCTTTAGTTAACTGGAGTACACTAGTTGAGTGCATGCATGCATCAACTAACTGTTAACTCTCTATTAGTTCCTGAAACAGTTTGGAACTAATTTAACTGGACTTATGTCAGTAAACTGAGTTAACTAATTACAACTCAAATATAACTCAATCTTATTTTCTTAATTTAAGGCTTATCTCCTTAATTTAAGGGATAACTCTTGCATGACTTCAGAAAGACTTCTAACTTTAATTTCTCCAACTAATTAAGTCAAAATAACTTAATTAATTATTTCCAAGTAGCTGTTAATACTAACTTCGATTTTAATTCACAATTAATTCAAGGACAAATTAAATTGGAATTTCTGGATTCTACTTTTATCATTTCTTGTTGCTATTTTCAACAGTCAAACAATCATGAGGGTAGTCGAACAATCACAAGGGGTCACCCTTGGGCATAAATACCCCCTCATTTGTACATGCAAGGGACTTTTTTTCACCTCAGCTCCTCCCACATAGCCAAGAGAGTATGTAATATTTCCTTTGAGGAGTAAGTAGTGGCTCTAACACCCCTCACATGGGGTTAGTGATGTATGGTGTAAAAATGTGTCTTGGAACTTTCACTTAATTCAGAATCCTGCTAACAGGCCAACATGTTTTCACACATGTACTGTAACTGTTGTAAGACTAATCTTTAACACTTGTGATGCATGTTTCTTTAACCTGTGTTCTACATTTGAACTATTTGACTTGTTGTAATACATAATCTATTAATGGAAATGTGTTGTATATGATGTTAATGTTGTCTCGCCCGTTTAGACTACTCTCTCAAACATCAAACATACCTTTCACATAGAACTTGCTATAACAACCATTGTACTTGCGCGGACTAATCCGCTGAGTGTTATACGTGTTATCTTCCCTTGTGTGTTGTGACTGCCACATCTGTGTGGACTATTCCGCCGGAAGCTACGCATGTCCTGTTGTGTTGTGTGTTCCTAGTAGAGTTGGGACTTTTCCCAACTGACTTGGGACTCACTCCCACCCTCTCCCTCTACGGTGAAAGAACCATTGACACAAGTGACACTTACACTCACCAGGCACATGAACCTCACTTCTCGAAGACAAAGCAAACCACTCTCCTGTGCTGACAAGCAAGAGTTGAGGCAAATCCTTAAGATAATGGCAACTGGGCCATCATACCAGATGGGAATCCCACACCAAACAGTGTGATATCTACTTGGGACTTCATACCAGGGTGATCCCCTGAATTTTGGCAGATCCAACACCATCAACAGGGTCATAAGTCAAGTGTGGAAGGAGATGCTTCATGATGAAGAATAATCCCATTAATTATACTCAATCCCTTCTTTTTTCTCACTTTTACGAAGCCCATGTAGATGGATTCGTGCGAGTTTCAAGAGTCGGCGAACACTCCATCTCCAACATGTGTATGCTTTGAGGAAGCGGTCTTGTTCCAGTGTGGGTTGGGTCTGTAGGTATTTTTCTAGTTGTTCATCTTGTTCATTCCCTCAACCTAAGTTAACCTCCTGAGTAAGTTTAGGTCTTGTTTCAGCCAGTAAGAGACATTACACTATTCTCATCTTCCCCCTCCATTCTAGCCTTTCTAATCCTTCCTTCTACGCTTAATGAGTGAGTTTGAATCTTATTCCTTCTATTATAAGATGAACGAGTCTGGCTAAGGCCAAGCTTCTTAGATTATATTCTACCTTCCCTACCTTCCTATCTAAGGTAAATGAGTCTGTGTTTCCACCTTCTCACTCTGAAATTCACACTTAGAGAGCCATTTCAGTGGAAGGTAACACCACCTTCTAGCATTGATTTTATCTCTCCTTTTAGTTGAGCCTGCTTGTGCACTCTATCAATTTGATAATCAACTGTGTTCTCGTATTCTCAAGTTTTTGTATTTGTAAAAATAAAAATCTTAGAATAGTAGGTTTGCGATCAATCAATAACTAGTGTTTCTTCACCTCCTATGTGGGGGTCAGAGCTATGAGCGGAGGCAAACACACCTATGCATGCGTTGCATCTATCTTTCCTCCACAGAGCACCATCAACCCATTTTCCAGAATCAAACTATTTTAATCTAACCTAGTTGTATTGGGAAGAGTATGCCTATAGACGAAGTAGACCAGTAAGAACTATCAGAAAACCATTGAGCACATCTCTCAAAGAAGTTAAAGAAGTTGGACTATCGATTGAAGGATAGATAGAGACAAGTGAATCAGGATAACATGCATCGGGAATAGGTTTGAAATCATATGAGTGCTAGGGAGCCTAACGATAGGCAACATAAACATAATACACATAACCTATGGTGCACCTAAGCTTTCATACTCCCATCCCATTGTTATGATAAATAATTGATGGGAAGTGCCCACGTCCTTCCCATTGCAGCTTTGGGTGGGTAATAATGCCTACTTCTTGGGAGCTCAATTGAGAATGGTTGGTAGTATATCTAGCTATAGAATTCAATAGAGAAATTGAAGGAGGTGAACCAAAGCAAGAAGAAATAGACTAAACCCACAGATTGGACCTGACAAAATAAGGTTTCTTCTTGCGAGCGATAGGTCAAGCATGTAGGCGAGATCGACAACCCTTATTGATATAGAAAGGGGGTGAGATCGCTATAGAAATAATGGATGCTCTGTTTGTTTGATAGGGTGAGCCGTGTTGAGGCACTCATATTTCCATTGAAATCAAGGTTGAGGAGACACCATCAGTTAGCCTATAGCCTATCTATATATAGAGAAGAAACCTATCTTCTCGCATCAACAAATTAGAGCTACATCTTATTCGAATTTGGTCCCTGCTGATGCTAATGCCAATATACCAGAGGTCCTTGCATGTGTCAGCCTTAGCCTATGTATAGATGGGATGGGTAGATAATATATGGATGGGAGTTAATCCAATATGGGTATCATATTCGTGATCAAGGGTACTAAACTACATATCCAATAATATATAGTTGGGATCAAAGGGTCCCTATCTGTATATGGCCTCATATAGGGGCACCTTAATCTTTTTGCATATAGGGGTTAAAACTGAAAATAGAACTGGAACTAGATACATAGTTGCACTCGCGTCTTAGCTTGGGCTATATTTAGTCTAGTTGGGATTAAGGGGAGATTCCTCATTTCATATAGGAGCGTTGTATTGTATATAAGGGTGCCAACTAGAACTAGCTCATCAAGTTCTTATCTTAGCTTCTCTGAATGGTTCTTGGCTTAATCAACTCATGAATGATTGGAGGAGGAGGAGGACAAGGTCGACTATAGTTGGGACTCGATTTATTTCTCAATTGAGGGGGCACTACAGAACTACTATATAACCTAGTTTCAAGGTTGATCAAGCAAAATTTATATATAGAGGGGGTATACTAAGAGTTCAAGGTCCTCCTTGGGTGAGTGTCATTATATGAGGTGCTCGACTCAGTATTCAGTTCAAAAGTCAAGTTCGCCTTGTTCTAGTTATAGGGTTAGATAAATAGGTTCTCTCCCAATGGCCTACCCTGCTCTATATAACTTAGCTCATATAACTGGTAGAATAGATAGGGATCCCTTGACCTATCTAGTCAACTATAGATGGTGATGGATCAAGGTGTGAGTGTAGTTGGATACAATTTGATTGGCGCTCTCCTAATAGCTAGTTATCCTCCCTTCAATAGGTTTATCATTCGAACCAATATAGATATAGGGATTTGTTCCCCACTAACCTTCGAGGAATTTACACACTATAGACTGCTTTGCTAATTAAGGGTCCCTAATTGAATAGGTATGGCTTTATCTAGAGCCCTTCCCTTCACTTGATAGGGCTTGATCTAGATCCCGCTCTTGATCGAATATGGAAAATAGGGGAGCCCTTTACGCCTTTCCTTATATGCATCAAATAGGGCTTTGGGAATTGATTCCAACAAGTGAGACCGAAAATTATAACAACTGATGGAGCTAACAAATAATATTTTGAAGAACTAACTAAAGCACTAGTTGGAGCTGAGCCATGATATATACCTGCATTGGTTGTTTTCTAGTCTATAGTCAAATTCCCTTTAAGTGAGTACCCACCCGGATGTAGAAGAGATGAGCTATAGATAGTCAATTGAGTACTAGATGTTGAAAGTGACGACATATAGTCTGGAGGGTCCCTTGGGGAGCTACCACTACTGGTACCTATAGTGGCTGTGGTCCCACGAAAATCTAATTCCTAGAAGACCTTACTGCCTAGTATGGTGTCTGAGGTCCTTCAAGTGTATTATCCATTTGCTAGGGTGAACTATTTTTTTGACGTGAGTGGTAGGAAGGCTATGGGTGCCTCATGAAATGGATGGATTACCATTAATAGGGGGGAGCTATTAGCACTCATAATCTACTTATTGGTGAATCACCTACTTTTTTATTATATACTCTGTTCATCGGCGAATCATGATCATTTATATTCTACAACAACATTCATTTCCTTCTACAAAGTTGATTGATGATATGAGGTAGTTCATTCTTGTACTTCACCCCAGTTCATTCTCGAACTTCACCCTTTTGTATACTGCCTTTTTCTTTTGTTAAATTTATTTGGATTACCGAAAAGGTGCAACCCCAAGGTAGAGGACAAGATAGAACCTAAGGCAGAGAGGGATCTTGAGGCATATATTGAGGAGGAAAGACCAAAGTATGCACTATCCTTGTGTGCTATGAAAATTCTGAAGAAATTAGTCACATGACTTGACTTCCCTCGACCTACAAGGCCACAATGCAATCATTGTAGAACAACTAGACATTCCACCAAAGACAACCCCGATTTGAATGGAAGCTAGAAAGCCAAGAATCGATAGTGGAATACAAATCTAGTGAACTCTGAGCCAAGACTGCCGATCAAAGAGGGTGGATTGACCATAAATTCCCTCACTATGTGAGGTGAAATAAACAGAGTAGATGTAACCAATATTGAACTTGGCTTGATAAAGAAGGCATTCCAAATACCACTGAAGTTAAACCCTTCAAAACAAAGAGAGTTTTTCAGAGATGCAATGGAGATGTTCTAGAACATAATAGTTCTTTAAACCTCAGAGATTACCCACATGTTACCAACATAGTTTCCTGGAATCCTTGACCCTCAAGGAGATTGCAGAAGGATGTCTGCAACTTGGAACAATGAAATTACAACTGACTAGGTGAGCGTGCCTTCTTCAACTAGAAAACATAAGTCTCTCTATCTTCGAATTCAAATCCCAATGGCTATTTTACATAGACTTTTTCATCAATCGTGTCATTCAGGAATGCAGTCTTGACATCCATTTGATGAATGTTCCATCCCATCGATGCTACCAAAGAGAGTAGTGGACGTATAGTTATATACCTTTATGTAGGAGCAAATGTCTCTTCATAATCGATTTCTTCTTGGTTTCTTCCCAAGTGAATGCTTCTTCGACAACTGAAAATTCAGAGATGGTCCACACTTGGTTTCTTCCTAGTGAATTCTTCTTCGAGAGTCTTGTTATCTAGTGACCTGTGGGGACTTCGATTTTTAATGTATATTACAATCTTAGTTGCTACACCCCATAGAAATTTTGGCAAATATTGATCATGTAACATGGCTTTTACACTTTATTCAATAAATCAATTCTTTTGTTTTGCAACACCGTTTTGGTCAGGATTGTATGGGACTATCAACTCTCCCTTAATCCCAAACTTCTTACATAGAGATATGAGTTCTTTTGAAGTATATTCTTTTCCATTGTCAGATCTTAATATATTTATCCTGCTTTCTATAAGGTTCTCTACTTCAACTTTGAATTCTTGAAATTTGTTGAATACTTCATCCTTGGATTTCATCAAATAAAACCAAGTTTTCCTTGAATGATCATCAATGAATGCCACATAGTATAGGTGACCTCTAAGATAATTTGGATTCATTGGACCACAAACATCAGAATGAATGAGATCCAAAATTTCTTTTGACCTGGAAGTACTGCTTCCAAATGTTCTCTTGGTGTCTTTTCCCGATGCACATCCCTTGCATACTCCTTCATGATCTTCCTTGAGTTTGGGTATGACATTTAATATTGATCTTCCTTGAGTTTGGGTATGACATTTAATATTGATCTTCCTTGAGTTTGGGTATGACATTTAATATTGTATTTATAGTTGGTAAGGTTTGGTAGTGAATATGACCAAATATTTTATCCCAAAGTTCAAATGGGCTCACTTCAATGTGAACCAAGTCTTGAGTGAGAGGAGTTATCAATCTGTAAATTCTTCCTTCTTGGATCCCAATCATCCTTGCATCTTCTATGCTTGAGTTTTTATCCCATACTACAAACTTTCTGTAGGAATTTACAGGGTAAGTTCCTCAGAAAGAACACCAAAAGGACACTGCTCACAACCAGCTCACAGATCAATACACCAGTATTTTTGACGTGGTTAAAACCCTCAAAGAGGGAAACAGTCCACGGCCTGCGCCAACGTGGCTACTACAGGCAATTTATTAATCAAAGAATGAAAATTTACATAAGCTTCTCTCATGCACGGATTACCCGAACAATGACCCTCCATGCGCTTGAAATAGAACTCATGGACCAATCAGGTGTCAAGCCACGGATCAAGTGTCGGTAATACCGAGGAGAGAGTGAACCGTCGGATCACTACATATCGTGACCGTCGGATTGTAAGTTACAAAATGTACAACGGTAAAGAAACACACTTTACCTAACTCTATACCTAACTCTATACTAGACCAAGTTGAACTTAACTATTTCCTATGTGTCGGAATATCCTAACATCCCCCCTTAAGAACAACTTGGGATAGGATTGAAGGATTTACAAATATGACACAATAGGAGAAGGAAGGAGGCACTAGAGCCTATCCCCCCTTAGTGACAACTTCCTGAACTCCAAGCATATATCGAAGTTTAGTGAACTTCGCCTCTGTGAGAGCCTTTGTGAAGATGTCTGCAACCTGATCATCTGTTGAACAATATTGCACTTCAAGAACATGGTCATGAATGAGCTTTCTGATGAAGTGCATGTGTAGTTCAATGTGTTTGCTGCGTTGATGCTGGACTGGATCTTTGCATAGCTGAATGGCACTTTGATTATCACACCAAAGTGTGGTTGGATGCTGCTGTTCAAAGCCAAACTCTGATAGGATCTGACGAAGCCACAAGGCTTCCTTACTAGCTTCCACGGCACCACGATACTCTGCTTCTGCTGACGAAAGAGAAATGGCAGCCTGTTTCTTACAAGCCCATGTAATAGGTCCTGAACCAAGAGTGAAGACATAACCGGCAGTAGACTTCCGATCATCAGGGTCACCAGCCCAATCAGAATCAGTGAAACCAACTAATAGAGGAGCTGCTTTGGCACTGTAATGAATCCCAAACTGTACTGTACCTCGAACATAACGAAGTATTCTTTTGGCTGCTTTCCAATGACTTTCACGGGGGTTTTTCATAAAATGAGCAACAAGGCCAACAACAAAGGAAAGGTCAGGACGAGTATGGGTTAAATACAAGAGTTTTCCTACAAGTTGACGGTATAAGGTAGCATCAACTTCAGGAGAAGTACAAGAGACTGAAAGTTTGACTCCAGACTGAAAGGGAGAAGGGGCTGGCTTACAGTCTTCCATGTGAAAATGACGAAGAATATCACAAGCATACTTGGACTGGGAAAGGGAAATATCCTCCTTGGATTGCAAGACTTGAAGACCGAGAAAATAGTGTAAGTGTCCTAAGTCTGTCATTTCAAATTTCTTTTTAAGGCTGGACTTCACATGGTTTATAAGGTTGGGATCACTACTAGTAAGAATAAGATCATCAACATAAAGAACAAGGATGATAAGAGAGTTGCCCACTTTCTTGGTGTAGATAGTATTTTCAGAATAACACCTAGAAAAGCCAGATTCTAAAAGAAAGCTATCCATTTTGGCATACCAAGCCCGAGGAGCTTGCTTGAGACCATAAAGAGATTTCTTAAGTCGACATACAAGGCTGGAGTCTGTTTGGATGAAGCCAATGGGTTGTTCCATATAGATTTCTTCATGCAAGTCCCCATGCAAGAAGGCAGATTTAACATCCATCTGATGGACTTCCCATTTTAAAGAGGCAGCAAGGGAAAGAACAAGGCGGATAGAGTTCAATTTGGCAATAGGGGAGAAGGTTTAAGTGTAGTCAATGCCTTCAACCTGTGAAAAGCCCTTAGCAACAAGACGAGCTTTATGTTTATCAACTTTCCCATCTGGTCCATACTTGGTTCTGTAAACCCATTTACATCTAACAAGTTTGCGTCCCTTTGGTAGAGGAACAAGATCCCATGTATCATTTGCCAACAATGAATGATATTCTTCATTCATAGCTGCTTCCAAATGTGGATGGCCTGAAGCTTCTGCAAAAGTGTCAGGATCATGATTTACTGGAGCTTGAGCCAGTAAAGAAGAGGCTCTTTCAAACTGAGAACGTGTACGTCGCTGATCTGTAGGATCACCGACAAGATCACCTGCTGCATCTCGAGTAGCATGGACCCATCTTGGAAGTTGAGGATCTTGAGAAGGTGGGGGAGGATTGTCATCCTCACTTTCATCATCTGAAGAAGAAATGTTTTCAAAAGTAGAAGAGATAGGAAGAGGTGGCACATCCGCCGGACTAGGCTCGCAGGCCGATTTATTTTCATCAAATTTTACATCTCTTCTAATGATAACATTTTTGGACTTAAATGGAATAAGTCTATAACCTTTTACATCTTCAGAATATCCAACAAAAGTACATTTCTCACTCTTAGGTTCTAAAGCTTTATGCTTTTCATCTGGAATATGGGCCCATGCTTCACTTCCAAAAACACGAAAGTGACTTACATCTGGTTTAATGGAACTCCAAGCTTCTTCTGGAGTGATATTCTTTAGAACCTTAGTAGGAGTGCGATTGATTATATAATTTGCACAATTAATTGCTTCGGCCCAAAAACTAAGACTGAGTTCTTTAGATTGCAGCATACAATTAGCCATTTCCTTTAAGGTGCGATTTTTCCTTTCAGCTACACCATTTTGTTGTGGAGTGTATGGAACAGTATGTTGCATTTGAATTCCATTTTCGGTGCAAAAGTTGATGAATGTGTTTTTAACATATTCTCCACCATTATCAGTTCTTAGCTTAAGAATTTGATGTCCAGATTGTTTTTCAACAAAGGCTTTGAAGGCCAAAAAAGTGTTAAATACTTCACTCTTGAGTTTTAAGAAGTATACCCAAGTGCGTCTGGAAAAATCATCAATGAAAGTTAAGAAATACTTGCAGCCAGAGAATGAAGCAACAGGAAGTGGACCACATAAATCACTGTGCACAAGCTATAAAGGGGCTGAGGCGTGCCAAGAGGCACGTTTTTCAAAACTGTCCCGATGATGTTTTCCGAGTACACATCCGGAACAAACACCATCTCTGCAAGATACCATAGGAAGACCTGTCACCATATTTTATTTACATAGATGCTGAAGGGAGTGATAGTTTAAGTGACCAAATCGCTCATGCCAAAGTTTGCTCACTTCATCATTATGAGCAATAAATACTGAGGGAAGATTTGATGACCCAAAGTTGTGAAACTTATACAACCTTGTGGAATCATCAACAATACCAGTAGCTAGAATCTGTTTAGGATCTCTCAGATCCTTGATTACAACATCATGAGGTGAAAATTCAACAATTTTACCTTCACCTGAATGAGTTATCTGATATACAGATAGAAGGTTGCAGGATAAGGTTGGAACACATAATACATCATTAAACTGACCATTGTCTAGATGAACAGTTCCAGTCCCTACAACATTAAGAGATCTATCATCACCAACATATATATTTTTGGTGTTACAATCATTTAAAGAAGAAAACATGGCTTGGTTTTTGGCCATGTGATAAGAGGCTCCAGAATCAATGAGCCACTCATGAGAATGAGAAGAAGAAGATACATTTAATGCATAACCAGACTGAGATGATTGACAGCGACATGCAGAAAGTGCCATTCCTGAAGATGAAGTTGAAGTTGAAGTTGAAGAATGCTCCACATGGATGTTATGTTTCTTCATTGCGGCTTCCAAGGCTTCCATCTTCTTAAAGCATTTCGATTCTAAGTGGCCATCTCGATTACAAAAGTTACAATGTCTATCAGTCTTCTTCCATTTGTTTTTATTGGTCTTATCATTTTGTTGAAATGATCTTTCATTTTGAGGCTGAGTTTTCTTAGGACCCTTGTTTGGTTTAGGACCATTCTTTTTAGGATATGACTTCTTAGGATTCTTTGAATTTGGTTGCTGCTGGGCGGCTAACGCTTTCTTGGAAGAGTTTCCAAGATTAAGAAGACCAAGGTGTAAGAGTTTTTCTTGTTCTCTTATTAAAGAATCACAAAAAGAGTCAAAGGAAGGGGCCTTGTAGTCTTTTCCTTGACAAATGAAAGCTTCCCTTGTAGAATGGAAGGTGGAAACAAATACAGAGTAGGCTGGTCCCGACTGATTAAGGATGGAATAAATAAGGTTACTATCTTCTTTCTTAACCTTAACACCTTCCAAGAGATATCTAAGGGTCTTGAATTTGGACAAGAAATCTTCAATGCAAGAAAAATTATTAGGATCCAATGTAAGCAACTCATTTTCAAGTTGATGGGCTCTAATTTCATTTTTAATCCCAAAAACTTTAGTGATTTGTTCCAATGCTTCATGAGGAGTTTCAAGTTCTGCAATATGGAATCTAAGATCAGGAGAAATAGACATCCCTATCAAACCACGTGCTTGATCTTGTCTATTTTCCCATTTTGCAGCCTTGTCTTCATCTTTTGGTTTCTTCTCTTGGCCTGTGGCTATTCTGTAGAGACCTTTACTTCTAAGTAAATCTTCCATGTAGGATATCCATTAGAAGTAGTTAGTGCTGTCAAGAATGAATTGGCATGGACTTTCCATTTAAAAAACAAACTGAAGCTGAAGATGCTGAAAGTAAGTGTTCCAATGGATAGATCTCGAAAAATTAGGCTGTTTTAAAAAAAACGGCTCTGAAAAAGGCTTCCGGATGAAGAAGTTATGGCTTTTTGAAAAAATTTTGTTGAAGTTGCCGGCAAAGTGCGCGAATGTGCGGGAATGAAATAATCCGCCCCACAAAATGGAGACTTGAACCCAAGACCTCTACTCTCTTAAAATAGCTTTGAACCAATTGATCTATACAAAAAATTTGAGAGAGAGAGAGAGAGAGGGAGAGAGAGAGAGAGAGAGAGAGAGCGGGGGGGCGAGGGGGGGGGGGGGGCCTTGGTTTGCGTGCTTGCCTTGAGAAAGCTCTTTTTCCCTCCAGATCTTAAAAATGACGCAGCTAGGGCTACCAGAAACCTTTTCGCGTGAAACGAAAGGGGTTCCTCACTGGAATAGATGCTCCGAACACAACAGAGCAGTCCTCTCGGCCCGAAAGCAGTCAGAAACAGCAGATCTAGGAAACGGCAGTCGGATGCAGTTCTACCGGTTTCAGATTTGGATCACCAACGGACACGGCCCTCAAATAGCTCTGATACCATGTAGGAATTTACAGGGTAAGTTCCTCAGAAAGAACACCAAAAGGACACCGCTCACAACCAGATCACAAATCAATACACCAGTATTTTTGACGTGGTTAAAACCCTCAAAGAGGGAAACAGTCCACGGCCTGCGCCAACGTGGCTACTACAGGCAATTTATTAATCAAAGAATGAAAATTTACATAAGCTTCTCTCATGCACGGATTACCCGAACAATGACCCTCCATGCGCTTTAAATAGAACTCATGGACCAATCGGGTGTCAAGCCACGGATCAAGTGTCGGTAATACCGAGGAGAGAGTGAACCGTCGGATCACTACATATCGTGACCGTCGGATTGTAAGTTACAAAATGTACAACGGTAAAGAAACACACTTTACCTAACTCTATACTAGACCAAGTTGAACTTAACTATTCCCTATGTGTCGAAATATCCTAACACTTTCCATCTATGAAATCAATACTACCATCCTTATCTTCTAGACATGAAATGGAAATTAAATTCTTGTGCAAACCTGGAACAAACAGGATATTGTTGAGATAAATATTTCCTCCATTCTCTAGTTCTACCGAAGTTGATCCAATTCCTCTCACATGGTTAGCTCTTATTTTCACCAAGATTTATAGAGTAAGAGAATTTTCCTTTTGAAAATGTCTTTAGTTTCTTGTGTTGACCAGTCATGTGTATTGATGCTCCATTGTCAATAACCCAAATATTATTCTCTTGAAATGTGCTAGTGAATGCTGAAAATAGACCTTCATCCTTTGTAAATGTCTTGGTCACTTCCTTCTTAAGAGAAAATAAGAGATCCCATACTTCTTTGATGCCATTTTTGAGACGACTTGCCACCATTGTACACTTCTTTAGGAAATTATTCAATGTGGAAGAGATCTTCATTATGCCCTTAGCCAACCTTTGCTTTGATACCATGTTGAGAAATCTATAGGGCAATAGTTAGGATAATTTCTCTTTATTTGATAACTTTTTGTAATATATTTTTGCTTTTTCTTACTTATTAGCTTCTTCTATTATTTTTATGTTTGTTCTTACCATAAAATAACTACCAAAACAAGAAGAAAAATAGTACACAAGAACATAGGATATAGGCCGCAAGCAAGGGCCAAAACCTCTACACCTGAGAGAAAAAATCATAAATCTATTCTCTTTTTTATAGATTATTCAATTGATGAATTCCAAGACCTCTAGTCCAATATCAATACCATTCCAAGACGAAGTCCAACCTCCTTGATGATGTGTTTCCTATTTTCCAAGTCAAACCCATTCAAATCTCTTCCAGTAGAACAACTCCGACCCCGGTAACAAAATTTCGGCCTCTACTGCAGGTTTGAAATTTTCGGCCATCCTAGTAGGAGTTGCTTCCACATGTGTGAGATTATTTAGGGCTTCCAAGACTTCTTCAGACCTTCACTTTAATTTCTCATTCTTGTAGAGCTTGAGGATGACCTAATTCTACCTTATTTCTGCTCCTTTTCCTTGTTTGATCCTGCAACAACAAAACTCTAACCCAACAACATAAACCCTAGCTTCCTTTCTTTGCATATGTGTAGAGAGAAAGAGATAAAATATCCCAAACACTTGATCCTCGTCCTTCTCCTTCTTCGTTAACCTTTTTCTTCTTCTCCTTCACTTGCTTGATAAGAGAATGAATTGTGTCTCTAGGAGGTTGAGTTCCCTCTTATATATATGCTTCCAAGGTGGATAAAGTTCCTCAAAATAGGTTGTCTTCTTAGCTGGCAGGCTGACCTGGCCTTGAAAGGTATACACTTTTAAATACAAAATTAATTCTTTGTATAAGTTACAATGTGCCCGATGGGGTTTTCAACATATGATAATGACTCTTTTGACTTCTTGACCTAGGAAAAACCCTAGAAGCACTCAATGGGTGCTGGAACTCTAAAATAAAAGAGCTTGAGCATGAAACCCATGCTCCAAAAATAATAATGATTTTTTCTTTCATTTTACAATATGCAAGAATAAAAAGGTGCATTTCATATTTATGAAGACCGAAACTAGTTACACATTTTTCAATAATACCCTGAGTGAATCATCCTTTAGAATTTGGTTTGGCTTAGGGGTGGCTAACTATAACAAATTTTCAGTGTAGTTTTGCCTATGGTTGGGTGGAGAGTGGCCATCCCTTCTTAATTTTTAAACATGATTAAGTGGAAGAGATAAGTGTATTTTCCTTTTTGCATATGAAATAATAATGTTATTCAAGGCTTTATATTTAAATGCTATGTTGGGTTCATTGTGTTTGTGTGCAACTAGTAGGCCGAAGGTCACTGTGATGTTATATTGAATAAGTATGAAGAATAGTGAGTTGAGAAAATCACATGGCTTACTTTAAAATTAAATGGAAATCCTTTTATGAATATTGTATGCAAATAAATCCTTCCTATTATGATTAGTGAGAATTTCTATGTGTTGTATGTTTTGAAATGGAAAATCCAACCTTCGTTGTATATAGATATGCATTTACTTCATGTTTATGAATTTCTCCATGTTGAGTTGCTATGTGTAATATAACTATGAAGTAAGAAATGTATGTGGGTGGGAGCTTAAGGTTCCATAGGCCACTAGAGGTTTCCCAACAAGTAATGACACTTAATCATATGTATTTCTTCTCTCTCTTTGTAGAATATATGGATGAAAGGGTCTCTTGAATTGATTCGTGTTTTTTTTTTTCTCACTTAGGATTGTGCCTTGGTGGGTTTTTACTCTCCAATTCCATTATGGCCATCTTATTTGATATTTTTTTTTATCATTTGAACTATTTCACCAAGCTCTTGCTCCTGTAAATATTTTCTGGCACTAGAAGGTACACCTTCTTCTTTTCCCTTTTTAATTTCAACAAGACCTACCTTAGCCCTTAGCTTCCCTAATGCAACAAGTTTGACTCAATTTCAACTGCATAAGGTTGCATTCCAGCTAAAATGTTAAACCTCCTTTCTCTTAGCATCAAAGAAAAATTAGAATCAAATGCTTATGCAAAAGTAACTCTGGCTCTTGCTACAAAAGGCTTGATTTCATTTGAAAACTTATTATAAAATTTATTAAACCTCTTAATGAAGTTATAAATTGATTCACCATTTTTCCTTTTGAGTTAAATTTTGTCCAATAATGAAAATGATCCTTTTTATCACTCCATTGTTTCAGGAAAGTACAAGCTAATATGGCCCATGAAGTAATAGATCCAATAGCAAGATGTCTGGACCATGTACGTACTTCTCCTTCCAAATATTGCAGAGATAATTTCATATACACATCCTCCTCTTCAACATTCATATTTTCAACAAAATTTAGAAAAACTATAAGATGCTCTTCAACAGTCTTCCCATCCTCTCCATTATACCTAGGGAAGTGCTTAAGATATCCTTGAGGCATATCATGTGGATTTTGAGTCAATATAATAGGTGCATATTGTGCAACAACTAAATAATTTACATTTTGTGCAACCATTGTATTTCATGGAGTAGTTATCTATGGAACTATTATTGGGACCTTTTCCTCCAAAGGATGATTAACTCTTTTGATTCCTTCTCCTTCAGATGAATTAAACAAAACAAAGGCAATTTATTTTGGGACTTCAATTTCAGTCTTTAATTCAGAAAATAAAAATGAAGGGTCTTTTACAACTTCAAAACAATCAAATAAAACTGTTGTTTCTAGAGAAATACATTTTTCAAGAAACTCGAATGCTCTCAAAGTTGGCTTTGGTGTTTCCTCATAAATTTTGGGGCTTTCACTAACATGACTAAGATTTACATCATATGAGTTGTTATGGCTTGAAACATGATTTTATCTCTAAACCCTTTTTTGGACTAATATTTTAGGATCTAATAACATTGGGGTAATTTTTGGATTAGGGTTACTACGTGTATTTTTTCTTCCTGTAGCCAACTTTCTAGTAGAGTTCACTCGGTGAATGTTATTAGCCAACTTTTTTTCCCTTGTTTACCAACAAGGAAGAACCAATTGTTTGGTAGGGGAAAATATTTTATTTCTCTGTTCCTTGACAATGATGTCAAATTTGATGTTGTTCCCTAGAGACAATTACTGCCTACGGAATAAGTGTCGAGGAATCAAAGTAACGGATTGATTTACAAAAATAAATTGTTTGGAAGTTGAATGGATTGGAAATACGTCTTGACCCCTGACAAAAGGCTTTTAAAGTGTGATAGAATATATAAGAAGGGGAATTAATTCCTTGGGTAATTAAGAATCCAAGAAAGTAAAACCTAAGAAGAATTGTGTTGAATGTTTAAGAATTCAATGAGATAATGAATATGTTCCTTATTCATCTGAAACTATACTACTTCAATCCACATAAAACCACAAGTGCATTCAAAACACATTGAATCTTATGCATGTTTGTAAATTTAACATATACTATGCAAATTTTATTTCAAAGATGGATTGTATGTTATTTTATTTATTATAATTTATCCCAGACTTTGAATAACATAATTTTAAAGAAAATAACTTTGAAAGAGATAACTTATACATGAAAGATAAACTACAAATAATATGGAAACTAGAATCTTTATTGATATCTCCAAAATTATCTCAGTGTATTCCAATACAATATGCCAAAATTTCAAAACGTCCAAACCCATTTCCTAGGTTCTTTACTTATTTTTATACAAAATTAATTGTCAGTGCTTTAGATACCATGGGAAACTATCAAAATACCTGCTTTAGTTACCATGGGAAACTATCAAAATACCTATAACTAAAGTACTAAAATAACACTTACAAATCATTAATCCAAGTAAAATTACAAAATTCTAAATGTTTGGTGGTTTGATTATGCCATATTGAGTAAGCCTTCACGAGGAAATCTGAAACAAGGTTCCCAAGAACTTAAATTGCAAACTATGCTAAGTGGTTCCACTAGTCGTCTACTAGGTATTGGAAACCAACCATTCTTCTAAAAGCTGCATCCAACTCTATAAATTTTTGATAATTCGACTTCATCAGGAACATATTCCTCAGTTTCCACCATAACTGGAATTCTCTGTGCATCTTATCAAATATGATTCCGCCCTTTAAAACTTCACCTAAACTTGTCATCTTGTTTGTTTTACATTTTTTTGGGCACAAATTTTTTTTAGTGACATTAGTGATGACATCATCATGACATCACATTGGGAATGCCATATCATCTATCCACCTCGGATGCCCTATCATCGTTCTTGCTTTTTCTATGCATATGTGGCTTTGTCGTGGCTCTTATCTATCCCTTTAATCCGTTGGTTTATTATGTGGCTATGTCAACAGCGGAAAACACTTGTGGTAATCCAATGGTATTGCATCCCCCTCGGTGGTTTTGGAATTTTCAGAAGGGGGGCCTGCAATATATCTGAGTCATTGATTTATGATGGGGGTTGGTCCCATTCCTGCTAAACATCAACCAGAGTGGGGGCATACACACTTGATCTACACTGTTAGATCAAAAATCCCACCAATCAACAATGGAACTGGAATTCAAGATACACTCTTCGAACTTCCATTTATTATTTCATATTTCTAATTTTAAAGTGCTCATCCATTTTAATACGACCTCATACTCCTTCACTTTAACATTACAACTATAATACATATATTTTTTTTTCATACATTTTTTTTTGTTTTCTTCTTCATACTTATTTATAAATTTATTTAAATAAAAATTCATCTACTACAACAATAGGTAACAATTCTTACAACAATTATTGGATTTAGATCCATTTCAGATCACATATCCTCATAGAGAAGGTTTTTGGTCCCAAAAACTCAATGAAACTAAAACTAATATGGATAAATCTTTATTTTGTATTTTTATTTGGAACATGGTTCTAACTTTGGATCCTAACATCTTTAACTTTGGATCTAGCTTTAGTCATAACTATGGCTTTAGTTTTTATTGATGGCTCACTCGTTTTTGCAATGGAAAATTCTATTAACTAGCTCTCAACTTTGAATGATCTCTAGATCCAAACTATAGTCTTAGCACTAATTCCCATCTCCCTCTTATTCTTGGAGATAGTCCATATTGATAGTAATGAAGCCAGGTTGAATGTTGGTATTCATGTTTAGTGTGACCTTGACATGTTTCTATCCTGTAACAACTTCTCAAGGGAAGTGTGGCAACATTCATATACCATGATGAGTTGTTTCCTTGCATGGGATTACTCTCTATTCCCATGTTAATTGAATGACCATATTGCATATGCCTACATGTTGGTTGTAGGATTCTTGATCACTAGAAATTCAATTCATTCAATAGTGAGCCATTTATCAACCAACCCACATTGAAAGAGATGTTAGCCCATGCTTAAATTCCTTCTCCACTCGCTCCTTCTTCCATTAAAGCACTTCTTGATTTGCTGATGAGGCTAATCTCTTGTGTTGCTTCGAGTCCTTGGAAAAATTCTTCTCTTTGGGATATATATGCAAGGAAATATTCATCCTCTTTACCATCCCTTGCCCTAGCATGGGGTGTCTACTCAACTATGTTAACAAGAAAAAAGGGTAGCATATGAAAACCATGATGTATTTTGGTTATACGATCTGATCCTAACTTCACACATCAAGGGGAAACTGTTATCACCCTTATTTGTCTCACTAATCTCGACACTCCTCTTTATTATGGAGTTTTTAGGGTGAACCTTTGGATAAAGTTCCCAACACTTCCCTTTCCAATGTCAAATCAATTTGTAGCAGTGAGAAAAGTTCTTACTACTACTATAGGGAATACCTATCATTCTCCTCCTGTCCAAGTGCTTCTAATTTCACTATTGTATTGCAACAATTTGACCTATGGCATGCAACTTGCTTCTTCTAGCAAGATGCCACTTGATGATTTTTTTTTCCACAAAATGAACACACCTTTGAGTGCAAACAACTCATAGAATTACAAACTCTCTGCTCCCAACAATGATAAACAAGGGATGTCTAATTTGATGAATACTTCTTGGTCGTCTTCTTATTCTTACCCGGATTGATTGGTTTGTTGCATATTCCAAGTGGTAGCACGGGTCCAATCTTAAATTTATTCTCATAGTTTCCCTTCTTTAATATGTTATAAGAAGGCTGGAGTGGTAGTGGGTTTACACTTTAATATATTGATTTTATTTCTCTTGAGGAGTAGGCCAACTCCATCATGTATTTATCCTTTAAAAATGTGGTCTTGGTTTGTCCTTTTCCTCTCTTCCATTAAAACTTAGGCCTTCAATCTTGACCCATGGTGTAGCTACAATGGGATTGGGATGTCATGTGTTTTCTTTCCTATCCCTTGTCCATCATATCCCATATATCTTAAGATTTTAGACCCAATTCCTTTTATATAGGCTTTTCCAATTCACCAAGATACTCTTGAGAAATGTCTATGGAAGTTAAACTTACTAGAGTGGTCTCAATCATGGTGCTAACTTGGGCAATATCATTGGATTGTACCCTTGCTTCTTGGTGCTATTAGACAACTATTTCTAAGGCCCTCGTAAGCATTCATTATTAATTCATTTGTTTGATTAGTAGGTTAGCTAGAACCTTGCATTGTACATTTTCATTATAAGTGTACCCTTTATCTTCCATATGTATACCAATGACAGATAGTCCTAGGATCATTATATCTTATCTTTTACATTGGATTAATTGTAAAAGGAGGTTCCCCCCTTCAAGTGGATTGTATTCATTGACCTTTTATCATTTTCAAGCCACTTGGATCATAACATTTGGTAACAAGAGCATACAATCCTATGCTTTTTTTCTTCTATCAAGACATTCAAAATTTTCACTATAATTTGTTTTGTTAGAAGGTTAAGATAGAAAACTTTTTTAGGAGTGAGAAGAAATAGTGAAGTACATGTTATCAAAATTTCAGGTTCTATTTTACTATATTGGATATATGAGAAGAAATAGTGAAGTACAAGTTGGCAAAATTTCAGGTTTTGTCTTGCTATATTTTAGAGATATATCCTATGGAAGTTAAGGTTTGTGATCACCAATCCTACAATTAGTGTCAAATGAGACATAATTTTCTTTTTTCTATAACTTCTCTTCAAGGAGATTTCAGATAATGGATTTTTTGGAGACGGAAGAGACATATCATAATATATGTGAACATAATCTTAAATTTTCGTTAATATTACTTTCATAGATATCATCTATGGAAGATAGGGTCTCTAACTAATCTTAATATTAGTTTTAAAAGAGATTTTCTCTAATTTTTTCAGTGAAGTTTCAAACTATGATTTTTTTAGGAACCCGTGGAGACATAAGAATGGAATGTGGATTATATTTTTAGATTTTGACACATTATAATTTATGAGATATATCTTGTGGAAGTTTGGGTGATTTTAAACATTTTTTGTAGGGTCAAAACCTCATTTTAAAATTTGTTTTAGAGATTTTTTTACATATTTAAATAACACAATGATCTATCACTCATTGAGTAAAAGTATTGTATGAAAGAATACACATAGGAACTGGACATGGTTTCACCTTGTTGGAAACCCCTATAACCTTTATTGACACTCCTTCGAGTAATACTACATTAAACAATACTTATATAAAGAATCTCACTTCCACGTGTCTTTAGTTACATAGGAATTTTCCTAGGTATACTTAAAACTAACTTTAGATAAGCTATTCAACTATCTTGTTGTTATATTACATTGAGAATAACACTCGAGGGGACTACTGTCTGGTACCTAAGTAGTCATATGGATAAGGGTATGATTGGGCCTTCTTAGATAAGTGTTAAATTGGCAACTAGGGCCAAACTCCATGTGGGTCGGCTTATTTATGGCAGCTGATATTTTTATTGGATCCCTCTTGTCGAGAGGTGTAGGATTGATCCAAAGATCATCCGATTCCGATAAGTAATTATGGAGATATGAATTTATTTTGTTTATGTAATTATTATCAAGCCGACCAGCTCTTATGTAGGCTCTAGAAGCCCAACCGACGTGTCTATTCATCATCCTTGTTTTAGTATAAATAGATGAATATTTGATGTCATTTGAATATGTATTCTTGAGTGATCTCCTCCTCTCCACGTCTTGGGTTTTTGGAGAAGGAGAGATCATAGAATACGCTGGCCTAGATGATGCCCTAGCTCTCACGCAGATGATGCCCTAAATTACAGTCAGTATGCAAACCTATATGCTGTTCATGATGAATCTCTATACGCTGTTCAGGAAGTGAAACCCTACGCTGTTCATGGAAACACTTCATACATATACGCATGGCATTACGCTGGCCTTACGCCTAGCATTACGCTGGCCATATGATAAACGCAGTAAAAGGAAGCTTCTATATGAAGCCCTTAAGGGTACACCATCTAGGGATCCACTGTCATCTAGCCGCGGTGATAAATAACACGCTGTTTGTTGAAGCCTAAACGCAGAGACTCGTTCTAGATGGAGCAGAGCCGCAGGGATTTTCGGTGAAGGGCTTGACTGCACCTCGGATGGGTATAAGGTGCAGTCAAGCTAGATCTCGGTTGGATAGAACAGAAGGAACCTCAGATGGATAGATAATCTCAGCATAAAGATATCTCTGCTCTTTCAGAGGTACAATATTGACATAATAACTAACCGCAGTAATAACAATGATCCTACAGTTGCTATGACAATCTCGACATATATATATATATATATATATATATATATATATATATATATATATATATATATATATTATCTTAGTCACTGTCTCGGTATACATTCTCGGCATAATCATTACAATGAAGGGTATTCAATCTCAGAAGCAACCGCGGATAAAGGTTTGGATTTGCCTCTAGTAACCTCGTCATTCTCTCCAAGAATAACTTTAGTCTCGACATATCATTGATGCAGTAGATCTAGGTGATATTCCTGTAGCAGTCTCGGAATAATGAACAACAATGAAGTAGGGCTACGTTCTTAGCATCACTATGTAGAAGATCTTTTCATATATCATCTTGGCATTCAAATCTGTAATGATATTAACGTTCAAGTTAGATGCAACATATGATCACTGTACATATCGATATCAAGGAATGATCTCTGTATAGTTATAGGATCATGAGTCTCGATCCCGAAACAACTCTTTGAATGGTGGTATGAAAGATGATCTGACAAATTTGATCTCAGTGGCACTAATGTGAATGTACATCAACGATGATCTCAGTGAAAGGAACAACAAGTGAAGATGTAGCAATATAAAGGAGACATATATCAGCATAAAGGAGCAGCATGGAAATCGCTGTAACAACGTGTTAAATATTGCTGTTCTAAGGCATGGATAAGGTACGTTTGGGATCAGCAGTCACTAGGGAGTCTACAGCTATAGCTAGCTGCTTTGCTAGGTTGCAAGCCATAGCAAGCAGCTAAGGTTGTTCCAAGGCAGTATTACAGTTTGCTTTGAGTTTGGATGGCAGCATGGATTAGGAGAGACTCTCCTAGGTGGACTGAAGCCCTTGAAGGGCTTAGTTATTTAATAGCTTGAAAGCATGATGTTGAATGCAGCATGGTGTTGAATGCAGCATAGTGATGGACGCAGCATGGTTGGATGCAGCATGGTGAATCAGTTGAAGTATGAGGACTGAGAAGTGTGCCTTCACCTGAGTTCAGATCTGCAGTCCTTGTCATCGGAACTATCCTGTCATCTTCATGATGAAATATCTCTGATGTCTGATCTCTTATTTTGGCAAGTCAAAGTGTTGACTTCAAATGTATTTGTACCATATCTCTCTCTGCTGAACTTTGAAGATAAAAGAAGAATTGATCAAGGGTTTCCCCACACATTGTGGGGTTTTTCCCTGGCTTGCGCCATATCTTGTGTCCTCTTGCCTTGGCTTGTCTTCTGCGTTTTATATTTATGTTCTATCTGCAGTTTATCATAATGCTGATGTGATTGCTAACTGTGAAAATTTAAATAAATTGCTCTAGCATAGAACATACCTAATCTTAACAATAAGGCCCTAAGATATTGGGATGAGTACTATTGTTGGACCTTGCATGTATATCATAGAGTTATAACACCTAACACTCCCTTGTACTTAGGACCAATAACTATTTCCCATGACTCCAAAGAAATATCCAAAATTTATGTAATCAATTGAACCTCCTACAAGTTCCTCCCTGACTTATGAAGAAAATGAAGAGATAGAAAACCATCTATCCAAATTGGACAGTCAAATCAATAAATTGAATGATAGGTAAGCGAAAAAACTTGATTTTATCAATATTCAAACATAAATAGATGAAACATGGATGGAAAGTTGAAGCAATTGGAACGTAAGATGGATGAAAATAAGGAACATTTTGAAGGCTCCCTAAAATTTATCATACAATCCCTAGATAGGAGGATCCATAAAATTGATAATGTGACCAAAGACTCATGAAAATAAAGGGAGTACTTAGGTTTAATAAATTTACAATAATAAGAATATTTTAGGGGGTTTTAACTAGAATAATGGAATTACTTATGGATGGTTTCCAAAGGGAGAGAAATTTACCAAGGCTGAAATAAAGAAGTTGGATGGAACATATGTCTTTACTTGGGTGAACCAAATAAAACAATATTTTGAATTACATAAATTATGGAGGATAAGAAAATAATTCACATAACAACTTTGAATTTTGAGATAAAACCCTATCATTAGGTAGTTAAAAGAAAGCCCCATTCTTATAATTATAATTTGGGTTTTTTTACAAGGCACTTACAAGCATCATATGGGAAACTTTAAGAACAGGACTACGTCATTGAATTCACAAGAATCTATCAAGTAATACTAAATATTATAATTCATAATTTTGGGTATTAACCACAGGATGGATGTCATTAGTGATGAACATTTGTTGGATGCTTACATGGGTTGATTAAAAGAATACATTAAACATGAGTCTTTCCTAAAACATCCTAAAAATAATATGGAAGCTATACAAATTGCTTTTCATTGGAACAATGTAGGAAGCAAAGATTGTTTGGGGTTCATAAAACAACCCTACATAAACCTACTCAAATATCATAGAAGAAATGGAGGAAAGAAGAGAAAAAGGACTATGCTTAACTTATAACAACAAATGGGAAAAAGGGCGTCAATGTTAAGAAACAAAATCAGCCACCCTAGAAAATAATGATGAAGAGGAAATGGGGGCATCTACACAAAGAAATGAGGAATAACTTGTCAACTTAAAATAATAGGAAATAAAGAATAAAATTGTGCACAACATTGATTTAGATAGGTGCGAAATATATGTTCATGCATTGGTAGGTTTGTTAGCACCTCAAACCATAAATATTGTAGGTTACATTAAGAAGCAAAAGGTCATAATGCTTATTGACTTTGGTGGTAACCATAACTTCATTGATAAAATATTAGTAGAGTTATTCCATTGTTTTGTACATCTGATAACAAATTTTCAAGAATTGGTTACTGATGGAGGGAGCATTGATTGTGTGTGAAATGCTAAAACTTTAAATTGAGTATGGAAGATTATAATTTAGAAATTTCAATGTATGCCATTCCCATTGGAGGTGTAGATGTTGTTCTATGGATTCAAGGGTTGAGAAAATTAGGTACAATTTTTGCAAACTATAATGAAATATTCATGAGATTTATATTGGAAGGAATTTAGTATAAATTCAAAGGGTTAAGATATAAACCATCTCAACTAATCATCTCTCATAGAATGGACAAGATCATAAAAAAGGAGAACAAGGGACTTGTGGTTAAACTTTATTATGAATGCAAGTTAAGTGGGGATATGAAAATATTCTAGAGGAATTAAAATGCACCTTAGAGAAGTGTTAAGAAATATAACTTGAGAAGGAGATTCTTGCATAGGTTACATGTGCACGTGCATGAAGTAGTTCGAGACAACTTCTAGTGACCACTTGCAAAAGTGGGAAATAATAACATCTTGTAATTTCACTTAAATAAATACAAATGAAAGTCATATTTCCTATATTTTTCTAGTCTTAGAAATCTAAATGAAATATTCTATACATTTTAGCATATTACTGAATTAGATTTGTTCTAATCTTACCCATACACCTCCTTGTTGAGATAAGGTGACTGCTATGATTAAGGATACTATTTTCTAAGATATGACAAATTATTGTCTAGGATTGAAGATATTAGTTTCTCTCTCAAAGAATAAATAGAACAATATGGGAGAAGTTGAAACAACATGAGAACACTTCAGAGAGGTGGAGAAAAAAAGAGGAAGGAGAGCATAGGTGAGAGGAGAAAGTGTGGATCCATTGTCGCAAAAAACAAGGGATAATCCATAAAACAACAACATCGAATAGTTATATAGTAATAGTTTTTCCTTCTTTCTTCAGTAGAGCCTTAATTCTATTTCAATAGGTTATCTTTGTTCAATAGTATTTTTGTTTATTATACAATTGTTAAGTTATAATTAACCATGGAGACACTTGGTAAACTTCGATAATTGGAATGATACATTGATTTAAAGAGGAAAAACATTGTGCATGTGTGCTATTCATTTAATACTTCCAATGTTCATTTTTCAGCTAAATGTGTGATTGTCGCATGTTCAAAAATATTTGATTTTGTGATTAAATAGGTTCATATATGATTTATTTAATTAAAAAAAACATAGGACAACAATCATCTAGGGCCTTCGGAAAACTTGACAAAAAACACTATATGGTCTTCCGAGAAATTCCTAAATGTCTACCTCCATTTAGAGATCATGAACATTAAATTGAACTAATACCCATAAATACTCCTAATAAAAGGCCTTATAGATATCATCATCATGAAAAAGGGGAGATTGAGAAAATGGTATAAGACATGCTAGATTTAGGTATTATTTAACCCAGTGAGAGTTCATTTTGACCTCCAATAACAATGGTGAGAAAAAATGATAATCCTTGGAAGATGTGTCCTAATTATAGAGATATAAACAAAATAACAATTAAGGATAAATTCCCTATCCCAAATATTGATGAGTTGTTAGATGAGCTTCTTGGAATGACTTATTTTACAAAGCTTGATCTTAAATCAAGATACAACCATATCATATTAAGAAAATAAGACATCAATCAAATTTTAGAACACACAAAGGCGAATATGAGTGCTTGTTCATGCCTTTTGGTTTGACTAATGCTCCTTGTTTTTAAAGCCTTATGGACATTATTTTTTTACTCCATTATAGAAAAATTTCATTGGTTTTTTTGACTCCATTATATATATATATATATATATATATATATATATTTGGGAATACCACATTAAACATGTTGATAAATTTCTACAAAATCTTGCAAAAAACTATATGGCAAAACATCCAAATATGATTTTGGGAAACAAGAAGTAGAGTAATTGGGTCATATTGTTTCAAAGGAAGGAGTTAAGATGGACTCTCCAAAGCTCCAAATTGTTACAAAATTCCTTATCCCTATGAAAAAGAGTCTTAGAAGATCTTTGGGACTACATAATACTCTCAGAATTTTGTTAAGAATTTTGCATACATTGCAGGCCCACTCACATTTCTTTTGAAGAAAATTCATTTGTATGGAATGATGAGGCTACTTTGGAATTCTCTCATAAAGGAGGCTATGCCTTCTACACTACTATTGATAATACTTGATTTTGGTAAAGAATTCATAATAGAGCATGATGCATGAAGACAACAAATTAGAGTAGTAATCGCATAAGAAGGGACACCATTGGCTTTTGAAAGTAAGTAAATCAAATGAAAGTATTTGGTGAAATCTACATATGAAAAATAAATGGACGTAATTTTATGTGAAATTAAAAAGTAACACCAATATCTCATTGGGAGGCACTTTAAATTCAAGAGAGACCATGATATCCTAAAGTATTTTTTGGAGCAAAGATTGTCATAAGAAGAACAATAGAATGGGTAGCAAAAATTGCAAGGATTTATGTTTGAAATAATCTACAAAAGGGAAAGGACTATGTGGTAACAAATTCTCTTTCTAGAATAGAATAAGCCTTAAGTTTGTTTTGGTGTGGATAGAAGCTTGTCACGAATGGAAAAATGAAAACATAATAAACACAAAATACAATGTTTATAGGAAGAGATGAACTATATTGAATAGTGGGAATGGAGAGGAGATATACTTTCATACAAGGGTATAATATTTTTATCCCCTCAATAAAAGTTGAAGCAACAAGTATTAAGGGAGCCTCATAAAATATTATTGAAAGGACAGGTAGGGTTCCTTAAAACATATTAAAGGATTAAAGAAGATTTTTTTTTGAGAAGGAATGAATAAAGGTATTAAAAAATTGTATGAAAATGTTAGGTTTTCCAAAGAAATAAAGGAGAGATGGTAAAATATTTAGGATTACTTCAACCATTACATGTATCTAATCAAATATGTGAAAATATATTAGTGGATTTCATTACAAGGTTACCAAAATCTGAAGATAAGGATGGCAATTTTATGGTCATTGATAGACTCACAAAATAGGCATTTTTTTGTAGAATTCAAAGTGCATATACAAAAAACCAAGGAGCAAAAGTGTTTAGAAAATCTATACAATTCATGGTTTTCTTAAAGTAATAGCAAGTGACAAAGATAAAAATTTCACAAGGAATTCTTTAGAAAGAATTACGGAAGATGAGTGGAACAACACTAGCTGTGCGTTAAACATAACATCCACAATATATGATTAAACATAGATAGTTAACAAATATTTAGGGGTTTATGTATGATGTTATTTGTTAGGAAAGTACTGTCAATGGGCGAAGTGACTTCCTCTGGAAGAATGGTGGTATAATACTACCTATCACACATACTAAAATGTCCCTATTTGAGGCCCTTTATGGATATTAAGCTCCTAGTGTCTCATATTCTTTGCAAGATAAATGTAAAGTACAAGAAATAGAGATAGACAAAGAAGACGAAAGAAACTTTGACAAATATTAAGGAAATCTTTAAAATCACATAAAATAAGATGAATTAGCAATGAGATCAACACTGAAGTGAAATACAATTTGAGAAGGGTGATTGGGTATTTTTGAGATTGCAACCTTATAAACAATTTACAATCCAACAAAGGAAGAACTAGAAATTAACTCCAAAATTTTGTGGATGCTACATTATTTTTCACAGAATTGGACAAGTGGTGTATGAGTTAGATGTTCTTTCTACTCACATTCATAAGAATTTTCATGTGTCTTTCATTAAAAAGGTGTTGGGACAACCTATTCCAATGCAAACAAAACTTATAGAATTAAATGAAGAAGGATAACTTATGCATGAACCATAAAAAAATTTAGATCAATGTTCCTTATCTCTTTGGAATAAAACCATCATGGAATACCTAATCAAGTGGAAGTATATGCCTC
Source organism: Pinus tabuliformis (assembly GCA_031772625.1). Classification (NCBI taxonomy): domain Eukaryota; kingdom Viridiplantae; phylum Streptophyta; class Pinopsida; order Pinales; family Pinaceae; genus Pinus; species Pinus tabuliformis. The sequence goes on along the minus strand of CM062815.1, from coordinate 341,629,529 downwards.
TTGAAGAATATAAATGTGAAAATGAAAATTTTATGAAAAAACACCCTTAATTACAAGATTTAAGGGCATATAATTTTTTAAAAGAGGGGGACTATTGTAATTCCCTAATGATAATTTATTATTAGTTTTATTTATTATATTAGTAGGTCAACTAGAACCTTTCATTATAATTGTACCATTTGTCTCCTATATATATACACACACACAACAAGGAGACCTAGTATTAGGATCATCATATCTTGTCTTGTACATTGGATTAATTGTAAAAGGATGTTTCCACCTTGAAGTGAATTATATTCATTTAGTTTTTATCATTTTCAAGGTGCTTGGATCATAACGACGACTTGGATCCTTTCCCAATTTTCCTCTTTCTCTACCAACTCTTGAAATATATATGTCGTCCTTTATGTGAACCTATCCTCTTGCTAGCTATCCATTTGGATGACCCACTTTCTGAAGTGTGCAAGCTACATTATATGATTGTCTCAATTTATCATGACTATAGTGAGGAAGACTTGGCATTCTCCAAACTTATTCTTTAACAATGACAATAGTTTGGTAGATGTCTCAAGGTTCTTATGCCTCTTTTCCATCCTTATGTTGACCACTTTGACCCACTCCTTCAAGTGCTAGTCCTCTTCTCAAATATGAGCATTATTGGTCCTTAGCTCTTCCAACCTTTCTCTATTTGTTTAACCTATGCTAAGGTATGAAATGTTCTCTTCAAAATTTTGGTTGTTCTGTCTTGGTCAAGGATGCAAACACTTTGATACCTTATGACTCATAAATGAGGGACTTATAACAGACTCTCTTCACCAACATTAATCCTTTTCACAATTTACTTTCTATTCTACACCTTTATCTTAGACAAAGTGCTCTATCCTAAGAAAGGTCACTAGGTCTTTGTCCTCTATGTATCCAAGGATATCTCTTCCCCTCTTGGATACAAGGCTTGTTCTCTGTGCAACATTTGCAATCACTTTTTCTTCAATGCAATGTAACCTTGCACACATCGAGCTAACTTGCAACTTCCTTATAACTTATTCTCTAGCAAGCATGTAGGGATGCTTATTGATCAATCAACTTGATCTAGCATGCTTAGAGTGATAGTAAAACTTGAGAGACATGAAATTTAGACATGTACACTTTGGGTAATCTTCTTACAGATTAATGGTGAAATTAGGATGATGGTGGTAGTTGTAGGGATCTATGAAAACTATAAAGGAATTCTCTCTTTGCCACTTACTAAAATATTCCAGCTTATTTACAATAACAATGTTATGAATAAATTACACATGACTAAGTGCACTTTATTACAATGAAATACCCTCTTATAAAAGATACTAATCTTCTGCATGATGGATCTTCACCAACGCCATCACAAGCATTTTAAACCCCATATCTTATACTATCCACTCCCATATTGCAAAGGCATACCTCTCCTACGAATTGGTTGCATGTCCATTGATTTCTCATTTGTTATAGCCAAACAAGTGCCCACATTAGTGACCACTCCAATCTAGTTTAGGGAAGATGGATTATGTGGAAGTCAACCTAACTTTTACAATCAACCAAGCAACAAGTAAGTCGGTTAGGGGAGATTCAGTTAGCCAAAAAAGGAAGAAAATCGACCAACAAAGAGTCAAGTTGGCCAAGAAAGGAATGAGCCGATTATCTGAGTAGGGTCACCCAACAAAGTGATGAGTTGAATAGCAATAGGGAAATCCAATCAACAAGCTATGGGGTTTGACTAAGCAAATAGTAGGTTGGCTAGGCATTCTAGTCACTAGCTAAGGAAATCAACCAAGGGATTGATAAAGTTGACTAAGGAATGAATCAACCGACTATAAACTATGTCAACCAACCTAGGTATGAATTGATCTAGGGAATTAGGGGTGGCCCACACAATGCATATATGACATATATAACTGCCATACATCTACATGGGTGAGAGGAAACAATAAGGAAGGTAAGAAAATTGCTTTAGGCGATGACATTATAGTATAGTGAGGGAAAAATTCACCTCAACAATTAAGAAATTGAAAAGCAATTACAAAATTGCATATGTACGTAGATTAAATTACTAATTTAACTAAATGGACTAGGATTGGAATGGGTTGTTGAAGACTAGTTATGGATTTAGTTGATAAGTGATGAAATTAAATTCACTAGGAAAATGACAATATCCAAGCATAGGAGTAAGAAAATGACTTAGGTATGCAGACGACTTCTAAACAGAGAGATAAATCCTAATTGCTAAATACAAGGCCCGAGAATGAAAACTAGAGCAACATATACATTATAATAGCCATTGATCTTAGGTTTTGACGGGAATTGGATAATCAACATTCTAATGTTTTTGTTGTTCTTGATTTCTACTAGAATACAATTAGAGGTAACAATTTAAACAAGAACTGAACAAGTACACATATTAATAAACCATAATGAATTAGCTCTAATATTTGCATTCATATGAATGAATTCCAGGATGATAAACATAACAATCAATGACAATGAACATAGATTTTACCCTACAAACCCAAATTAGAAAACCAACTTCAAATGAGGCTCAATTTCTTCATTTCAACAATCTCTGGTTCAAAGCTTTCATTACTCTCTTGGCAAAAAAAAAACCTTGAAAATGATGGTGTTCAATTTCTTCATTTCAACAATCTCTGATTCAAAGCTTTCATTGCTCTCTTGGAAAAAAAAAGCACTTACAAATGATGTTAGAGTAGAGGAAGGGGAAGACCAACAACCATGATTTTTAATTTCATATCCATCCAACTTTCTCTCATGTTTTTTTCCCTCTTTTATTTTTATTTATATTATTCAATTTGCATTGATTTTACCACGTTTGCTTAGTGTTCATTAATTTTAATCACTTAAGTCTTACACCCAGGTTGGTTTAGATACATTTAAAATCAATAAAATAACTCAATTATGATCGCAAAGAGGCAGATTTAAAATATAGCTAGGAGATTAGGGTTTTAGTTATGGTGGTTTCTTGTTGGCTTATAATGGCAACCCTTTTGGTACTGTCTTCTCTCATGAGGGGCTTCTTTGTATCTTTGTAATGTGCAAGTTCAAGTTCCACTCGACCTCACTTTCAAGGTTTCGTCTCCTCTAAAACTCTAAATTTAGTCATGAAATTTCATTGGTCTTTGTGGGGGATAAGCTTTACCATTATCCCAATTTTATTTAGAGTTTTTATAAAATATGTTTGGCTTTTCAATTGGCCATGGCCAACATACATAGTTATAAGCTTTATATATATTCCTTGCTAAATCTAAGTCTCCTTTTGGATGTGCAGGTTTTCCTATGAAAGATATTAAAAAAACACTCTCACGTTTTTCGCCATATGTTCTCCACTGACTAATCGTATCTACGTGTTGAACTATATTTTCTGCATTCACCACCTGGAAGCGTGCTGTGGCATAGTGAGTCGTTCCCCTGTCTCAGTCGTTCATGTCGAACACTAGTCCCTTGTTCCTCTGCTGCGCCACACTCGTCGATATAAAGAAAACTGTGGTCGTCCTTCCCATTACACGCGTGCAGCCCATTTTAACAGCTTAGGGCCTCGTGTTATGCAATTCTTTTATTTTATTAAATTAGCAATGATATTTTTGTTCGAGGCGCCCTCTCCTCTACGTTGTATGCTCTGCTGCGTAGGCCCTCGTATTTGTGCTCAGAAAGGTTGCAGGATGGAGCATGTCCATACCGTTCAGCTCGGTCACAGGTTCGAAATTTACGAGTCCTGATACCGATGACTTCCTCCACATTTTACACCGCACGATCTGGATGGGGGTGGTGTAGTCATTTTCCTTGGAAGGTTTCTGACATTCGACGCAACTTATCCTCTGGTTTTCCATCTTTTGGTGGACGCTTCTTCTGATATTTAAGCTTTTTGCACATCCAGAAGCCGTAATTTCAACTAGAACTTTGAAGGATTTTATTATACATTTTTCTTTTCATAATTTTTAACTGTTTCTGTAAATGCATATGCGTATTCCAGTAATTTCACCGGAGATTGTTGCCTTAATTTAACTTTGATTTAATTAACCGATAATTAACGTAGAAAGTTTTTTGTACCGCAGTTCATTTGAAATAAATAGTAACAAGTAGTTGCAATTCATTTTAGTAAGTGGTAACAAATAGTTACAGTGGGCATAGGCTAAAGGGCTAACGATCTGGTTCTTTGTGGGCAGCGCTGTCCTGTTACTCTGTTGACTAAACTCTGCTGGCCGGGCAAACTTTACTGACAGCGGTATCTGTTATTAACTTCCACCCAGGTAAATACATAAAAATAGTGTGGTATAAATAATGTCGTATTCAGTGAACAGGATGAAAAAAGGCTCACTAGCATTCATACATAATATAAGTTACTGCATGAACAATCGTCCCTTGCATTCATTTTGGACTGACCTCCAGTTGATCTGAAATTCAGGGGCAGGGGCTCTTGTCCAACTGGTGAAATGAATGCAGGGGTGAATCCCCTTGTCCAACTGGTGAAATGAATGCAAGGGTGAATGAAAGGGCGGTTGAAAAACCACCATTCCACAGGTTCTCCAGTTACTGTTACTTGTTGTCAATTGTCTACTCTCCTTCCTCCGCCGGAGTAGGAGGGTGTTACTTGTATTTCAACCACCATTCCACAGGTTGTCCAGTTACTGTTACTTGTAGGTTGTCAATTGTCTACTCTCCCTCCTTCGCCGGAGTAGGAGGGTGGTACTTGTATTTCAAGTTTCAACCACCATTCCACAGGTTGTCCAGTTACTGTTACTTGTAAGTTGTCAATTGTCTACTCTCCCTCCTCCGCCGGAGTATGGAGGGTGTTAGTTGTAGGTTACTGTTACTTGTAGGCTGTTCATTGGAGGTTGTCCAGTTGCCTTGAGGAGCAGGAATTGTGCTCCTAGAGACCCTTTTGAAAATACAATACAATTATTAATGGCTAATGCACTAACCCAATCAAGACCCTACCTCATTCACTTTTCAGTGATTTTTCTGGCTATATGCGTGGTTCAATCCGAACAATATTACTTTCACCACCACTGTTTCAGCTTGAAAATGACTATGCCAGCCATAGAGTCCACCTCCGGAGGAGGAGGGAGTAGGAAGGTGTTACTTGTAGGTTTTCTAGTTGTCCTCTCGTGTTACTTGTAGGTTGTCTAGTTGTCCTCTCGACTAGTAGTAGGGCGTCCTCTGGAGCAATAATAGGGTGTCCTCTCGATTAGGAGTATAGCAAGGTGAAAGCAACGAGTATAGTAAGGCGAAAGCAATGGAGTAGTAGGGTGAATGTAAGGGAGGGTGAATGCAAGGGTTTGAAAAGGCGAATATTAATGGCTATGCACTTAAGTTAATCAAGACCCCACCCCATCCACTTTTTAGTTATTTTTCTGATTATATGCGTGTTTCAACCCAAACAATATTACTTGAATCAGCATCAGTGTTTTGACTGAACATGACCATACACTGAATTTTTAACAACGCCAATGCACTAAGTTAATCAATACCCCACCCCATCCATTTTTAGTTATTTTTCTGACCATATGCGTGGTTCAATCCAAACGACTTTTTAGTTATTCAACCAATGTTTGGTCAATCCAAACAATATTATTGGAATATTGTTTTGGTTCAATCCAAACAAACAATATATTATTGGAATATTATTTGAATCATTATTAGTGTTTCAATTTGAATCATCATCAGTGTTTCAACTTGAACTTGTATGAATCAATGTTTCAATTTGAATCATCATCAGTGTTTCAACTTGAACTTGTATGAATCAATGTTTCAATTTGAATCATCATCAGTGTTTCAACTTGAACTTGTATCAACTTGAACTTGTATGAAATTTTTAACAACTAGTCACTTAGCCAATCATTCTCACTCTCCATATCGGAGAGAGGAGACACGAGACACATATCAGAGAGAGGAGACACGAGACACATAAACAAAGAACTCACAACTTGCTTCCATTCATCAATTAAATAGGTATTTATACAGGATGAAGAAACTTTTGGAGATCGATTGGGGCAATAGCTTCTTTAGAAGCTTTCCCCATTGTCAATGATTTCTAGAACCAACATTAAAACCTCTGTTGAATTTTGACTGCTGTAATAAAGGTGGTAGTTGGAATTAGTTCTAGTTTCTTCCAACACTCCCCCTTAATTCCAACTATATAACAAACATACCCTTAATACAATAAACAAGACACTATACTCTTAATTGTCATGCCTGTTGGTTTAAGTCTCAGCTAGGCTTACAACATAATTTGGATTTTCTACAATGCACAACTTACTTTTACACATTTCAAATTTAGCCTTTCCAAGAGGCTTGGTGAATATGTCAGCCACATTTTCATTTGTATTACAATATGATAGGTCAATTTCTTTTGATTGCAATTTTTCTCTTATAAAATGATGTTGTGTTTCAATGTGTTTTGTCCTTGCATGATATATAAGATTGTTTGCCAATTTGATAGTGCTTTGATTGTCACATCTGATTACTGTAGGTGTTTATTGTGTTTCTCCAACATCTTCAAGTATCCTCCTAAGCCATATTGTTTCACAGGTAGCACTGCATAATGCTTTATACTCAGCTTCAGTGGATGACAATGAAACAGTTGGTTGTTTCTTACTGCTCCATGATAATGGTCCTGAACCAATATTGAACACGTATTCAGTAGTAGATTTCCTATCATCTAGATTTCCTGCCCAGTCGGAATCAGAATAACCTGCCAATTCAACATCAAATTCATCAGTATACATAATACCAAAATTAAGTGTTCCTTGCAGATATCGAAGGACTTTCTTTGCTGCTTTCCAATGGCTTTCACAAGGCTTAGCCATGAACTGACTAAGTATGCTGATAGAATATGCTATATCTGCCCTGGTAGTGGTGAGATAGTTCAGACTTCCCACCAGTTGACGGTACATAGTTCCATTCACCTCTTTGGTTCCATCATCACTGCACAATTTGACATTCTGTTCTAAAGGAGTAGATGTTGCTTTGCATTTAATCATATTGAATCTTTTAAGGATTTCCCTTGTATATTTGCTTTGTGTGATTAGTGTCTTACCAGGTTCCCTCCAAACTTCAAGACCTAAACAATAATGCAATTCACCAAGATCCTTCATCTCAAATACATGTGACAACTGATTTTTAATTTCTTCAATCAACTTGCATGCATTTCCTGTTATGATAAGATCATCAACATATACAGATATTAAAGCAACATTCTTGCCTTCATCTTCCTTGATGTATAAGTTAGGATCATTTTTGCTTCTCATAAAACCTTTCTCATAAAAGAAAGAATCAATTTTCACATACCATGATCTTGGTGCTTGTTTCAAGCCATATAAAGCTTTCTTTAACCTGCAAACCAGATGCTCCTGTCCCTGTTTTACAAACCCTTCAGGCTGTACTAAATAAACTTCTTCTTTTAACTCACCATTCAAAAATGCAGATTTGACATCTAACTGATGCATTTTCCAATTATATTTTGTAGCTAATGCAATCATGATTCTAATTGTGTTCAACTTAGCTATAGGTGCAAAAGTATCTTCATAATCAATTCCCTCCTTTTGTGAATATCCTTTTGCAACCAATCTAGCTTTATGTTTATCAATACTTCCATCAGCATTAAATTTAGATTTATAAAGCCATTTGCATCCTATGGGAACTTTGTTTTTAGGCAATTCTGTTAATTCCCATGTGTCATTCTTCATTCATTGCATCTCTCCATTCTTCATATTCTTTAGCTTCTTCATAGCTTGAAGGTTCTACAACATTCATAACAAGAGACATTAATGCATAATCTTTATACCTTACAGGTACCTGACTTTGACGTGATGACCTTCTTGGAGTTTTACTATTTCCATCTTTCTTTTGGCTTTGCAGAGTCTCCTCTCCTCTCTTTGGAGTGTCATCACTGCTTGATGCTACTTGCTCTTGAACTTGTACCTGTTCCTGTGCTTGTTCCTGTTCTTGTTCAACACTGAGATCTAATTTGTCATAATCATCAATATCATGCCACACACTAGTATTATTTATTTTATCACCTTCATTTGCATTCTCATGAAACACCACATCCTTACTTGCAAGCAATCTATGAGTACTGGGATCAAACAACTTGTATGCTTTCTGATTATCACAATAACCAATAAATATGCACTTAATTGACTTTGCATCAAGTTGTCTTCTTTCATCTTTTGGAATATGAGCAAATGCCTTGCAACCAAAAACTCTTAAATGACTCACTTTTGGTTTGTACCCATAAAATGCTTCAAAAGGTGTTTTTGATGCTGGTATGTTTGGTAAGGTTGGTGGACATGACCATTGTAAAATGGTTGATTTTGACCGTTTTGAATATACGGCTGCCCACTATTAGCAAAGATTTGTTGCTCAGAACCTTGGTATACTTGTTAGAATTGCGGTTGTTGGTATTGTACTAGCCATGGTCTTAGTCACCAGGTTCGAGTTCGAGTTCGAGTTCGGCGACCGTGAAATTCGAATAAAGTTCGGCAACTAAAATTTTGTCGATAAAATTCGACATAAAATTCGACATATAGAAATTCGAAAAAAAAGTGTATATTAAAGATAGATATGCATATGAGAAATGGTATGGCAGCTGCCAACAAGTCCTGTGAGCAACCATTCATAACTGTTCAAAAAATAAAATACATCTGAATCTTAAAATAATTCAATCTTTTAAAGATAGATTGGCATAAAAAAATATACAAAAACAGTTTTAAAGAATTTTCATTGTCCAATATGGGTGATACAAGGTTTCCAAACTCAAATTAAAAAAAAAAAGCTAAGAGTTAACACACAACAATGAGCAATTTGAATCTATCGAATTAAGCTTTTTGTGGTTACAACTTACTGACACCCTGTAGGTTTTAGTACCTATTCAAAATAGGTTTATATTATTATTTTTGGTAAATCCTAAAAAATCACCTAAATAAAACAACTGAAATATATTTTATCTTCTTATAAAATAAATATAAGAAAATTAATAAAAATAAAATAAACCATTTGGATCTTAATGAAAATTTATTATACTAAAACATATTTTAAGATATATTGTATTATAATATATTCTATGAAATTAGAAACGTTCTCAAAACTCTCATTTAATTAAAAATGGTTAACCACATTTTTATTATTTATACAAGGACCATAGTGTGAAATGGGAAATGCTTTTCACTAACGAATAAGTGCAGCAAATACCACCAGTAGCACTAAACTCAAATCGACGTCTCGTGGACAGTTGAGTTCCATTGTAAATTCGTATTACGACGATACCCTTTATAGTTAAGCACCAAAGGCTATCACACCACGTCCAAAGCTGGGCTCGAAAACGAACAAGATAGAATTATTTAAAGAATTTTAATTAGATTCCAAACAATCACCTAATAAAAACAACAACATATATGTTCTTCCAATAAAATGAATATAAAAGTTTTTAGTTTTAATGAAATTTCTTCTCCATCATAGTGATAGTTTAAAATATATATTATGAAAGTGCATAGCTTCCTCTCAAAACAGACACTCATGTAATTGAAAATGGGCAACCACTTGTTATTTATTTATTTAAATAGAAAGAGAATGCTCCAGCACTTGTCCGCACCAAAGGCTCTGCCCTTTACGTGACTGTTAGCCCAGACCAGCCCTTAACACTATAATTACAACTGTGTTTTGTTGTGAGTCGTGACTGGAGTATGGAGTCTGGTGAGTCTGGACCGCCGGCGCCAACGAAATGAAACCCTTCGCACAAGTTGTAACCCAAACAATGGAACAATGAAACCGGCGAGCAATAAAACCCGCGGGCCGCAACCTAAAGCCTAAAACGCGTGAAAAAAAACGAATTTAATCGAACTGTAGGCGAATTTAATCGAACGTCCGGCGAATTTCAACGAATGTCAGGCGATTTTGTTCGAAAAAAATCGAATTCGGCTTGAAATTCGAGTTCGCCATTAAATTCGGCGAACTCGAACGAATATGTTCGTTTGTCATTGAAATTCGCCGAATTTCGAATTTAATGGTTGAAATTCGGCGAATCTGGTGACTGAGGCCATGGTTGTGAAGCCATGTGCTGTTGACCGATACTAACAGTTTGACCAAGATGAGGGGTAATTGTACCCGTCTGAACCTGTGTCATTCCACCAGTCGGCGATTGTGGTTGAGTCGCAGGGTCAAGGGGCTGTTGCATTACAACCTGAGAAACCTGAGGTTGGCATACAACAGGTAGCGCTTGAACTTGCGACACCGTCACAATAGCTGGCGTAGTCGGTATGTTTGACATAGGTAAGCATTGTTGCATCGAGTATACAACTCTTGGTTGTTGAGGTAGTATTGGTACCCAACCGCTTGAGGTAATTCCAGTATAACCTGAATGTTGTTGTGAACTCCCGTATGGATATCCTCCCGGAGGGGATAATGAAAGGGTATACTGCCCCCCATACGGTGGTAATCCAAAACTCAAGGGAATTGTTTGCCCTTGGGGCCCGGACTGCCCAAATTGACTTCCAAATGGATCAATCTGTTGAGACTCAACATAAGAGTTTTCGGATATTATTCCGGATGAACAAACAGGAACAGACCATACTGTCGAAGTAGCCCCTGAGTGGGCTCCTTCTAGCGGTTGAGAGCTAGTTGGGACAGATGGTATACCGGCGAACATTGTCGGAGTGATAGCAGGGATTTCTGTGTCATTGTGTCAGACGACACAGTCCTAGATGTTGACGGTTGTTCAGACATTTGTAGTCTATCCAAAAGATTACCTAGCGATTCTACAGGAGCTTCCGCTGGTGGTAGACTAACTTCTGATGAAGAAGGATATAGAGTGATCCCGACTCCAAATTTTGTTGGAGTAGTTGTTGGAGGATCTTCTACAATTTCTTCTATGGCAATCAGACCAGGTGGAAGGGGAAGACCGTCAGGTCCGTAGAATATTTCTGGTGCCGAAGAAGGTATGGAATCGGCAGCAACAGATGTTTGAAGAGCAAGACTCTCTGAACCGGTTGTAGATGGAACTGGTTCGGTAACACAAGTGTTTACTCTCAGACTAGGATCAGTATCACTGTCCCTTTGTGGCTGTTGAACTTCTTTTGTAGAGGCAGGGATTCCAGAAATGTTTGGAGTAATCGGAGTCTCTGATTTCGTTGGAACACTTGTTCTAACTTTAATAGGAGATTTGGAACCGGTTAAACGAGTTCGCTTTGTCCGTACTGGCTTCGATTCCGGAGACAAAGACGGTTGACTCGTAAGCCTCCGCGAACGACGGGGTTTCAATTGACTTTCTTCCACGATTGCAGATTACTCGATCAACTAAAATAAAGGGGAAGTATGTTTCCGTTTAAAATAAATTTTTAGACGCTTTGACACAACTTGTTTTTTCAGTTTTTAAGAGTCGAGAAAGGCGGGATTGGATGGATATTGAGATTTCTATTAGAGGCGGGAGCAAAGACTCCAACCAAATTGACCTTGCCCCTCCTATTTCTTCTCTGGCGGCTTCACACCTTATTGATTGTCTTTTTCCTTATATATCTGAAGACACGAAGACCAATCAGTCAGGGATCAGAGCGTCCAAGGGATAAGAGCAGAGTCGTGAAACCAAAGGGTGAGCCTGCCGAACTCTCGACTATAAGGCCGCCATCGATTAGGGCGTCAATTTGATCAAAGAAATAGGAGCTTACATTAGACACTCGACCAATAAGTCAGGGATCGGAGCATCCAAGGGATCAGAGCGGAGTCGTTCAAACAAAGGGATTGGGGCAGTTCTTTTCCGTAAACCCTAGGGTGAGCCTGCCGAACTCTCGACTATAAAGAGAGGGTCTTTGAGGCGTTTTCTACTATGGTATGGCGGGTTCAAATTAGAAGGGGCCTTAGCCTGACTAGGGTAGGCATCATAAGTAATATACTAAGGTAGGCGTGGTATGTGTAATATGCTGGGTAGGTGGTATGCCTAAGCAATGGCCAGGTGGTATGCCTAGCCTGTAGCATGGGTGGTAGGTGGGGTGCCTATGCCAGAGGGAAGGAAGGCATGTCATGAGTGCCTCCAGAGGGAGCGAGCATATATAGGGCCTATGGGTGGGTAAGCATGTAAGTCTCAGAGGGTAGGCATGGCAGCACGTGCGCCTGTAGGTAGCTAGGTAGGTGGCCAATTTATGAATGCCATTTAAGGTGCGAAGCCGCCAGAGAAGAAATAGGAGGGGCAAGGAAGTTTTCCTGGTGGAAGTGGTTTACAAGGAACCAACTTAAGTGAGTTTCAGTTCATGGCTGCTTCTGCTTAGACTCGCTTGCATCTCTACGTGTTGCATATATACGTTTTCACATACATGCGCATCTCTACATCCTTGCCATGAATGAATGTGTCTCCAAAGGTTGTGTACACAATTCCCATTATAAATAAGACTGGCCAGCGATAGTTGGGGAAGCTTACATACACCATATAAACGCGGCATTATATTAAACTTTACTTTTCCCCTTGAAGTAAGTTCTAAGGTTAAGGGCAGTTCGTCCCACTCCGTTTAAGCATCGAGGTAGTACGCAATAATGGGAGTGGCAATGAGTTAAGTTGGCCCGTCAGTGCTCGGATGATTCGAGCGAAGCATAAAAGTTCTAAGTGGTAAGGCGGTTTCCAAATAGGTAAGGTGGCTGGCCCTCCAATATGTATAGGTGGGTCATAAGGTGGGTCGAATAAGTATTGGCGGGTCCTTACTTGGTTGGGCTGGGCTGGAGAGATAGAGATTGATTGATCGATGGAAACCCTGGTTCGGGGCAAGCACTAACTTTTTGTGGACCAGATTCTTTAAAAACTCCTAAGTTACTTATTTTATTTTATTCCACTTTGGCCAATATGAGTGGACCTGGTACTAGCAGCTCTATAAGGGAATCCCATATTAGTAGGAGCTTCCCCAATCAATGGCTTCGCGGTATAGTTCCCAATCCCAACCACAGCGCACGGAAATTCAGCTTAGGTAGACGCCCCATTGTCCGGGGTGTTGCTATGAATCCAGTGGATTATCCCCTATAAAAGTAGGGGGGTTAAGGACACACGAAAGGAGGAAGACCTTCCCTTGGGGAAAGCCCATCAAAGCTGGATTTCAAACATTAGTAGATTTGATTTCGTGGAACGAAGAAACAATGGTCATCAGCTTTTAGACTACCCAAATGGGTTCATCCGTCAATTTGAGGAGTAGGCAGTTTCCATCCTCCCTTCCCAGCTTTAACGGGAAAGTGCCCCGGACCACTTATATGCCTAACTATTTGGTTACTCATTATGCGTCTTTCACTTATGAATGCCGTATACTTCTAAGAATCGAAGTTTTGCTATTGCCACAACGACTATTAACCCGTTTGGTTAATATATGTCCTCCTTCCACCAAAATTGTGTTAGCTCAGGAAGGTCCCGGAGGGGCTTGCGCTTCCTAGTGCAAGGAAAGCGTCGAACGAAACTGCCGTTGTACATGATTGGTCTTCAGAAACCCGCACTTTACTTCCACATGCTTAGTAGGACAATCATTTCATGCTTCTCCAAGGAAGCCAAGGGAGCTTAAGGTAATTAAATGCAGAGGGTGGAACACGCTCTGTGCTGAACTTACCAGGGTCGATTATAATCCTCTCACATGGGGGATCTTCTCTGGGTGCCAGTTTTAGAAGGTTGAGGTAAGACATACCCCTTCAAGTTTGAACCTAGCCATACATTTGCGTAGAGGACTCAAAGATGGCTGTCTGTCAGTAAGGTGGGCCCCTCATTCTCAAAGGAAGGGTGGAACCACAATACATACATATAGATAGGCTGTCGTTCGTTATTCAAATAGAAGGTTTCTTCTTCCTTCCCATGCATGATGGTCGTGCTCGATGGGATTGGGGAATGGGCGCGTAACGAATGATAGACCGGAAGAATACCACGGGCATGTTATATTATTTCTATCACTTTATTGCGTGGACAATCGAGCGAGATTTGGTTGGGCCTTGCCTGTAGTAGGTGAGTGAATATGTTACGCCTAGCTTCCGATACTTCGTTCTTCATATTTCTTCCCCTCAAAGAGCCGGGGCTTGGTTTTCAAATGCGCCTTGCCTTTACGATGGAGGGATAAGGTCCTGATCCTTCTAATTTGGAATTAAGGATAATAAATACAGGACCTCAAAGGCAGAGATAGCATAAAGAAGCCAGCCACACGTTCTCATCTTTTCTCGCCTAACGGGTTCGACCAGCCTTCGTATTTGACCAGCTCTCATATTCTTTCGTAAAGCCTAACGTCTAGCCACTCACTACCTCAACGTTCTTGCATCACGGGTGTTTTTGTCAAGCCAGCCAAAAAGCGAAATTCCTTCCGTCCGTTGTCCCCCCACCTCCTTCTGTTGGCCCATCCACCCGGTCCCCCTATCAATGTATCCCCTCGTCCGATAAAGGCAATATACAACCACTTCGTCCCTGAACAATCTAAATGGTAAGGTTCTGTCAGCATTAAAGCTTGTCCCACCCACAGGCTATTTGTCTTCCCCAAAATGGCTAGATTCAAGGAAAGCCGAACGGGGCCGCCCGGTGTTATTGATGCCCGCTTCATTATCCCTCGCTCGGGGCCGGGAACGACTAGGAGATTGATCCATCCGAGTTGTTGTTCACGCATAAGCCGCCGCTTTTCCTAGCCCCAGCTGCTGAGGTAGGGCTCTGACCGATGCACTTCGTTCCTTTCCCTTTAGGCACTCTTCTCCTTACGGTATCCTCGACCCGCCCGGGCCGGGCGCACCCTAGATAGTTTGAATAGGAGTCTCCCCAGCGGTCATCTCATCTCTATTATGTACGTAACACGAATCAACATGAAATATATCAACATGAAATAGATGCATGCATTATGGATGGAGTTCATGTGTATGGCCGAGCGCCAATCAATAGGTCTAGTCCACATGATTGGTTTAATGCTTGGTCGAGAAGTCAACCGATATTACGTATGTAATAACGTCTGATAGTATGCTGTACCGTAGCTGTCCATAGCCCCCGATAAAATAACAATGGATTTGCTGCTCTGTCCAGTATGAATGAAAAGTCCTCTCCTGTTAGTCGAGCCTGCTTACGCATCCTCATACTCCCTATCTTTATAGTAGGCGTTTACCAATTCCACATTAGGGGATAAAAGGCATTTCCCACGTTCGGAGAGCGATCGATCGCCCAGTGAGCTGTTCGTTCTGTTCTCAGTTAATGCACTCGACCCCACTCCGTGCCTTGTCTTATGAATTCTTCTGGGTAACAAAAATATTACCTTCTGGTAACACTGAACCTTGCTTGCCTATATGATTCAGGAATTAGAACCTATTGATGAAGCCAGTAACACCTTCTCGTACGGGAGGTACTATTCGACGATATAAGCTAAAGGGACTCCCCTCTCGAGAATCATGAAGCGTATAGTTTGGGTTGATAGAACCGAGCTATCCATGAACTGGTTTAGTTTGAGTTGATCGAACTAGAGCCTCAAACTACCTATCCATTATTGATTGCTTCAGAGCATGGCATGGATGGTTCTTCTCTTTAGGGCATGGCTTTAGGGACGGACGAAGTGGTTAAGCGAAGCGATTCTTATGCCTTAAGCTTTACAGGTAGGGCACTTATTGCTTGATCGGACGAGGGAGGGTAGATGGAGACGCTCTTCATTCTCACTTTTCGGTTTAGTACGATATCGCTGAACACCTCGCGGTGCTTACACCTATCGCCTATCGAAGTGATGTTCTTTCACCTCGTACGAGAACTTGTCTAGAGAAGGATTTCCCTCTTAGATGCTTTCAGCAATTCTTCCATACCAACTTGGCTGCCCGGTGCTGCTAGGCGTGACAACCGGTACACCATAGGTTGGCCCAACCCAGTCCTCTCGTACTAGGGTTGGCTCCTCGCAGTTCTCCCTTCAACACCAGTGGTAGATAGGAACCGAAATGTCTCACGACGTTCTAAACCCAACTCACGTACCACTTTCATCGGTGAACAACCGAACCCTTGGGACCTTCTTCAACCCCAGGATGTGATGAGTCGACATCGAGGTGCCAAACGACTCCGTCGATAAGAGCTCTTGGGAGTCATCAGCCTGTTATCCTCGGCGTACCTTTGATCCGTTGAGCGAGAGCCCTTCCACGCGGGACTCCCGGATCACTATGGCCGACTTTCGTCTCTGTTCGACCAGTGAGTCTCACAGAGTGCTCAGATGGACCTTTTTCGTTAAGGAGTCTGAAAAGGAATGAAAGGGACTACTCTGGAGATCTAGGTAGAGGGAGTACCAAACCAATCGCAAAACTGCAGAATACTTTTTACGGTACGACAGTCAATCTTCCCGAATGCTGTGTTCAGTGCATTGCGATCGATAGGGCGGCAGACACGGCTTCCTAAGGATAAAGGATTTAAGCCTATAGGGGTCTCCCAAAATATACTTGAAGGTACGTGGGAGCACAAGTCCGTACTGGCACTTATCGTCTCAAAGTGGAGGAATCACCCAACCATCAGTGAGGATAACAGTTACCAGGCTTTACGACGCTGGAATACATCTCTAGCCTAGACCTCTAAATGTTGTGCGTTAAGTTCCAAAGCGTTGTTAGATTCATTGAATTTATTTTAAGTTGATCTTGTTTATGAAGTTTTCCTTTTGGGTTCACCACGAGATGTAGATGTAATTCCTAAAATGCAATCTAAAGATGATAAACAAACTTTTATCTCTTTTGTGCAATGAAAATCCTAGCTACTAGGGGAAAAGAAAGACAAAATCTTTTCACAAAGAGCAAAGAGCACACCGTAAATGCACTTTTCTAAATCAAGCCAAACAGACTGTCTATATGCAAATGCACATGCATGTATCTGTTTTCGACTTTCTTAGTATTGATGCTAAAAAGAAAGATGATGTACAAATCTGAATTTCCTTTCAAGCGACAAATATAAACAAGCTCTTTTTTCGAAATAAAAAACAGAGATGATTACGACACCTTACGATTTTGAAATGAACACTCGTTCTTGACACTAGAAAATTGCAAATTCAGACCAAAGGCAATAGTAACTGTATAATCGACCATCAACAACAATCAAACTTTCTCCTATGATCGAAATCGACACTTGCGACAGATTCAAATCAAAGGATGACAGTACGACTTTTCTACTTTTGCAATGGAAAACTGTAAACGACTCAACAAACACACAAAAACATCTACAGTTCTTTTGTACAAAGGAGGCAGAATAACAACAAGGAAAAGAGGTTTCAAACAGACATATACTGATCACAGGCAGCAAAATTCAGGGATAGAACTGGAAAGAATGAAGCACAAGAACCACAACTGCACAGAGCCAGTCTGATCAGCACACCTGTAACACAGAGAATCTGAAATGCAGCGCAGGTTGCTCCTTCGGGAAGTGCGCTGAAATTCAGGATCTCTGAACAGTACCTACGCTGGGCCAGAAACGAGACTCTGTCCGGGTTCCAGGTCACAGTTTGCAGTTCAGTCCTTGGTTTTTGGCCGAGTAAAAAACAATCAGTAATTCAACAATCAGGGGTAGATCCAAGGAGGATTTAAGAGCTATCACAAGGGCAATCAGATAGTTTGTGAATCAGTTGTTTAAATCATAAACAGATCCAGTGAATGTATCGAAGCAACAGTTTTCTACTTTGCATTTGTTATGGCAAATGCAGTTCGAGTGCTACTTATAAGTTTATGAAACAAACAAACAAAGAATGATACACAAACAAACTAATTAGACACTCCCCAGCGGAGTCGCCATTTTGTTACCGGGAAAAGTGTCTATTTAGAACTGCTCTATCCCACTAAGGTGTGACAGCTGCCTTAGAAACAAACAAAGAAAAACTACTTTTGTATTTCCTTTATGAATTATAGATAGAGAGGAATAGAAAGAACCAACCTGTGTCTTGCGCTAATCCTTTGATCCAATCCCTCTCTTCTTTGATAGTCTCCAGCTACCTGCTCCCTTGCTTGCCCAGCTTCACAAAGTACCTGTAAGATCACAGAAGAAATGCACTATACAAATACATGGATCTATATTCATAAACAACTTAGGATCAGATTTAAGTTAACCATACAAAATGTAACAAGCATCAATGATACAAAAGCATGGAGGAAAACTCAAATTATTTTTATTGATAAACAAGAAAAGATCCAGGAGGAGTTACAACCAGTGATTCCAACCCAGCATCAACCTCCCAGCAAAGAAGCCCCTCTTCACCTCAAACAAAGCATAAATCACCCAACAATCTGATGTTTGTCTCTAGAAACCAACAACAATTCCTTACAGTATGCAAAATTCCAGCCCCTGGATCTCTGGGATGAGGGATCCATATATAGATATCTGTAAGGAGGATGAGTCAGCTTGTGATTTGATTAGTGTCTTCTCTCTGTCAGTTCTTGCTTCCACTTGGAGACTGAGGGCCTCTTACTCATCCTTGGTTGAATTCAGTGAGGCAAGTGTCACAGGAGAAGATTCTGGAAGCTTCCATGGCCTCTCCACCTCGCGGAATGACACTGCCATTTGTCATTTCTCGCCCATCGCACCCTACAGAAGGGAGTTTTGAAATGCAATGCACCCTCACAGTGTATTTAGGTGCAATGCAATGCACCTAGCCAGTGGAGCAGCTGAAATGATCCTGTTTTGACCAATTCTGAGCAGTTTCTGGTGGAGAACTTCTGGGAGAAGCTGTAATATGTTGAACTTGTTCCTTTAGGGGTTAGAACAACACTTTTAGGGAATTAGGAGCCCTTGGTTTATGTACATTTCATGCTTGGAGTTGTTGGGCACAAAAATGTCTATAACAGTAGGGTTAAACTCTTAAGGGTAATGTTTAAGACATAAGTTCCTTTTCTTAATGGTGATGAAGATTAGTTTCCAATGTGGTGTTGTGTTGGTAGCAAATCTCCATGTAATTAGTAAATATGGATAAATTTTAAAGGTGGGATCTTGACATTATTTATTGATCTTTAAAGTTTAGGGTGGTGGAGATCAATTCTAATGTGGGACAAGAGTACAAGTATGCTAGAAATTATTATCTTAAATTTTTGGAAATTCAAGAATTTTTCTTAAGTGAACTTAAATTCCAGAATTTGAATTTTTCCTGAGTGAACTTAAATTCAAGAATTCTTTTTTTCTATGAATTTATAATCCAACTTTGTGTATGATATTTGAAATTCTAGTGTGGATTATGGAGTGACAAGTATTTTATATAACTTATTATCTTGAATTTTTGGAAATTCAAGAATTATCTTCCTATATGAATTTATAATATAACCTTGTGTATAATATTTGAATTGCATTTGGTTCTCTTGATTGAGATAATGAGAGATGATTGTATTTGGTTTGGTTTTCTTGATTGAGAGATTTGTGGATGCTTAATTTAAACTATGTGGAAGTTAGTGGGTTTCCTAAATTGAGAATTACATCTTAGGAAGAGTTTCAACATGTCATCTTAGGAAGAGTCTCGAGTCTAGTTTGACAACATAATAACGATTCTATAATGCGGAATAAACACTTAAAAGAATCGGAAAACTTTAACACCCAAGAAATCATACCTCCGTCCATTGACGCTGCTCACACTCCAAAACCAAAATTTCTGCTACGCTTGAGGTAGTCCCCTCTTTTGTTTAAGCTTCAACCTTTGAACTACAATCTGTCTTTGATTTATTAATGCAATTATAGCTGGCACTAAGCGGATGAATTCGTTTGAGAGAGGATGTTCTGTGTGTGAGATTTGGTACTAGTTTTATTCCTAAAACCCAAAACAGATTGAAAACTCGAGTGCAAGTTAAATCATGTTGTTGCTTATTGGGGAATGGATTAAAATCCCAAACGTTTTATACTAAAACAAATAGCTCCACACGTTGGTAAACAAATGTTAATGAGTTTCGCTCCCACTCCTTCTGCTGCACAACAATTACGTCTACAGCACCGCCGAAAGGCTGGAATGGACTAGTTACAGAAGAAATGTAATCGTCCCAAACACAAAACTAATGCTTCTCAATGAAAACAAAAACCTAAAAGCAGCAGCGCTAAAAATAGAGCGAAAACTACAAAGCCCTTAGATTTACAAAAATTCACCCAAAATCTCTCATCCGTGTGGCACTTCCAAGCTCTGCTCACTCTAACTTGATGGCGTAAGGCTGAAGGGGATTGAGTGAGTGATCTTGGGGACCAAACAAAAGTATTTATAGCCAAGCTTCCATCAAGCTTTTGTTGGCTATGTGCCAAGTGTTCCACAGAACATGGTAGAGAACTGTAGAGGGAGTAATGGACCACTCTAGGAGCTCCCAACAATAAATTAATTAACTGCAGTTGATTTCCATAATTGAAGGAAACGGTGGCAGATGGTGCCCGTAATAAATCGGCGGCCGATGGTTTCCGTAATAATCAGCGGTCGTAAGGGAGCTAACATTCTCCCACTTGGTCCATACTTCCAAACTAATGTCTCATCTTAAAACCCATTAATAATTTGTATTAAGTAATAGATACATGAATCATGGCGATAAGTCCTCTAATGATGAGTATTATCTTCCATGTACGACTATGTATTTATTGCTTATTATTATTTATGTGGAAACAATTTCTTAATGAATAAACCTTATGTTTATTCTTGGTCCTACACAGATGAATTTTCTCAAATCAAATTAAGGTGCACATAAATATGAGAAAAACATCACAATAATTAAAAAAATTCATTAAAATAACATTGTCCATATAATGAGAAACTACATAATGGAACCAAGTCCCATATTCATTACATGATCCTTGAATTTAAACAGTGGCATTCCCTTAGTCAAAGGATCAATGATCATCAACTCAGTGCTGACGTGCTCAATGACCACTTTATTTTCTTTAACACGTTCTCTTATAGCTAAATACTTAATGTCGATGTGTTTATTTCGACTCCCACTTTTGTTGATTTTAACCATAAAAACAACAGCTGAATTGTCGCAATACATTCTCAATGGCTTAGAGATAGAATCCATAATTCTAAGCCCAGAAATGAAACTCTTAAGCCATACATCATGTAAAGTAGCCTCAAAACAGGAGACGAACTCGGCTTCCATAGTGGAAGTAGCAATCAAGGTCTGCTTGGCACTCCTCCATGATACAGCTCCATCGGCCATCATAAAAATGTATCCTGATGTTGATTTAAGTGAATCAACACATCCAACAAAGTCAGAATCTGAGTAGCCAATTACTTCCAAATTGTCCGTCCGTTTATACATAAGCATGTAGTTTTTGGTTCCTTGAAGGTACCTCATTACTTTCTTTGCAGCTCTCCAGTGGTCTAAACCTGGATCACTATGATATCGTCCCAACATTCCCACAATAAATGCAATGTCAAGTCTTGTGCAGACCTAAACATACATTAGGCTTTCGACAGCAGAAGCATATGGAATGTTCTTCATTTGTTCCCTTTCAAAGTCGTTCTTCGAGCATTGGTTCAAATTGAACCTATCACCCTTCACAATGATAGCTCCACTTGGTGAAAAATCCTTCATCCAAAATCTCTCTAAAATTTTATTAATATAGGTTTCCTGAGACAGACCCAAGATGCCTCGAAATCTGTCTTTATGGATCTTAATGCCAATGGCATAAGATGCCTCACCCATATCCTTCATATCGAAATTTTTAGAGAGGAATTGTTTCACCTCATGCAACAAACCCTTATCATTGGTTGCTAGCAAAATGTCATCCACATATAAAACAAGAAAACAGATTTTACTCCCACTGACTTTCAGGTATATACATTGATCCATAATGTTTTCTACAAAACCGAATGAAGAAATTACATTATGGAATTTCAAATACCATTGGCGAGATGCTTGTTTTTAACCGTATAAGGATTTCTTGAGCTTGCAAACCAATTTCTCACCATCATTAGAGGGGAATCCTTCAAGTTGTTTCATGTAAACCTCCTCCTCTAGATCTCCATTGAGAAATGTCGTTTTCACATCCATTTGTTGCAACTCCAAGTCAAAATGGGCTACTAATGCCATAATAACATGCAAGGAATCTTTCTTAGATACAGGAGAGAAAGTCTCTGTGTAGTCGATTCCTTCTTTCTGAGTGAATCCCTTAGCAACAAGTCTTGCCTTGTATCTCTCAATGTTTCCCAATGAGTCTTTCTTTGTCTTAAAGACCCATTTACATCCAATGGCTTTTGCACCATTAGGCAACTCAACAAGATCCCAGACTTTGTTACTCTTTATAGAATTCATCTCTTCCTTCATGGCATCGTACCATAATTCTGATTCTTTTCAAATCATGGCTTGTGAAAAAGACTCGGGATCATTTTCGGCTCTAATGTTGTAGTCAGATTCTTGCAGATACACAACATAATCATCATGAATTGCTGATCTCTTTGGTCTAATAGATATTCTTAATGTTGTACCATCATCTTCCTGAGAAGTATGTGGTTCAACTTGTTGTTCAAAAGTTCTTGGCAACTCTTGAACTTCCTGATCTACTGGAATGTCGTCAATAGCTTGTGGAACTTCAACAATTGGTTGTTCAACCCCAGTTTGTACTTGAGGGGTGCTGTGAACAATAACCAATCTATCACTTGAGGTGGAAGGTTGAGATTTTGAATGATCATTCTCAAAAACTATGTTCCTGGTTTGATCGCTCCTACTGATCAAGTCATTTTCAAGAAACTTTGCATTTCTTGATTCCACAATCCTAGTGCTGTGAGATGGACAATAAAATCTGTAACCTTTAGAATTTTCAGCATATCCAATGAAATACCCACTAATGGTCCTTGGGTCCAGCTTCTTCTCTTGTGGATTATAAATTCTCACTTCAGACGGGCATCCCCAAACACGCATATGTTGCAAACTCGGTTTCCAACCTTTCCATAATTCAAATGGCGTTTTAGGAACAACCTTGGTTGGAACTCACTTTAATATATACACTATCGTCTTAAGTGCTTCAGTCCACAAGGATTTAGGAAGATTGGAGCTGCTAAGCATACTCCGCACCATGTCCAATAATGTTTGGTTTCTTCTTTCTGCTACACCATTCTGGTCGGGTGAACCAGGCATGGTGTATTGGGCAACAATTCCATGCTCTTGAAGAAATTTTGCAAATGGCTTAGGTGCTTGTCCATCTTCTATGTATCTACAATAATATTCTCCACCTCTATCTAATCTCACGATCTTGATTTGCTTGCTTCATTGTTTCTCTACTTTAGCCTTAAAGATCTTAAAGGCATCTAATGCTTCATTCTTTTTATGAAGCATGTAGAGATACATATATCGTGAGTAATCATCTATAAAAGAGATGAAGTATCTCTGACCATGTGAGTCCATGTTTGGACTACATATATCAGTATGTATGATTTCTAATATGCCCGAACTCCTATTGGCACCTTTATTTGACTCTTTGGTCTGCTTTCCTTTTATGCAGTCCACACAAGTCTCAAAATCAATAAAATCCAGAGTATTAAGTACCCCTTCATTTACCAATCTTTTAATTCTTTCTATGGAGATACGATCTAGTCTCCGGTGCCATAATTTAGAAGAATCTTCATTAATAACACATCTTTTAGTGCCAGTGTGAACATGCATTGAATCACAAGTGACATTTTTTTGTAAATTAATGCAGTAAAGACCATTAGACAAAATACCATTCCCAACGTAGTCAGATTTATAAAATAAACTGAAGGATGTTTCTGAAAAGTTAAAGGAATATCCAAAAGGTACAAGCCTTGAAACTGAAATCAAGTTTCTAGAAAAACTTGGAACATAAAAGGTCTTTTCTAATTCTAAAACAAAGCCACTACTTAAAGTTAAATAGCATGTTCCTATAGCTTCCACATGCGAGCCCATCTTGTTTCCTGATAAGATGCTTTGCTCACTTCCCATTGGCTTCCTTAGGTTTTGAAAACCCTGCAAGGAATTCGAAATGTGAATTGTTGATCCAGAATCAATCCATCCGGTGTTAATATTGACATTAACCATATTAGATTCATAACAAACAAACAAGATTGGATTACCTTTGTCTGCAAGCCATTTCTGAAATTTGACATATTCCTTCTTCATGTGTCCCTTATTTTTACAGAAGAAACACTTGGAATCCTTCTTGATATCGACTTGGGGAGGTACTTTACCTTTCCCTTTCCGATTGGCTTGAGATTTTCCCTTTCCTCACATTGTCAGCATTGCACTTTCTCCGAGTTCCATCACCGGTCTCCCTTCCTCTTGAACACACATGGTCATGAGTTCATTAATTGACCATTTATCCTTACGTGTGTTGTATGACATTTTGAAGGGTCCGTATTGGTGCGGAAGGGTTTTCAGGATGTAGTGCACTAGGAAGGACTATGATATTTCAACCTCGAGTTTCTTCAATTGAGCCACAATGTCCCTCATTTGCATGATGTGCTCGTGTACACCTTTCACACTAGTGAGCCTTAGGGATGAGAACTTCATGATTAAGGTGCTTGCCAGTGCCTTGTCTGAAGTGACGAATTGATCATCAATGGATTTTAGCAAGTCTCAGACCTTTTCATGCTGATCAACGGAACCACGAATACCAGCTGAAATTTAAGTCTTAATGAACATCATGCTTAGGCGATTAGATCGCTCCCATCATTCATAAAGCATGATGTCTACTGCAATGCTGGTATTAGTGAGTGCCGATGGTTCATCTTTCCTAATAGCATAGTCTATGTCCATCCACCCCAAATGAAGGTGAATTCTCTCCTTCCAGACCTTATAGTTATCTCCCTTAAGTTTAGGGATATCACAAGGAATTTCAGAGAAATTTGCAGGTTGTACAACTGCATAAAATTGAAGATCACATGCTTATATTAAAATTGAGGTCTAAAAATAAAATTTCATGCTTTACCAATGTAAACCATGCTTAAAATTGAATCTATTGACACAAAAATTGCCTGTGGGCTAAATTTTCAATTCAAGCAGATTCAATTATTCTTTATGATAGAATTTATCAAATCATTCACTTAATTCATAATTCTAAAGGGTATATTATAATTATAATTCGATATAAATTCTATCTTAGATTTGAACTTTATGATAAAACTATTAATTCATAATTCCTGTGGGTAAGTTATGAATATTTTATCCTAATTAATTATATAAATATAATAAAAATTCCTGTGGGATAAAATTTATTATATTTAGTATAATTAATTACAATTAATGTCTAAATATTCTTTATGTGATCCTAGTCAATCATATTATCTAATATTATTTAATTAGAGATGCTGTGGCTATTCTTTAATCAATTAAAAATTATATGGATCACTAGACATTATTTCTTTTATGCATAAACATTAACTTGATATGAGAATAATTATAAATTACAGAAATAAAACTATAATATTCACGCATAATCATTCAATGATGGGTTTCATATACTCATTCAAAATAGCATGTATTAATTAGAGCAGAAATAATCAATTCATGCAAATTAAATATGAGCACAGTTATAAACTGGCACAACAATTATCCAAATTGCATATAATTAAACCAAATAAATATTATAAGCATAAAAATTGAACGAAATTAGACATATTTCCAAATAAATGCCTTAATTTAGAAAATTCTCAAAATATGACGTTTACCCAAACATGTCTATAAACACCAAGGCATAGATAAAAATTGCTCTGATACCAAATGAAAACATAATAATGATTTTATAATGCGGAATAAACACTTAAAAGAATCAGAAAAATTTAACACTGAAGAAATCATACCTCCGACTATTGATGCTGCTCACACTCCAAAACCAAACTTTCTGCTATGCTTGAGGTAGTCCCTTCTTTTGTTTAAGCTTCAACCTTTGAACTATAATCTATCTTTGATTTATCAATGCAATTATAGCTGGCTCTAAGCAGATGAATTCGTTTGAGAGAGGATATTCTGTGTGTGAGATTTGGCACTAGTTTTATTCCTAAAACCCAAAACAGATTGAAAACTCGAGTGCAAGTTAAATCATGCTGTTGCTTTTTGGAGAATGGATTAAAATCCCAAACGTTTTATACTAAAACAAATTGCTCCACACATTGGTAAACGAATGTTAATGAGTTTCGCTCCCACTCATTCTGCTGCACAAAATTACATCTACAACACCGCCGAAAGGCTGGAATGGAATAGTTACAGAAGAAATGTAATTGTCCCAAACACAAAACTAATGCTTCTCAATGAAAACAAAAACCTGAAAGCAGCGACGCAAAAAATAGAGAGAAAACTACAAAGCCCTTAGATTTACAAAAATTCACCCAAAATCTCTCATCCGTGTGGCACTTCCAAGCTCTGCTCACTCTAACTTGATGGTGTAAGGCTGAAGGGGATTGAGTGAGTGAGCTTGGGGACCAAACAAAAGTATTTATAGCCAAGCTTCCATCAAACTTCTGTTGGCTATGTGTTAAGTGTTCCACAGAACATGGTAGAGAACTGTAGAGGGAGTAATGGACCACTCCAGGAGCTCCCAACAAGAAATTAATTAACTGTAGTTGATTTCCGTAATTGAAGGAAACGGTGGTAGATGGTGCCCGCAATAAATCGGCGGCCGATGGTTTCTGTAATAATCGATGGCCGTAAGGGAGCTAACATAGTTTACTATGGAAATAGTTTTTTTTTTTTTTTGGACATTATTTGTAATTTTGTAATTGGTATATTTTTTTTGGGGACATTATTTGTAATTTTGTAATTGGTATGTAATGTGTCACCATTGATTTCAATATTGTCAATTTTTTGTTTTAACTTCTAAAGGCCAAAATTTTCATCCAAATAGACAGGTTGAAAATATAGTCCAACCTTGATTTGAATCTTCAACCTAATAGTTGAATGGTATTTGAATTGCATTTGGTTTTGTTCATAGTTGAACTTCGATATGAATCTTCAACCAAATAGACACAATGGTTGAATCTTTAGTGCAACCTGTGTATGATATTTGACTTGCATTTATCTCTTGATTGGGAGATTATGGACGCTTAATTTAAACCATGTGGAAGTTAGTGGCTTTCCTATGAGAGTGTTGAGAATTGCAATCCATCCTTTTAGGGAATGTCTGAGCTTAGTTTAGTATGGAAATGGTGATGCTTCAATAGGGAAAGTTGGTGGGTTTCATATGAAAGGTTGAGAATTACAACCCATTTTGAGAATTGCAATCCATCCTTTTAGGGAATGTCTAACCCTGTTTAGTATGGAAATGGTGATACTTTAGTAGGGAAAGTTTGGAGGGTTTCGTATGAAAGGTTGAGAATTACAGCCCATCCTCTCAGGGAATGTATGAACTATGAACTTTGTTTACTATGGAAATGGTGATGCTTTACTGGGATTATTTTTACTTGTATAGATTTTGTGCTATTATTGATTTTAAACTATAACCATTTTAAGTGGTGATTTTAAACTAAAACCATTTTAAGTAGTGATTTAAAAACCATTTTTAAATTGTGATTTTTAAAAGACCGGTGTTCCTTCATTGTCTTTATAATGAGATTTTTCAATCAAATAAACACCAAGGATAAATATTAAACACCATTTTAGTCAAACTACTATCTCACAACAACGATGTACTTGTCAATATATCACTACTCCACATAATGAGAGGCTAATTAAAAAAAAGGTGATTTTACAAAATAGAACTTTGGGAAATTATGACCATGTTTCGTCTATGCCATTTCTAAACTATTAAAGGGATATGTTCTTTAAAAGTTACATTTATCTAGAAGCAATGAAGAAAGTAACAAATCTTATATTTATTATTCAAATATCGTTTATGATGTATGTGTACAGACCATTTCACCTCTGCTTGGGAATTTTTACACTCAATCCTAATGTATTTAGGATTTTCAATACTTATATCATTCTAACCTCCAAAATGATAAAATGCTTCTCAAGACTGTTTTCTCATAGGCTCTTAGAGTAGTAATTGTCAGTGACCATCCTCTAGTTGCATTTCCTACTTATATGATTTCTATTGTATCGTTGGTTTGCACTTAGCTATTAAGAATTTATTTGTGAAAATGGAAATGAACCTGCTAGAAGTGCATAAAAGTAAGATATAAACTTTTAACTATATGGACATAACTTTATTTATTAGAAAAAAAAGGCTTATTATCCCTGTCTTATTGTAGTATAACACATTAATTTTAACATTATAAAAAAATTAATTAATTTTTTTATTATTTTAAATAATTTTTTTTATTTTTTTTATTGGTTAAGTTAGCTTACCTCTTATTTATGTGTCGCCAATCATGCATTTGCAGTGCCCGCTAAATCATACAATTGCATTTATTGCTTGTTAATGATCTCTTTTCCTATTTACACAAGGCAACTAATATTTCCAACTTTATAGATAAATTAATGCTCTTAAAGGACGGGTTCAAGCCATCCATTTATATACGCCTTTTTGGGTTGCATGAGGTACGTTACACATTCAATGCACAACCCACGTCATACATCCATGGATCTTGAATCACAACCCATCTTGGATTCATGACATACAACCCATGGGTACACACTCAAATCACATTGAATGCCCAGATATTTTAGTAAAACTTGAACATCGTCATAGCGGTTTTCTCTTCCTCACCTCCTAGATTTACTCCAATCTAACTTGTTCGAACTTCACTGGCATTGGCAACAACAAAATCCACTAGTTCGAACTTCATTGGCATTGGCAGCAACAGAATATTTCTGAACGTTTCTTCCACTTCTCAAGTAGGTGCATCACTCTTCAAATCGATGATATGTGTCAATGTTTTTTCCTGTTTCTTGCGTAAACCCAATAACTTTCGCAAACAAAGCGAGGCTCTACCATTTGAGCGACATTGTCAACTTTTTTCTTTTCAATGAAGTAAATTGAAATAGCAGTTAGATAAAAGATTGTTTATGTAAGGAACACTGGTTTTCTTGTTGCAATTTGTTCCAGAATGGTGCTGAAATTTGGAAAGTGTTTATAGATTGATTCAAATTCACACAAAAGCAAAGTATCGCAAGCAAGCAACAAGAAAAAACTTTGACAAATAGCTTTTCCTATTTATGCAGGGCAACCAATATTTCCAACTTTATAGATAAATTAATGCTCTTAAAGGACAGGTTCAAGCCATCCATCTATCGATCATACATACGCCTTTTTGGGTTGCATGAGGTACATTACACATTCAATGCACAACCCATGCAATACATCCATGGATCTTGAATCACAACCCATCTTGGATTCATGACATACAACCCATGGGTACACACTCAAATCACATTGAATGCCCAGATATTTTAGTAAACTTGAACATCGTCATAGCAGTTTACTCTTCCTCACCTCCTAGATTTACTCCAATCTAACTTGTTCGAAATTCATTGGCATTGGCAACAACAAAATCCATTAGTTCGAACTTCATTGGCATTGGCAGCAACGAAATATTTCTGAACGTTTCTTCCACTTCTCAAGTAGGTGCATCACTCTTCAAATCGATGATATTTGTCAATGTTTCTTCCTGTTGCTTGCGTAAACCCAGTAACTTTTGCAAA
The DNA here is from genome assembly GCA_031772625.1 of Pinus tabuliformis. Lineage (NCBI taxonomy): Eukaryota > Viridiplantae > Streptophyta > Pinopsida > Pinales > Pinaceae > Pinus > Pinus tabuliformis. Next base: position 341,600,024 of record CM062815.1, on the reverse strand, counting down.
CAAAGCGAGGCTCTACCATTTGAGCGACATTGTCAACTTTTTTCTTTTCAATGAAGTAAATTGAAATAACAGTTAGATAAAAGATTGTTTATGTAAGGAACACTGGTTTTCTTGTTACAGTTTGTTCCAGAATGGTGCTGAAATTTGGAAAGTGTTTATAGATCGATTCAAATTCACACAAAAGCAAAGTATCGCACGCAAGCAACAGGGAAAAACTTTGACAAATATCATCGATTTTAGGAGTGATGCACTTACCTAAGTAGTGGAAGAAACGTTCAGAAATATTTCGTTGCTGCCAATGCTAATGAAGTTCAAACCAGTGGATTTCGCTGCTGCCAATGCCAATGAAGTTTGAACAGGGTAGATTGGAGTAAATCTAGGAGGTGAGGAAGAGTAAATTGCTATGGCGGCGTTCAAGATTTACTAAAATATCTGGGCATTCAATGTGATTTGAGTGTGTATGCATGGGCTCTATGGCATAGATCCAAGATGGGTTGCGATTCAAGATCCATGGATGTATGGCATGGTTTGTGCATTGAATGTGTAACGTACCACATGCAACTCGGAAAGGTGTATGTATCTTGGATTGCGATTCAAGATCCATGGATGTATGGCATGGGCTGTGCATTGAATGTGTAACGTACCACATGGAACTCGAAAAGGCGTATGTATCTTGGACTGCGATTCAAGATCCATGGATGTATGGAATGAGCTGTGCATTGAATGTGTAACGTACCTCATGCAACCCAGAAATGCATATGTATGATCGATGGATGGATGACCTGAACCTGTCCTTTAAGAGCATTAATTTATCTATAGGGTTGGAAATATTAGTTGCCCTTAGGTATATGTATCTTGGACTGCGATTCAAGATCCATGGATGTATGGCATGAGCTGTGCATTGAATGTGTAACGTACCTCATGCAACCCGGAGATGCGTATGTATGATCGATAGATAGATGACCTAAACCTGTCCTTTAAGAACATTAATTTATCTATAAGGTTGGAAATATTAGGTGCCCTTACACAGGGTCTACGGAGAGTTTCCCATAACCCGTACTATGAAAATTTGTGATGTATATTTTCAATTCTTAAACATGTAATCAAAATTATAAACTAATTTTTTATTTAAATATTCTATGTAAATGTGGTCTAAATCTACGTGAGTTATTCAATTCTAAAAATGTAAGTAAAGGAAATAACTAATATTTTATTTAAATATTTAAATGATTTGTTGGGAAATAACTAATATTTTATTCAAATATTTAAACGATTTGTTGGTCACGGTCACTTATAAATAGAAAAGCGCACACATATATATAAACATAGAAGCATACAGCTTGAGTGGGTCTAATGGTTAAGAGCATGTGTTTCCTCCTAAGAGGTCACAGGTTCAAAACCAGAGGGGGCTAAAGTATGTATGCCTTCGTAGACTTAGCAGTCAAATCACTGCGCGGAGGTGGGTCCCTTATCCCACAAACAAGGGGGTCTCATACACCAATTTGGTGTCTGGCTTGGCCGTGACCTTAAAATTAGATATTATTATTATTATTATTATTATAAACATTTATAGGAAAAACATATATAATATAAAATTTAAATAATTTAAATTTATTTATTTATTAATTAATTGAAATTTATTAAATTAAATTTTAATTAAATTGAATTATTGAAATATTGGGATGAACATCATTGTTCACCGGATGCAATGAGTGCTCACCAGATGCAATGAGTGTTAAGTGAATTATTTAAAAATGATGAGAAATTAGTCAGTTATGATTAACTCTCATGAAAATGGTCATAGATGAATTATTTGCTTAACACAGTTGAATCCCAAAAAATGATATTTAATGAAATATTATTTTTTATAAATAATAAGTGCTAAGTGAACTATTTAAAAATGGAGTTGTCTTTAGTGCGATTTTTTGGAGATTCCGGTGATGGAATCCGGCGGAAAAAATTGAGGTTAAATCTTGATTTGTATTAGTTAAAATGGTTTTTTAACTGCATATTTGGATTCAGCACCCTGAAAAACCCCTAGGACACTTTGATTGTGCAGAAATTACCTATCAAACTTGCGATTTCAATAAATTGCTGCCGGAATTTAGAGAAATTTGACCGGAAAAACCCACCGGAAAAGCCTCCAAAAAGTCGCACTAAAGACTACACCTTTAAAAATCATGAGAAATTAGTCAATTATGATTACCTCTCATAAAAACTGCCATAGATGAATTATTTTCTTAACACAATTGAATCCAAAAAATGATATCTAATGAAATATTATTTTTTATAAATAAATTTTAATAAATAAAATATTTAATAGAAAATAATTGTGTCCCATGTGTTGTTTTGTTAAGTATTGAAATTTGAAAACCATATCTATTTAATAATTTATATGTTAAAATATATTATTATTAATTAACTAAAAATTATTTAAATATATATTTCTTTCAAAACCATATTTATTTAATAATTTAAAATATGTTTAAATATATTATTATTAATTAATTAAAAATTATTTAAAAAAATTATTTAAATATATATTTCTTAAATTTAATTTAAGGGAATTTGATGGAATAATTAAAATAATTATTAATTAATTGTATAAGAAAATAAATAAACAAAATATATTTAAATATATTAATCATTTTAATTTAATAGTTTTAATGTAAAGTAAGTAATTTTTAGAATTTTTTTTTTTTTTTTTTAAGGGTCATTTTCATGATATTTTCAATGACACTGAGGAATACACAAATTTGGTGTCTAGCTTAGCTGTGATTTTAAAATTGGATAATAATAATGATAATAATAATACTATCTTTTTTTTGATAAATTCTTTTGGATTAATCATATCATGAGGTTTTGGTCCACGTTTATTAGTCAGTCAAAATGTTTAAATAGCAAGGATGCAGATGTTCCAGAGTTAGCCATTAGGAAATAATTGTTATGAATTAGCTGTTAAAACAATAGTTGAATAAATTTATTATTATTTTGTTATGTTTTATTTTAATTTATTAGTATTTTTAATTAAAATAATATTGAATTCAAAATTAGTTAGATTAATTTAATAATATAATAAGAATTGAATATTTGTAAATATATAATTAAAATTAAGTTTAATATGGTTATTATTAAAAATGAATAATATTCAACCATTATATTTAAAAATTATTATATAAAAAGTTTGAATAACATTTTAATAGAGATGTCAAAAAGGATATAAATAATATCCTGTATTGAATTTGAAAACCATATTTATTTATCAATTTAATAATTTAAAATAGGTATATATATATATATATATATATATATATATATATAAAATAATATCCTGTATTGAATTTGAAAACCATATTTATTTATCAATTTAATAATTTAAAATAGGTATATATATATATATAGAATTTGAATTAATCACCTAATTAAAATAAGTAAAATAATTATTAATTAAAGATATAAAAAAATAAATAAACAAAATATATTTAAATATATTAATCATTTTAATAATAAAAGATCAAATTAGTAATAAAACATATTTTAATAGTCAAAATATTAAGTATTTTTAGAATATATATATATATATATTTTAAAGGTTATCTTCATGATACCTTCAATGAAACTAATGAATCTATCTCGCAACTCAGGAATCTATCTTGCAGATAGTTCATTTGTTACTCAATTCTAATGTGGGCTAGATGGGCTCATGTGGTAAAGATTTGTTTTATGGTACAATAGAGTGCAATAAGAATGTAAATTGCATTAATCAGATTTATTTGTGATGTTTATCTTTAGTATATTCCAATGTATTTATGCAAATGCAATATTGTGTAAAAATAGAATTTGATGAGAGACTACATATATAGTTGGCAAATTTCCAATGCAAGATAACAATAATTTTTTACCATTTTTCAATATTTTCTATGTAATAAGGTAGAAACATTTTTTGGTTTGGAAGTACAATTTTAGGCTTTTGATTCCAACCTCCACATACTATAAGCCCTATAAATCCTAGGTCATTAGCAGTACGTTATGGCTACTGAAAAGCACAAATAAGAATGTACATTACATTAATCAGATTTATTTGTGATGTTTATCTTTAGTATATTCCAATGTATTCATGCAAATGTAATATTGTGTAAAAATAGAATTTGATGAGAGACTATATGATGATGATGATGATGATGATGGTTAACGTCCGCTGAGACCAAACAATGATCTATCGGACCTAAATAAACAAATTATTTATTTTGATTTAAGATTTTATTCCTATGCTCAAAAAGCTTGGAGAGAAGCCTCCCGAGCTCACTATAATTTTGACATTGTAAAAGGCTAGGAAGGTCAGTATTGTAATAAAGATTGTGAAACTGAGATCTAATGTGGTTGTACGCAGGGCACTCTAAGAGGAAGTGGTTTTCATCCTCGATGCTCCTATTCTCACATATATGGCAGATCCTTTCCATCCATGGTGTTTTAGGAACTGCCCAACGACCTGTTTCACTATGGAGCTCATGAGAATTCGTTCTAATCTTTGCTATATTAATTTTCTTCTTTGAGCTAGTTAAAACAAAGAGATACTTTTGATCTTCTAGGGTGGGGTTGATGACCTTCTTATAATAACTTAATTTTCTTTTAGCCACTAAATCTTTCTCACACCATAATTTTTCTTTGAACTTAGAAGTAACAATATCTTTAATGTTATTCATGTTTTGCAATGCATCATTCTCGTTGATCTCCCAATAGTTTAACCAGGCCCTTGTGTCTTTATGCCACCCTCGATTGAGCCTTAGGTGGTTTTGGCTGGAATTTAAAGCTAGCTTAGGAAGTCTATGATTGTCTATGCTATTGAGTTTGTGCTTGTACAACAGAAACCTAAGCATAGCTAGGCTCTAAATAAGGGAAAGACCTGCTTCTATAAGGAGAATAGGATAGGGTGTATTACTTTTAATTTTCAGATTATAAGTTATATATATAGTTGGCAAATTTCCAATGCAAGATAACAATAATTTTTTACCATTTTTCAATATTTTCTATCTAATAAGGTAGAAACATTTTTTGGTTTGGAAGTATAATTTTAGGATTTTGATTCCAACGTCCACATACTATAAGTCCGAGGTCATTAGCAGTACTGTATGGCTACTGAAAAACACATTGTTCATCCATTCATGTATGTCTTTATTGTTTTTTACTCTAATTTAACTATATTTAAATTAAACTAAAATATCTACAATGTAACCCTTGTTCAAATGTGGCAATTGGTTTATACCTTTCAAAGTTCAATAATTAAACTAAGCCACAAGAAGCGCTAACCATACAACCTTATAATAATACTAATATTTATTAAAAAAAATCCAAACTTTTATAATATAATAATATTATAATTATAATACATTAAAAAAATATTTATAACACAGTACTAATGAGAAAAGTCTTCTTCATGCCCCATATATACACACTAATAGAAAGCAAATTTCCTTGAAATTCAATCTCTCTTTCTCTCTGCATTTGGAATTCAATTTATTTTGGTCATAATTTTTTTTAAAATATTTAAAGTAATGAAAATTATAATTATATATAATATCATAAATTTTTATATTTTATTTGAAATGTTTTAATAATTTTTATGACTAATCAATATAAATAGAATATTTTTAAATTATTAATGGTTTTTGTTTGTTGGTGATGGTTGGTTAACTTTTATTTAAATTTTGAAATATATATATTTTGAAAATTTTATAAGAAATTTAATGGATGCTTTCTATATTTATGGATAAATTATGGATGAGATCCTTAGTATATTTGTTGGAATAATGTAGTTTACTAGATTTAAGGGGATTCAAATTGGGAGCTTTCTAGCACATACATACATATGTAAATCTTCTTAAAAGAACTTTTTAATCAAGTTGTTTTTGTCTTTGACCAAGAAAAAAACAAAATATTGAATTGGGTACAAAATAGTGGCTTTAATTGTTCACAAGGAAATTACAAAACATAATATTATAACCTTCTGTTTTGGAGGCAATCTCAACTCTTATGTGTTGAAAAGTGTAACTAGGTTCGGTCTTCATAATGACATGTAATTGTGATTTTTGTAAAGATGAAAAAATAAAATTATTATTGTAATGCTTGCTTCATGGGTTTCATGAGCAAGAGATTTTATTTTTAGATGGCTCCCATTGAGAGCCTTTAGGATTTGTCATAAAAGTAAAAAAGAGTCAATGTCATGTATGAAGAACCCTTCTTGGGCATGTTACAAATGTATATGAGTCTATAGAATTGTCAAGAAGCCCTCCAAGACAAGCACAAGTCACTCCTCTTCAAGTCAGCCTCTAGATGAAGTGAAGAACTCATGTCGGCTTCACCTAATGGAGACACACCTATTCGAATACACATGTCGTCTTATTTATATAGGACAACCACTATATATATGTGTATAGGGTCTTCGCATTTTACACAGTCAATAAGTTCGGATCTCTCTGAAATTCAGATCATAGTTACAGGGACAAGTAAAGAGACAAATTTAAATCACAGTTACAGTGACAAGTAAAGAGACAAGTTCGGATATCAATTACAGTGACAAGCATTTCGGAAAAGGAACTTAGATAGGTGATCTTATCTTCGGTGCTACTACAACAAGAGTTTGCAGTATATACACAGTGATGAAGTCTCACCACAGTGATACAATCTCGGTGGAATCTCAGTAAAGGTCTCGGTGCTATCTCAAAGAAAAGATATTAGTGCTATCTCAGGAAAAAGGTCTCGGTACTAGCTCAGGAAGAAGTCTCGGTGCTACCAAAAAGGATTGTGTATTCAGTTTTGGTCTCATTGCAGAAGGAGAAGTTTAGTATCATTACAAGTGACCACATGATTCGGTATAGTGACCTTAAGTTATCGTATATAATAAGAAACATGAAGCTTAAATGCAGTAGAAGAAATCAAGAAAGAGGGTCTCCATCATTGTCTTGGTTGTAACTTTGTCTCAGTGGTAATTATGTCTCGATGCTAAGAAGATCGAAGCAAAAAAGGAGCCAAGAAGAAGAAAAGAGAAGACAGTAAAGAGAACTAGTGTCATTGTCTTGGAGTGACTAATAGATCAAGGGCCTTGGTATTGGTATTCGTCAATTGGAATCTCTATAAGAAGAATTTGTGCGGGTTTTCCTCTCAAAGAGTGAGACGTTTTGGCCCTGGCTCATAGCCTACTTTCTGTGTCTGTTGTCTATTTATCTTCATGCATTGGTAGTTTTTTGATGAAGAAGAACACTGATAACTTAAGAAAAGAATATCCTAATCTAAATTTGTAAAAAGCACTCACAAAAAATTACTAATAAAATAGAAATCATCTAACTATTGATTTCCTAGATTTCTCAACATGGTATCGAAGCTAAGGTGACTAAGTTAAGGAAGGGCATATTTTCAAGGGACACTCAAGGATTGAATATTTAGAAAGACACCAAAGAAAGTTGAAGGATATCAAAGTGAAGTCGAGATCTACATCAAAATATCAAACCCTAGATCGAAGAATATGTCTTCACCAACAAAAGTTTTAGATCCTCCAGTCATCATCAACCACAAAGACCCTTATCAAGTTGAAGAGATCTACAAAGAAAGGTAGCCCAAAGTATACAAATCCAAGAGAAACACTTCAAGGAAAAAGATCACATCATCTTGGAGAAAGTCAAAAACCTAGAATCATTTCTGGGATCTGCACTCATTCACCACTGAAGAAGTTAAAGTATCTTGAAGGCTAGTTATCTAAAGAAGGCTAAAGGAATTGTCATCATCTTCAAAAGGCTATAAGGAAAGTTCCCTCTCATTGAAGCAAGGACCCCCCCATTATCCTTAAATACGTTCATCCGATGAAACATCAAGACATCTTCATCGATCACCATCAACAAAGGGATCAAGTTGAAGATTTTATCTTCACTTAACAAGTAAGTACCTTTTCTTCTATAATCTAATATAGTAAAATGACTTCATTTTGCAAGGAGATCTATAAGTTGGTTGGGTCATCAAACATCCTTGCATGGAAAAGGGGGATAGACATAGTCCTAAAATAAAATGAAGTTGTTGATCATGTCAATGTAAAAGTCTCCAAACCATCCAAAGGTCAAGCACTACCTGAATACATGGAAAAGGATCTAAGGGCTCCAAAGATTCTTATGGAATTTGTTAAATATCCCCTTATTCCCCATACAACAGGATTGGAGACATCAAAAGAGATATATGATGAGTTGGTAAAACTATTCTTTGAAGATGCGATAAAGAAGGTCATATCACTTAGATCTAATCTACACAAATTGAAGGTATCAAAGGATAAAGGGTCATCTTTAGAAGATCTCAAATGAAAGTTCTGAGAAATATTATTTTGAATAAGGAAATGATCTCCATTTTTCTAAATGCATTATCTGATGAACATGGTAATGACTGCCTATGAGGATAGGAAAGATATTCCATTCAACAACTTGTGGTTTCTATGCAACATAGAAGAAGACAAGTTGAGGGAAAAGGTGCTCAAACATTTGTCGGAAAGAAAGAAGAACATAACTAAGATTCAATGTTATGAGCATTACATGAAATATTTTCCTAAGCTCAAGAAGGGAAATAACAAGAAAGATAGAGAAGAAGCTCATATCACCAAAGAAGTGAAGGAAGTCCAAGAAAGAGGAAAAGCATTCGAAGTAAGAGCTCATGACATCACCATTAGGAAACATGAAGGATGCCTGGAACAAAATCCTTGACAATCAACTATGAAGGATATAGCTCTTGGTGACCTCATTAAAAGCTCAAGTGAAATTTATGGAAAAAAGGAAGAAGTCATCTAAGACAAGTCTCATCATATATCATCCAAAAGGAAACATCTATTGGATAGGGATATGCAAGATCCTCAAGATTCTTTGATGGAATCCTCATCGAAAGGTTCATCGATCTAGAGAGGAAGACAATGTTTCATCAACAACTCCAACTCGTGGAATTCATGGGATGATGTTATGCTAACATAAGAGATGAAGCAAATGAAGGTGTTGAATCTCTTTTCAATCAAAGAAGTTGCTGAAAGAATCCCTAATGAACTAAAGGTAAATGAGGTATGTATGCTTGTATTCAATACTATAAAGTCATGTCATATGGTTGCAGGTAACATGAATCATTGCTCTATATTGAGAAGCATGATCAAAGGAAATGAATCACTTCCTATGAAAGGATGCAGGAAGGCATGGGTCGCACTAGATAAAATCAACATAATATGTCCTGATATGGAATATGAGGTGATTGATAGTAATTGGAAGAACTCTGATTGGAAGTTCCTAGGAATGTATTTTGTGAAGAAATAAAGGAAGAGATCATAGACTATGCAACCATGGAAGAAGGAATTCAACATTCAAGAATTGAAATATTTGACCATGATATCTCCTAGAAAGATATGAAGACTCCGATGTAAGTCTGGAAAAGATGGAGACCCTTGACAATATATACATATCTTTGGGAGATATGTCAACATGTATACGTGATGCTAATGCCTACTAGAAGATGTCATGATGAAATAACATCACAAAGGTAATTTTGATATAAGTGTTCATTTCTTATTTTTGAACAATATCTGGATGAAATTATACATCAATGCCAAAGGAATAACCATGCATGTCTTCCCAGAGGAACATGTAAAAGAATGTAAGATCTTTTTGTAGAAGATAGTATGAAGAAGGAAGCATGACATGAAGCAAGGCCAGATGTAGACTGATGGATTTCTTTCTAATGAAAGGAATGATGACATGAATGACTCGTGGATGAAAGTGATGGATGTTTTGTGCCCTATGAAGAAGTCCCAAAAGATGAAGACTCCATAATGAAGAAGAAATTTATGACATCGAAGGAAGGAGCTCTTCAAGCAGATGGTTGTCTTTTCATCTCCACTTGAGAAGTTGTTCTAGGTCCCTAATTAAGAGGGAGCCTAGAAACAAGTTTCTTACTTGAAAGAAACTTGGAAATTCCTAAGCCAAGAGGGAGCTTAGGTACATTCCTTCTGTAGGAATGAGTACATTCATTTATTGGAATATATATGTCCTCCCTAATTGAGAGGGAGAGATAAACACATCATTCTGGTCTTCACTTGGGAAGATAGAATGAAGGATTAGGTAATCATCTAGCATCTGATGCTCTTTGAGGATGAGATAGGGAATCCAAGATAAGTGTAGTCGTAGAGGGCCAATATTTTTTGAGGACTGGGAATCCAAGATAAGAATAATCCTCATGGAACACAACCTGAGAACCTAGGTGGGGTATGTTCTGGGAGAGACAATGATGAGAGTGTTTATTAAATCATTGGTATCACCAACATTGAGCTCATATCTTGTGGAGAGATAGATTTTTTAGTCAAGGCCTTGCTATGTGACAATGTTGGTTGATATGATGCTATAGAGATGGGTTACCAATCCGATTGTTCTTATGAGAAATTATTCAAATTGAGAATGACCAAGTACCATTATGAATACCTCCCTAGTTAAGAGGGAGTGTTGAAAAGTGTAACTAGGTTCGGTCTTCATAATGACATGTAATTGTGATTTTTGTAAATGATGAAAGAAGAAAAATAAAATTATTATTGTAATGCTTGCTTCATGGGTTTCATGAGCAAGAGATTTTATTTTAGATGGATCCTGTACTTGGGCATGTTACAAATGTATGAGTCTATAGAATTGTCAAGAAGCCCTCCAAGACCAACACAAGTCACTCCTCTTCAAGTCGGCCTCTAGATGAAGTGAAGAACTCATGTTGACTTCACCTAATGGAGACAACCTATTTGAATACACATGTCAGCTTATTTATACAGGACAACCACTATATATATGTGTATAGGGTCTTCACATTTTACATAGTGAACAAGTTTGGATCTCTATGAAATTCGGATCACAGTTATAGTTACAAGTAAAGAGAAAAATCTAGATCACAGTTATAGTGACAAGTAAAGAGACAAGTTCTAATGTCAATTACAATGACAAGCATTTTGGAAAAGGAACTCGAATAGGTGATATTATCTTCGGTGCTGTTATGTTCATATACCAATAGGTGTCATATATCATGATTGACTTCGTTTATTTCTGTAATATGTGCATACCTTTGCTTTCTGTAAATGTTTTCCATATTTGTAAAAAATAAAAAAATTAAAAAATGTAAAGAGGGTATGTCCTAGAAAAAGAATAAAAGGACAAAAAGAATGGAAAGGTCAGAAAAAATAAAAAATGAACCCCAAGAAAAATAAAAATACCATGAAAGTGTGCAAGTCAAAATGCCATTACTATTTCACTTTTTGTATAAATGATTGTGTGCAACTTGTTACTTATGCTACAATCCATGGGAATCAAATAGTGTAATCTTGGTTATTCCATGTTTTGAATTTCATGCTTAGAGATAGAGAATAAAATCTGACCAAACTATTTAATCTTGGCAGATGAATAGATAGGTAGAGTGAATAAAAGGAGCTCAACAGTTTAATCTGAGCCCTTGGATGTAATAAGGTTAGACTTAGACATATTTCCATTGTAAAAGAAAAGAAAAAGTTTTGATAAGGGTTTGCCATTTAAGTGCACCTTAATAAAAGAAGAAAAATGGTAGGATAAGTAAGTAGGGTAAGTAGATGAATGGTTGTAGAATTATGTATGATGAATGATTATCCAGATATCAAGTCATATACTTTCATCATCAAAAGCACTTAAAGATATGGATGCCAATGAAGACATTTACATCATAGACAAAAGTCAAACTAATTAACCTCCCCACTCATTTTTTCCCTAAATGTTACTAATTTCCCATAAGTACTAAAGGCACTAACAACCTGAAAGTTAAAGGGGCTCAGAGCATTTCTCTGACTTCTGGAGGGACCGGACCCTCGGCCCAATAACTTGTAAGGCATAAGCACTAAATCCCCTTCATCAAAATTCACCCCTTCCATAATTCATTCATTCCCTTCAAACCCTGTTTCCAATGTAAAATCACTCTTTTACTTCGGAAAAATTAATGGTTCCTCATAAAAATCCCCCAAACACATTTTAGCTTAAGTCGTAATGTTGGATAATAAATGTATTTTCAGAAACATTTACTTAGCGCATTTTCTTTTTCCATGGTCATATTAACTTTTAATTCTTATTATTTATTTAACTCCTGAAACAAATTACCCTTTCCCGTATCATTAATAAAAATCCCAAAATAAATAAGTATCCCTTCCCAATGGTTTGAAAAATAAACCATAAATAAAGTTAATTAAGTTGGATTAATTAATTGAATTGTGATTAATTAAGAACCAAAATCCCTCAAAATGTTAAAAAATGGATTAGTTAGTCATTTGGATTAATTAATAGCCTCTCCGCCAATACATTCACCCCCGATATCATTTAAAATATTAATCCTTCATTCATCCAATCATATCATCCCCGATATGGTTAAAGTCATTTAATTATGTTGATTATGCCAGTGGGCCCCTTCCATTAACTCCTTAACGCTTCCCGCTGCCGTCTACTGTTCGATTGGCCCTCCCTCATCCAACGACTCTCGCTCATATCGCGCAGGCCTTTTGGTCGAACGTTAACCACGTGATATATGTTGTTTTGAATTTTCGATGATGCTACATGTCATCCGATTTGTGGCATCGCGCGACCCTCTGCCAAAACCACCAACCTCCCTAAAGCCGTGTGATGAAAACCATTACCACTCCCACTTACCGCCTCCGCTAAATGACAAAGTGTCTCATCGGTTAATTAAACCAACTGTCGTTTTCCCATTCACCCTCCAAAAGACATTGACTTTGTGCATAAAAACAAAAATATTCATTGTTTTCCCTTTTTACCAAGGAAAGAAACTTTTGCCTGCCATGCACACATAGATTACGTCCAGACCAACAACCCACTCCCAACCACCAACCACCAACTAAAAGAAACTTTTGCCTGCCATGCACACATAGAGTATGTCCAGGCCAGCAACCCACTCCCAACCACCAACCACCATCAGTTGTTGAACTCCAGGTCACTGCAGGCTACTGTGCGCACCTGGCAAAGCATTCACCACAACCATTTGTCCCCTCAGTCAACCATAAACAGGTATTTACCACATTTCCTTCTTAGAAACCCTGTTTTTGTATTGAAATCTCCATTAATTTGCTCTAAACTCAAGTGATTCAGTACAATTAAGCTGTTTTTTAGCCCCAAGGCTTCCCCAAGCACCTGTTTTATCTAAAAATCCTTGAAAACCCTAACTTTCTTCCTTGAATACACAAGAACCAAGGATGGAAGTTCCTGTCGCCCTAAATATCACGCCAATCACTACTCCCCACAGGGATTTGGACCACCTTCCCTTGGCCAATAAAGATTTTCAAATTAAGGACCTTACTTTTGTTGAAAACCCCTTGAAGCTACACTGCAAGTATCGGGATAATTATATGAATAATGCTAATAAAATAGGTCGTTGGGAGTCAAACCTACCTAAATATCAATTCCCCACTGTCCATATTTTCCGAGATGTTGTCCACCAATGCCATGCAAACTATGACCCCAATCTGAGAGCTGTAATGTCCCCTGACAAGAAAGTCCTTTTCACCATACAGATGAGTCTATAAATGAAATGTTGCAATTACAGCCTAGCCAGGATCTCACTCCCCTTTCCATTGCCTATTTACTTGAAAAATCTTCAAAGCTGTCCAGTTCTAAAATTAACCAAGTCTGTCAGACCTTCATGGAACAAAAATACAGGCCAAAATACCCCCCTCCTTACATTTAGAGCTTCTTTACTAATCTAGGCCAGGATATCATCACCATGATTGCTTGCATTCTGGGTTTTACTTGTAGTGAATATGTAGATGAACTGACCTTAGCCTACATGCCAATTTTCACCCCTGGTCAACCTCGTGTAGCCAAATTTGACTATGCTACATTCATTGCTGATAAGATGCATGACCAATTCATGAGATTAAAGAATGAGAAAGTATTTAAATATTCTTCAGTTCTGTATCATCTTTTCCTCTACTACCAATCTGATAAATTCCCTTTCTCTATAAAAAAGCTTGACACTAGAGGGAACCCCAGGTCAATCATCTTTTGGACTTCCATTTTTCACAATTCACCTTCTTCTCCCTATCCTTATACACATTTTATTGATCAATTTGTGCATTCTGTAACTACCATGTTGATAGGAAGCCCCCCTCCCAGAATCAATGATAATATTAAGAGAATCCTTTAGTTATCCAAGCAATACAAGGTTGGGGATTGGTACTTATACCAGAACCACACCAGATCAGAATTTATGGGTGTGAGTTGCCTCCCTTCAAACTGCCCAAATACCTCCCCATGCGATTATTTGCCCTGGAGTACTACAGGAAAATGATCAATTATGATGAAATCCACTTTATGAAAGCTAAGAAGAAAGCTCAACTAAGGATAAAGGATCACCTAGGCCCATTTATTTGCAACAATAGAAAATCAGGGGAAGAGGCAGAGGAAATCCTTAAGAGATTGAGATTGAAAAAGAGTTTCATCTAGCATTATGATCCACATAGCTTCATCTGTGATAGAAGGCAAAAGCATAAACTATCCCCCTACATTCATCATAGAATTCCAGAGATAGAACAATATGCAAATCAAAATGAATGGGTGGAGGGAACACTTATAGAACAAGATAGTGAACAAGTAGAAGTAGAAAATGTTATGAAGGATTTGGAAAAAAGACTTGATATGGATTCCTTTGAACAGGTGCCTGAATAATATTTATAGAAACCAACATAGGAGCATAGTGCACAAACATCAGGACAACCAGACACTTCAGGACAGGGAAAATATTTAGGGTCACAGAGCATTTCAGAGTAGTTGACCCAGAATGATACAAACATGAGCAACCCTCCAGTATTGCAGACCCCTCTTAATGAGGAGAGAATTCAAAAAAGAAGTAGGAATGAGGCTAGCCCCTCTACAGTGCCATTGGACCAGGTATATGTGAAGAGGCAGAGATTGAATCCTTTGTCTTAATAGGAATATGAAGAGACAAGAAGTGACACAGTGCAGAGAACACTAGCAAGGGAGACACCATCTACCTCTCAAACACAGGCACTAAGCAGGCAACAAAGTGTAGAAGTGTCATCACTAAAAACAACTGCAGAACAGAGCTAGGATTTGAAAGAAAAGTACAAAGAGATTAAGGCTAGGAATGAGAAGCTCAACCTCACACCTATGCCCACTATCTGATAATGCCTACTACAAATCAGACAAGGTTGATGTCAGCCTTTGAAATCAAAGAGGGAAAGATGCAGATGAGCTTTTTGAAGCCAATAGTACAACAGCCAAAGTCCATGGCTGATTATTTAAGAACAAATTTTGAAGTTCTTACTAAAGACATCCACCCAATTGATCAGATCAAGCTCCATAAGCAAACGGGTGAGATGGTCTTTTCCACATTGACTAGTACAACCATTACTGCACATCAGTTGCAGAATTCTCTGAGTAATACTACATCAAAATTACAGTTGGAAAAAGCCTCTTCTCAGGCTAAGGACACTAGGATAAAATCATTGGAAGACCTGGCGATTGAGTTGGGACATGATCCCAAAGATGTTAAAGCAGCTGAAAAATTGGTAAAGAAAAAGAATGAGGACATTGCTGCACTTATGAAACAACTTAAACTCCCTCTCCTCATACATCCACAAACTGCAGAAGTAATTGAGAAACAAAATGAGGAAGAACTTATGGACTTGATTCTTAAGTTGAATGAGCAGTTGAAAGAAACAGAGCAAGAACTAGGAAAATATTTGCAGTCCAAACAGGGTGAAACGATCACCATTTCTCAAATAGTAATATCCATGGTTTCTACAACAATGCCATTTGCTATTGCAACATATTTGGTACCCAACATTCCTCCAGTAACAGCTCTGCCGGTAACAACAACAACAAGTACATCAGAAGCAACAACAACTTCAACAAAGCAAACAGAGGACTTAATAAATTCCATGGAGGAAATGAAAATCCAAGCAACTGAAATAAAGAAACTAAAAGAAACAGTTACTAGCTTGGAAAGAAATTATGAGCTATCACAAATTAATTACACTGAAGAAGAGAGAAAAAATAGAAGAATGATTGAAAGAATCAAGACATTAGAGCAGGACTTAACATTGGAAAATCCTTTCAAAGATATTAGAGAGATTTTATGGACCAATATCATTGATTCTGTCAATGATATTTGGTCTGCTATTCAGATCATTTTTGAACAAACTGAGTTAGTTAAACTAGCTACAGAGGCTATACAGAAGACCAGGGAAGAATTGGGAGAGAAACTTGAAGAGGCAACCCAATTGATCAACTTCTTGAATAGTAAAAGAAAGCAACAACTAGAACAATGGGATATCGAGGATTGAACTAGTACTATCCTTGAAATTAAGAAAGTTCTTACCAAGAAGAACTTAATGCTGAACGTGGAAAGAAGATGTCAAAGTATTCAAGAAGACATAGATGATTTTATGGTAAAATATGACATTCTAAGAGATAAAGGACTTCCAAGTCCAGTGGTCATAAATGAAAAGCTAATGACTCAAGAGGACTACATTGAGAAACTGCACAAACAAGCAAAAAGTCAAGCCAAATCTTCCACAATGAAAGCACTACCTATAGGAAAAGTGTTGTATGATGGTTTGGAAAATCTTTTCTATATTGAGCATGAAATGAAGCACCTGTTCATAGTCCAACTCAATTTTGCAAAATACACTGGAGCTGATGAAATATACAGGAAATTTATTAGGATGAAGATACCAAATGAAGAATGGTGGACTAGCATGACCGATATCCTATAATTTACTACGGTAACTCAGAGGTAATTAGAAAATATAAAATATTTACTGGGGTAAAGTTTGGTAAACAAGTAAAGAGTATTAGAAACAGGTTAAGAGTATCAGTAGGGAAAAGTAAGCAAAGATCTAGCACACAATTACTAAAGCAACAGTAAGAGAAAAATCCGAGTTTCAACCTCCAACTCATTCATAAATAAAGGGACAGCGGCAATCAGTTTTCCATATGTCTCTATATTTTTGTAAAAGATATTTTGTATTCCCTAGAATAAATCTCATGTAGTTATGAGATATTTTTGATGTAATTTTTGTATAAATACTTCTCCATTCGAAGTATTGTGGGTGGATTCTATAACATCTCTGTAAATCTATGCTATCAAGCTGAGAAAGCTCTTGTACTCAAAATTGGATTTTTGTTAGAAAAGGAATGAAAGTTGAGGACATTTCATCAGATTCTCGTGCAGTATAATTACAAATAAGTATTCTATTCCTATGATTTTATGTGATCTCTATATGTTTCGATGTTTCATGCATCTTAAGTCTAAATGGTAAAATAGTCAAAGTGTATCAGAATTAGCTTTATTGCTCTTTGTTATCAACAGTTTACCATTTCTATGTTTTCTTCTAAACTATCTCGATAAAGGAATTCTTAACTGCTCCTCTATCCCTGTAGTTTTCTCTAATAAGTCCCTGGTAGAGGATTCGTAATTGCCCTCTGCTAGTTGACCTAGCTTCCTCTCCTCTTTCTAATCCTAACTTGAGGATTCTTAATTTCCCTCTAGTTTTGAGAAGAAATATCATCCATTCAAGCCCCAAAGTTTTTTTTTATTTTGCTATCTTGCCTGTTGAACTCATACCTCAACAATCTGACTTGATCTAGTGAATTATCCCTGATTGACTCCATAGCCCAATGGTCTAGAAGCCTAGTTTGCCCATTTGTTTCACAACTCCACCACTCTCAAACAAAAAACCCTCACTAAACATTAATACTAGACTAAAATCATATCAAAACAAAGCTAAATCATAAAGAGAGAGCCCTCTCTAAGTGTAGATTGGCTAGGATCTATACTTAAAAGATTGGTTTGTAGTTACCTTGGATCCTTTCCTTCTTTTAATAACTTCTAAGGAAAATCTGAGTGATAACATAGTGGCGACTCTGTTGGGGAGAACTAATCCTCAGTTGAAACAAACCTTTAAGAAACCTAAAAAGCTTAATTTGAAGTATCTGGAAGGAGTGATAGAATTTATTTTGAAAAATCCATAAAGAATAGCATTGAAAAGCTCGAAATCTGGCTTCAGGAAGAACTCATTACACCAGGGCTAACCCTGATCCAAATCCTCCCCCTGTGTTTGAAAATCCGAACCTGATTCTGGGAGTCATTAGAAGACAAGAAAGTTCATTGAGCCCCAAACCTTTGTTTAGATCACATTCATGTCCTGTTGAGTGGATTTTCCTAGAAGATCTTCCTTTTGACAAACATTTTGAACTCTCTCTGTTTAGAACCACATCTGACAGTGAACTATTGGACCTAGTCCAAGATCCAGAATTCCTTAGAGAACTTGAAATCCAACGAACCAATTTGTCAATTGATCAATATCTGCAGAATTCCACTCAGTCATCTCTTACCACTGATAGAACACCTGAACTTTCTAAAACTACCTCTCTTTCTGCTAGTTCATCATTATTCCCTCACTCTTCTGAAATCCATTCCACCCCTCCCTTCATCCCTTCACTTCCTCTGCCACTAATCATCACTCACCATCCCACCACTACCTATAGTTCTTCCTCCACAACCTGAACACTTCCTATTACCCCAACCCCCGTTCATACTACTACCCAACCTATAATCATGGCCAATAGATATGCTCCCCTTGTGATTCCTGCTCCCCTAGGTGCCATGCCTCAGGACTATCAAAGTAAAATTACTACTTTTGATGGCACTGGAACCTACATAGCTCAGCAACACACTAAGAAAATGACCGACTATTTTGAGATATATGAAATTGACACAGTTGACGTTCAAATGAGAATTTTTGTTCAGAGTCTGACTGGGGAAGTTAGAACTTGGTTTAGATCTTTAGCCCCCCAAAGTATAGATAGCTTAAGAATTCTCTACCAACAATTCTTGAATAGGTGGGAGAAAAGGAAGGACCCCTTGCAGATTTTATCTAAATATGAGAACCTTAAAAGGGGACCTCATGAAACCGTTCAGGACTATTGCACTAGGTTCAATAGTGTTTATAGTGCCATTCCACTTGACCTTAGACCCCCACCTGGTTTAGCCCTAATCAAATTTCCCGATGGATTTGATTCAGATATGGTTTTCCAGTTAAGAAAAAGGAAACCCCCCACTCTGGAAGAAATGTAGAGTGTAGCAGTAAGTGTTGAGGCTAACCTACTTTCCAAAAGAGCCAAAGCTAGGAATGAGAGAATAATACCTGCAAAAGAAGAGAATACACCCTTTGAACAAAACATGGATGCTATAGTTAAAGGAATGGATAGATTGTTGGACAGAGTTGAGATAATCGAAAGGAAATCTCCTTGGGATGGCCAACAGGCTAATTCAGGGAGAAATCCTAACTTTAGAAAAAATCAGAACGAAAATGCTAGAAAGAATATCCCTGACCAGAATATCAGACCACCTTTCGAAGAAAACTATGCAGAGGCCTCCCACTCAGAAGACCCTTAACAAGACACGCAAATAAATTTAATGGGTCTAGATGGTGAGGAAGATGTCTTCCTAATTTAGGATGACTAGGAGTCCCATATATTGCAACAATTCCAAACCCAAATAGGAGAGTCATTTGATTTCAGAAAGGGATATGATTCTGCTATTTTTGAGGTACATAAGCAGTATAATTTAAGAAGCAGAAGAAGTATTGATACCCCAAAACCAAACCAGAAAACAAGTCCTAATCAACCTAAAAAGCGTAAAACAATTCTAGTGACAAAAACACTTTAGATCCTTTCTAGAACAAATCAAAACCCTCCCAGCCCCACCATAGAAGATGTGTCTGATAATCAGCCCAACAATGAACAACCTTCCACTTCACTACCCTCCAAGGAAATAGTGGAAGAGTCTCCAAAGATCGTGTTAGAAAAATCCGCAAAGAATGTCCCAAATCCTGAAAGAGAAGAAATAGACAGAACTCCAAATGTTCAAATAGACAAAGCATCTTTGCCATTTAACCTTGGAGCAGAGGTGGCCAAGCTTAAAATCTCAGTTCCTTTGACAGAACTGGTAAAACATGATGCTTACAGGTCTCAGATAAACAAATCATTAAAAATCACTGAAAATGAAGACTCTGTAAATCTCTTTGATGACCAGCCTGAGTTAATTTTTGGCCCTGAGGTAAATGGGAAACCAATGGAAGGAGGGATACCCCCCTTTCTATGTCAGTCTCAATATCCATGACAAGATTTTGCATAATGCCATGTTTGACTCTGGTGCCTCGCACAATCTCATGCCCAAGTCTGTTATGGAGAAACTCAACTTAGACATCACTAGACCCTATAGGGATTTATTTTCCTTTGATTCGAGTCAAGTGAGGTGTTTAGGACTTATAAAGGATTTGTGTGTCTCTTTGGTTCAGTACCCTGCCAAAACTATACTCATGGACATATTGGTAGCAGATATTCCACCCAAGTATGGACACAGAGATGCTCAATTTGTTGATTACAAGACCATCATGACTAGAGAAGCACGAAATCAAAGGAATATGACTGGGATCATAAAAAGGACCTACAATAACTTTTCTGTTCTTGAAAACGAAATAGAATGCTCTATCTGTAACAAG
This sequence comes from Pinus tabuliformis, assembly GCA_031772625.1. Classification (NCBI taxonomy): domain Eukaryota; kingdom Viridiplantae; phylum Streptophyta; class Pinopsida; order Pinales; family Pinaceae; genus Pinus; species Pinus tabuliformis. The sequence continues at coordinate 341,579,425 of CM062815.1, read as the reverse complement.
TTCGGTCATGAAGACTCTGAATGTAGGAGTAAATTTTGGAAAACGTCTCAGAAGGAGAAAGATTCATTGGGTCCCTAAACTTGGAAAAAGAAAGAACTGCAAACCGAAAGATGTGGTATCGCCTTATATGTAGAAGGACAAGAAAATAAATGGTACATTGACAATGGATGCTCGAAACACATGACAACTAATAAAGAAAAACTTCAGTCATATAGTGCCTTAGAAAAAGAAAGGAAGGTCTCATTTGGAAATGACACCCCTGCAGTCATAAAAGGTAAAGGATTTGTTCTCTTAAAAGAAAAGGCCAAAGCTGGGAATGTTATGTATGTCGATGGATTAAAGCATAATCTATTGAGTGTTATTCAAATGTGTGATCAAGGAAATGAAGTAGTATTTCGATCAAATGGCTGTGTTGTTCGTGAGCTTGATACAAGAGAAATAGTGATCAAAGGCATAAGAACTCCAAATAATTTATACATACTCAAGGGAGGACAACAACAATGCTATCTACGCAAAAATGATGAACACTGGCTATGGCACAGAAGATTGGGGCATCTAAGCTTCCCTCATATAAGGAAAGCATGCAAATTCTAGGTTGTACGCTATCTTCCTGACATCAAAATTCCTGAAAATAAAATAGGCAAATCATGTCAATTTGGTAAGCAAACCAGAACACATTTCCCTGAGAAAGAAGGATCAGCTAATAAGCCACTTGAACTTGTCTATACTGATTTATGTGGTCTATCAAGGAAAAATTCACCTCGTGGAGAAGAATACTTTATATTGTTCATTGACAAATTTTACAGAATGTGCTGGATAGGACTTCTAAAGCATAAGGATGAAGCATTTGAAAAGTTCAAAGCCTTCAAAGCTTTGGTTGAAAATGAATCAGATCGAAAAATCAAATGTCTCAGATCTGATCAAGGAGGGGAAATTACCTCGAATGAATTCTTCAACTTCTGTGAAGAACATGGAATAAGAAGGGAATTCTCTACCGCAAGGACTCCTCAGCAAAATGGAGTGGTAGAAAGGATGAACAGAACTGTTCAACAAATGGCTTGTGCTATGCTAGATGAGTCTGGAACTCCTGCAACCTTCTGGGGTGAAGCTGCATTTGCTGTCATCACTATTCTCAACAAAATGAATGTTCGGGTAAACAACACTCAAACTCCTCATGAACTTTGGTATGGTAAGACTCCTACTGTAAAATACTTCAAAGTTTTTGGAAGCAAATGTTATATCAAAAGGACTGATGAAAAACTTGGCAAGTTTGAACCTAGAGCAGATGAAGGCATTCTCCTTGGTTACTCTTCCCGGAGTAAAGGATACAAGTGTTATAATAAAAGACTTGGGAAAATTGTTGAAAGTATTGATGTTGTGGTTGATGAAGCAAGTGAAAATCCAAAGCAAGTAAAAACTGAAGAGTGGGAAGAAGATGAGGATTATCCTTCCACATCAAATCAAACTAATTCTAAAGAAGAAGAAACCAATGAAGCATCAGAAGAGCATATAACGGTAGAAGAAAAGACTCCATCCAAATATGTTCAGAAAAATCATCCAAAGACTCAAATTTTGGGACAGAAAGAGGCAGGTGTGCAGACAAGAAGAACTATTACAGAATCTTCAAGCTATCTAGCATTGCTTTCCTCCATCGAACTGCAAAATGTACATGAAGCATGCCAAGATGAAAGTTGGGTCAAGGCTATGAATAAAGAGCTTGAGCAAATTGAAAAGAATAATACTTGGGAATTAGTTCCTAGACCTCATGATAAGAATGTCATAGGAACCAAATGGATATTCAAAAATAAGCTAAATGAAAATGGAGAAGTAATTAGGAACAAGGCCAGACTTGTCTGTAAAGGGTATGCTCAACAAGAAGGTATAGACTTTGAAGAAAATTTTGCACCTGTTGCTAGACTTGAAGCCATAAGAATGTTCCTTGCTCTTTCTAGCTTTCATAAGTTCAAAGTATATCAAATGGATGTGAAATCCACCTTTCTTAATGGAGATCTAGAAGAAGAAGTATATATTGATCAACCAGACGGATTCATCCTTGGAAATGATCCAAAACTTGTATGTAGACTCAGAAAGGCTCTCTATGGTCTAAAACAAGCTCCAAGGACCTGGTATTATTGTCTTGACAAATATCTTCATCAACAAGGTTTTTCAAAAGGATCAGCTGATAACAATTTATATATAAAAATTGACAATTTTAAATTGCTAATACTTGTTGTGTATGTTGATGATATCATTTTTGGTAGCAATGAAGAAGCCATGAGTCACAACTTTTCTTTGGTAATGCAGAAAGAATTTGAAATGTCCTTGCTTGGTGAGCTCACATATTTTCTTGGTTTACAAGTTCAACAAAATAAAGATGGTATCTTTATATCAAAAACCAAGTACCTCAAGCAGATCTTGAAGAAATATGGCATGGGATATTCTAAACCAGTATGTACCCCTATGGTAACAGGATGCAGCCTCAGCGCAAATGACGAATCAATAGCAGTTCATCAACCAACCTACAGATTTGTGATTGGTAGTATGCTCTATCTAACAGGTACCTGACCAGACATCATGCATGCAGTGGGAATAGTTGGAAGATTCCAAGCAAATCCAAAGGAATCATACCTGCATGCAGTCAAAAGGATCTTCAGATATCTTCAAGGAACTCATAATTTTGGCTTATGGTATCCTAGGGACACAAATCTTACACTTCATGCATACACAGATGCAAATTGGGCAGGAAGCGTGGATGATAGAAAAAGTACTAGTGGTGGTGCATTTTATATGGGTTCCAGATTAGTGTCTTGGTTCAACAAGAAATAAAGTTCAATTACATTATCTACAGCTGAAGCAGAATATGTGGCTGCTGCATCTTGTTGCACATAACTCCTTTGGATGATGAAAACATTGCAAGACATTCAAATCACATGTACTCCACCCATCGAAGAGAATTTCTTGTGGATAATTGTACACATCTTAGACACAAATTAGATGCAATATACATGTCCTAGACACAAATCATATGCAATCATGGATTTAATAGATTCCAAATTGTTATGAAACAATGATTCCTCAAATTGGAAAATAGAACAAATGTTCCAATGTGACAACTTTTCAATGTTCAAATAACTTTATGAGTTGGAAAATTAAAACAAGAAGTCTCATAAATCAATCAAAATGTATATAGGATGTGTTTAAATAACTCTTATGATGAGTCAAAGGGGTAGAAAACTGTGTATGAGAGTTGTTTATATTATTAGTGAAATAATAAATTTTCAAGGCCAAGAGTTTTATTGAAAAGTTAATTGTGTGAACTAACATTCCTACATATTGCATTTATCTATGTATGATTTAAAATTTACTTATAAAATCTTGAAATTTCTTTCTTATTTTTTATTATTTCTTAACAAATTGTAATCATATACCATATATGTTATCTATTATTTCAAATAACTATTTATTTGGAATAATTACAATATTATATTTCAATTTATTCATTTTTTGATTTGGTGAATTATTTTATGAAATCATGTAAGTAGTCTTCCATCCATGTTTGAAAATATTTATAATTAGCTCTTAGCTATCTAGGAATACATACTACTATATATTAGTTAAAATATATAAATATATATTTAATATAGTTGGTGTATATTAGTATTAGGCTATATATTTTCCCTTCGGATTAATGTTTCATCACATGCAAAAAACCGCCTTTTGTGGAGGCAATAAAGCCCAAATATCAATACCTATACCAAATATAGGTCTACTTCAAACCTTGATCAAGTGATATTCTTCATTGTTGTTGGCAAAGTCATTTTCAACCATCAATAAGGTGGGAAGGGTTGAAGTGTTGGATGATTGTTCTTTCTCCTAAAAGAAACCAAGAAACTTAAGAAATAAGTTTCGCCACCAATAATGAATTAAAGACGTCAACATTAAATTAAAGGATTGATATTATTAATTATACAATTTGGAAATTACGAGTTATCTCAAGTCTATTGCTCTAATTTGAAAACATAATTGGTAAGATCTAGAGAGACCAAGCTTGTGTGCCCCCAATTCAATATTTAGTTTGCAATTTAATTTGTGTATCAATTATTTATTTTTGTTGGAAGGATTGGTTTGATTTAAAACCAATGAAAAATACGCATGGGCATTCAAAATAATAGGCGATTTGCAATAATTCTAATATGTGCAGAGAAATGAGGAGACGTGAGAGGAATGTGGTTAAGTATGCAGAGAAATTAGGAGATGTGAGAGGAATGTGGTAAGTATGGAACTAATTATTGCTCTATGTTAAAAATGGGAGGGACGGAGGAAAGATACGGAAAATAAATTCTTAATGGAGTTTAGGTTATGGACAAGAAAATGATAGCCAAAAAGTTGCATGTAGAATCTCTCAAAAATAAGGAAATGTAGTTTTAAATTTCCAGATGCTTAAATAATTGGAAGAGAAAGTGGGTATCCTACAAGAGAGGATAAGTTTTAAAATTGAGATAGATATGTTGGGATTCTCTGGATTAGGATGATACTTAAACATTTTGTTGGTTCATTCATGCTTATGTAGTGATGGAAAAAGAAGGAAACAAAATGCAATAGGAACCAAGCTAAGAAAAGAAAAAGGAATTAGTTATTCAATCATCCAAGATTGGTATCAAGCAAGAAGTCCTAAGTGGTCATGATTCCTTTCAAAATAGGAAATTGCAATGTTTCATAAAACTTTGTTTATGTTAAATCTATTAATTCGAAAATATACTAATTGAATAGATAGTAACAAGCATAGAACATCAAAAAAACACAACTAATAGGCAATGATATTGAAATTAAGGAAATGTAGTTTTAAATTTCCAGATGTTTAAAGAATTGGAAGAGAAAATGGGTATCCTACAAGAGAGGATGAGGCTTAAAATTGAAGACAACATGTTGGGATTCCCCAGATTGGGATGACACCTAAACATTTCGTTGGTTCATTCATGCTTGATGTAGTGATGGAAAAAGAAGGAAACAAAATGCAATCAGAACCAAGCTAACAAAAGAAAAAGGAACTAGTTATTCAATCATTCAAGATTGGTATCAAGCAAGAAGTCCTAAGTGGTCATGATTCCTTTCAAAATATGGAAATTGCAATGTTTCATAAACTTGTGTTTATGTTAAATCCATTCATTCATAAATATACTAGTTGAATAGATAGTAACAAGCGTAGAAAATCAAGAAAAAACAACTAATAGGAAATGGTATTGAAATAAAGGAAATATAGTTTTAAATTTCCATATGCTTAAAGAATTGGAAGATAAAGTGGGTACCCTATAAGAGAGGATGAGGCTTAAAGTGCAACATGTTGGGATTCTCCAGATTGGGATGACAAAAAAATGCAATAGGAACCAAGCTAAGAAAAGAAAAAAGAATTAGTTATTTAATCATCCAAGATTGGTATCAAGCAATAAGTCCTTAGTTGTCATGATTCCTTTCAAAATATGGAAATTACAATGTTTTATAAAGTTTTGTTTCTGTTAAATCCTTTCATTTGGAAATATACTAGTTGAATAGATAGTAACAAGCATAGAACGTCAAGACTAACACAAATAATAAGCAATGGTGTTGAAATTTTGAAATATTTTGAAGTACTTTGGATAAAATTCTATTATATATTTTGGTTCAAATGTAGAAAATTTTTAATACAAAAATACTCATTTTTGTTTAACAAAAACACTACTCCAAGAACAACAAGATGAATGAAGTGTCCAAGAATAAAAAGGGAAATCCATCGTAGCAAAAGTCAACTCACATGACTCAATATCATGACAAGAATATATTGTTTATGTATTTTTCTATGTCGCTAATTCATCGATACCTAGAAAATCATTTGGCCCATAATGTTGAGAAATCCAAGACATCAGTAGTTAGATGATTTATCTTCCATTAGTAACTACTTGTGAGTGCTTTCTACAACTTTAGATTAGGATCTTATTTTCTCATCAAACAGCTACTAATGCATGAACATAAATAGACAAGAGACACAGAATGTAGGCTATAAGCCAGGGCAAAACCTCTCACTCTTTGAGAGGAAAACCCGCACAAATTATTCTTATAGAGATTCCAATTGACGAATACCAAGACCAATACCCTTGACCTATTAACCACTCCAAGACGAAGACACTAGTTCTCTTTACCATCTTCTGCTCTTTTCTTCTTCTTGACTCCTTTTTTGCTTCGACCTTCTTAGCACCAAGACATGGTCACCACAGAGACAAAGTTACCATCAAGACAAGGATCGAAACCCTCTTTCTTAGTTTCTTCAACTGCACTTAAGCTTCAGATTTCTTATTGTATAAGATCACTTGAGGTCATTGTACCAAATCCTGTGGTCACTTGTAATGACACTGAACTTTTCCTTCTGCAATGAGACTGAAACTGAATACACAATCCTTTGTGGTAGCACCAAGACTTCTTCCTGAGCTAGTACCAAGACCTTTTTCCTGAGATAACACTGATATATTTTCTTTGAGATAACACTGAGACCTTTACTGAGATTCCATCAAGATTGTATCATTATGGTGAGACTTCATCATTGTGTATATATTGCAGCCTCTTGTTGTAGTAGCACCTATTATCACTCAGATTTTCCTTAGAAGTTATTAAAAGAAGGAAAGGATCCAAGGTAACTACAAACCAATCTTTTAAGTATAGATCCTAGCCAATCTACACTCAGAGAGAGCTCTATCTTTATGATTTAGCTTTGTTTTGATATTATTTTAGGCTAGTATTAATGTTCAGTGAGGTTGTTTTGTTTGAGAGTGGTGGAGTTCTGAAACAAATGGGCAAACTAGGCTTCTAGACCATTGGGCTATGGAGTCAATCAAGGATAATTCACTGGATCAAGTCAGATTGCTGAGGTATGAGTTAAACAGGCAGGATAGAAGAATAAAAACAAACTTGGAGGCTTGAATGGATGATATTTCTTCTCAAAACTAGAGGGCAATTAAGAATCCTCAAGTTATGATTAGGAAGAGGAAAGGAAGATAGGTCAACTAGCAAAGGGAAATTAAGAATCCTCTACCAGGGACTTATTAGACAAAACTACAGGGATAGAGGAGCAGTTAAGAATTCCTTTATCGAGATAGTTTAGAAGAAAACATAGAAATGGTAAATTGTTGATAATAGAGAACAATAAAGCTAATTCTGATACACTTTGACTATTTTACCATTTAGACTTAAGATGCCTAAAACATTGAAACATATAGAGATCACATAAAATCACAAGGATAGAATACTTATTTGTAATTATACTGCACGAGAATCTAATGAAATGTCCTCAACTTTCATTCCTTTTCTAGCAAAAATCCAATTTTGAGTACAAGAGCTTTCTCAGCTTGATAGCATAGATTTACAGAGATATTATAGAATCCACCCATAATACTTCGAATGGAGAAGTATTTATACAAAAATTACATCAAAAATATCTCATAACTACATGAGATTTATTTTAGGGAATACAAAATATCTCTTACAAAAAGATAGAGACAGATGGAAAACTGATTGCTGTTTTCCCTTTATTTATGAATAAGTTGGAGGTTGAAACTCAGATTTTTCTCTTACTGTTGCTTTAGTAATTGTGTGCTGGATCTTTGCTTACTTTTCCCTACTAATACTCTTTACCTATTTCTGTTACTCTTTACCTATCTACCAGACTTTACCCCAGTAAATATTTTATATTTTCTATTTACCTCTGAGTTACCATAGTAAATTATAGGATATCGGTCATGCTAGTCCACCATTCTTCATTTGGTATCTTCATCCTAATCAATTTCCTATATATTTCGTCAGCTTCAGTGTATTTTGCAAAATTGGGCTAGACTGTGAACAGGTGCTTCACTTCCTGCTTAATATAGAAAAGATTTTCCAAACCATCATACAACACTTTTCCTATAGGTAGTGCTTTCACTGTGGAAGATCTGGCTTGACTTTTGGCTTGTTTGTGCAGTTTCTCAATGTAGTCCTCATGAGTCATCAACTTTTCATTTATGACGAGTGGACTTGGAAGTCCTTTATCTTTTAGAATTTCATATTTTACCATAAAATCATCTATGTCTTCTTGAATACTTTGACATCTTCTTTCCAAGTTCAGCATTAAGTTCTTCTTGGTAAGAAATTTCTTAATTTAAAGAGTAGTACCAATTCGATCCTCGATATCCCATTGTTCTAGTTGTTGCTTGCTTTTTCTATTCAAGAAGTTGATCAATTGGGTTGCCTCTTCAGGTTTCTCTCCCAATTCTTCCCTGGTCTTCTGTATAGCCTCTGTAGCTAGTTTAACTAACTCAATTTGTTCAAAAATGATCTGAATAGCAGACCAAATATCATTGATAGAATCAATGATATTGGTCCATAAAATCTCTCTAATATCTTTCAAAGGCTTTTCCAATGTTAAGTCCTGCTCTAATGTCTTGATTCTTTCAGTCATTCTTCTATTTTTTCTCTCTTCTTCAGTGTAATTAATTTGTGATAGCTCATAATTTCTTTCCAAGCTGGTAACTGTTTCTTTTAGTTTCTTTATTTCAGTTGCTTGGATTTTCATTTCCTCCATGGACTTTATTAAGTCCTCTGTTTGCTTTGTTGAAGTTGCTGCTGCTTCTGATGTACTTGCTGTTGTTGTTACTGGCAGAGCTGTTGCTGGAGGAATGTTGGGTGCCAAAGATGTTGCAATAGTAGATGGCACTGTTGTAGAAACCATGGGTATTACTATTTGAGGAATGGTGATTGGCTCACCCTATTTGGACTGCAAAGATTTTCCTAGTTCTTGCTCTGTTTCTTTCAACTGCTCATTCAACTTAAGGATCAAGTCCATAAGTTCTTCCTCATTTTGTTTCTCAATTACTTCTGCAGTTTGTGGATGTATGAGGAGAGGGAGTTTAAGTTGTTTCCTCGTGCAACAATGTCCTCATTCTTTTTCTTTATCAAATTTTTAGCTGCTTTAACATCTTTGGGATCATGTCCCAACTCAATCACCAGGTCTTCCAATGATTTTATCCTAGTGTCCTTAGCATGAGATGAAGCTCTTTTTCAATCTCAATCTCTCAAGGATTTCCTCTGCCTCTTCCCCTTCTTTTCTGTTGTTGCAAATAAATGGGCCTAGGTGATCCTTTATCGTTAGTTGAGCTTTCTTCTTAGCTTTCATAAAGTGGATTTCATCAGAATTGATCATTTTCCTGTAGTACTCTAGAGAAAATAATCGAATGGGGAGGTATTTGGGTAGTTTGAAGGGAGGCGGCTCACACTCATAAATTCTGATCTCGGTGTGGTTCTGGTATAAGTACCAGTCACCAACCTTGTATTGCTTGGATAATTGAAGGATTCCCTTAATATCATAACTGATTCTAGGAGGGGGGCTTCCTATCAACATGGTAGTTACAGGATGCACAAATTTATCAATAAAATGTGTATAAGGGTAGGGAGAAGAAGCTGAATTTTGAAAAATGGAAGTCCAAAAGATGACTGACCTGGGGTTCCCTCTAGTGTCAAGCTTTTGTACAGATAAAGGGAATTTATCAGATTGGTAGTAGAGGAAAAGATGATACAGAACTGAAGAGTATTTAAATACTTTCTCATTCTCTAATCTCATGAATTGGTCATGCATCTTATCAGCAATGAATGTAGCATAGTCAAATTTGGCTGTAGGAGGTTGACTAGGGGTGAAAATTGACATGTAGGCTAAAGTCAACTCATCTACATATTCACTAGTAGTAAAACCCAGAATGCAAGCAATCATGGTGATGTTATCCTGGCCTAGATTAGTAAAGAAGCTTGACATGTAAGGAGGGGGGTGTTTTGGCTTGTATTTTTGTTCCATGAAGGTCTGACAGACTTGGTTAATTTTAGAACTGGACAGCTTTGAAGATTTTTCAAGTAAATAGGCAATGGAAAGGGGAGCTTGATCCTAGCCAGGATGTAATTGCAACATTTCATTTATAGACTCAGCTGTAATGGTGAAAAGGACTTTCTTGTCATGGGACATTACAGCTCTCAGATTGGGGTCATAGTTTGCATGGCATTGGTGGACAATATCTGGGAAAATATGGACAGTGGGGAATTGATATTTAGGTAGGTTTGACTCCCAAAGACCTATTTTATCAGCATTGTTCAGATAATTGTCCTGATACTTGCAGTGTAGCTTCAAGGGGGTTTCATCAAAAGTAAGGTCCTTAATTTGAAAATATTTATCGGCCAAGGGAAGGTGGTCCAAATCCCTATGGGGAGTAGTGATTTGCGTGATATTTAGGGCGATAGGAACTTCCATTCTTGGTTTTTGTGTATTCAAGGAAGAAAGTTGGGGTTTTCAAGGATTTTTAGATAAAACAGGTGCTTGGGGAAGCCTTGGGGCTAAGAAACAACTTAATTGTATTGAATCACTTGAGTTTAGAGCAATTTAATGGAGGTTTCAGTACAAAAATAGGGTTTCTGAGAAGGAAATGTGGTAAATACCTGTTTATGGTCGATTGAGGGGATAAATGGCTATGGTGAATGCTTTTCCGGGTGCGCATAGTAGCCTGCAGTGGCCTAGAGTTCAGCAACTGATGGTGGTTGGCGGTTGGGAATGGGTTGCTGGTCTAGACGTACTCTATGCATGCATGGCAGGCAAAAGTTTCTTTCCTCGATAAAAAGGGAAAACAATGAATATTTTTGTTTTTATGCACAAAGTCAATGTCTTTTGGAGGGTGAATGGGAAAACGACAGTGGGTTTAATTAACTGATGAGACACTTTGTCGTTTAGCATAGGCGGTAAGTGGGAGCGGTAATGGTTTTCATTGCACAAATTTAGGGAGGTTGGTGGTTTTGGCAAAGGGTCGCGTGATGCCACAAATCGGATGACACGTAGCATCGGTAAAAAGTAAAAATAGTTTATATTGCATGGTTAACGTTTGACCAAAAGGTTTGCGCGATATGAGTGAGAGTCGTTGGATGAGGGAGGGCTAATCGAATGGTAGTCGGCAGCGAGAAGTGTTAGGTTGTTAATGGAAGGGTCCTGCTAGCATAATCAACATAATTAAATGACTTTAATTATATCGGGGATGATATGATTGGACGAATGAAGGATTAATATTTTTAATGATATCGGGGGTGAATGTATTGGCGGAGAGGCTATTAATTAATCCAGATGACTAATTAATCCCTTTTTTAACGTGTCGAGGGATTTTGGCTCTTAATTAATCGCGGTTCGATTAATTAATCCAACTTAATTAACTTTATTTATGGTTTATTTTTCAAACCATCAGGAAGGGATATTTATTTATTTTGGGATTTTTATTAATAATACGGGAAAGGGTAATTTGTTTTGGGAGTTAAATAAATAATAAGAATTAAAAGTTAATATGACCATGGAAAAATAAAATGCGCTAAGTAAATGTTTCCGAAAATACATTCATCATCCTGTTAGAAATTATATATTATGGAGAAATGGAACACATAAAATATTGCAGAGATATAAACACAGAAAACGCATAAAACAAGAGAGACACAGATATATGTGGTTCACCCAGTTTGGGCTACGTCCACCCCAAACAGCCAGTCCTTCCTCTCTATTATCCAGCAAAATGAAGAGACACAACCTACAGCAGATCCGCTGTAATATCCTCTGTTTTCTCTCACAGTCTCACCTCTCTATTTCCCGCTCATAGAATACACATCTATCACACAGCCTCAAATACAATGCCCTCATACAAAGAGAGGGGTTGCCTTCTAGGGAAAAAAACCATAAACTAAACATAAGTTCTACCGTCAGATCATTCGCCTAATGAACGGCCCAGATTGACTAGAAACTACTATACTTTTACAAGGCAATTTTATAGCTGTTTTTAGCTTCGGGGGCGCTGCCCCCGAAACCCCCTGCCAGGGGGGGTTCCCAAAGGTCGCAACCGCCCCCCCTGGATCCCCCCTGCAGCGAATATTTTACGGGCGGCATTTCGAACTGGGGTCCAATGTAGCGATACCTTTGAATATAGAAGATAATCAGGCTCCACACCCAACACCTGCAACATTATAGCTTAGGCTAAAATGTGTTTGGGGTTTTTTATGAGGAACCATTAATTCTTCCGAAGTAAAAGAGTGATTTTACCTTGGAAAAAGGATTTGAAGGGAATGAATGAATTATGGAAGGGGTGAATTTTGAAGAAGGGGATTTAGCACTTAGGCCTTATAAGTTATTGGGCCGAGGTTCTGGTTCCTCCAGAAGTCAGAGAAATGCTCTGAGCCCCTTTAACTTTCAGGTTGTTAGTGACTTTAGTACTTATGGGAAATTAGTAACATTTAGGGAAAAAATGAGTGGGGAGGTTAATTAGTTTGACTTTTGTCTATGATGTAAATGTCTTCATTGTTATCCATATCTTTAAGTGCTTTTGATGATGAAAGTATATGACTTGATATCTGGATAATAATTCATCATACATAATTCTGCAACCATTCATCTACTTACCCTACATACTTATCCTACCATTTTTCTTCTTTTATTAGGGTGCACTTAAACTGGCAAACCCGTATCAAAACTTTTCTTTTCTTTTACAATGGAAATTTGTCTAAGTCTAACCTTATTACATCCAAAGGCTCAGATTAAACTGTTGAGCTCTTTTTATTCACTCTACCTTTCTACTCATCTGCCAAGATTAAATAGTTTGATCAGATTTTATTCTCTATCTCTAAGCATGAAATTCAAAACATGGAATAACCAAGATTACACTATTTGGTTACCATGGATTGTGGCATAATTAACAAGTTGCACACAATCATTTATACAAAAAATGAAATAGTAGTGGCATTTTTACTTGCACACTTTCATGGTCTTTTTATTTTTCTTGGGGTTCATTTTTTATTTTTTTCTGACATTTCCATTCTTTTTGTCCTTTTATTCTTTTTCTAGGACATACCCTCTTTACATTTTTTAATTTTTTGATTTTTTAAAAATATGGATTGTGGCACAATTAACAAGTTGCACACAATCATTTATACAAAAAGTGAAATAGTAGTGGCATTTTGACTTGCACACTTTCATGGTCTTTTTATTTTTCTTGGAGTTCATTTTTTTATTTTTTTTCTGACATTTCCATTCTTTTTGTCCTTTTATTCTTTTTCTAGGACATACCCTCTTTAAATTTTTTAATTTTTTGATTTTTTTATGGAAAACATTTTCAAAAAGCAAAGGTATGTACATATTACAGAGATAAACCAAGTCAATCATGATATATGACACCTATTGGTATAGGAACATAACAATGGCTCCACTTGGGGATGGATTTTCCTGGTGGAAAGTCAAGAACTATAGATCAATGGCCTTTGAAAGACTTTGATTGTGCTCTACAAATCTCCTTTACCTTGCTCCCTTATTGATATTTACTGACAGTAAAACTTTTGAAGCTTAGGGCCTTCTCTTCGAGCTTCAACTCAAAATTACCATCCAATCAACATTGAACATTATGAAGGATATAGTATGTACAACTGAACTAGTAAAATTAGTAAATTGGGTCAATGTAGTGCTTTAACATTTGACCATTCATTGGTCCTCCTTCGATCTCTTCACCATCCAATTCTTTAAGAAAGTAAGCATTATTACCTCTGAAAGCATATATAAGGTATGGACCTTTCCACAAGAAGTCAAACTTCCCATGTTTCCCTTTGTCCTCTTTTCTTGAATCCCACTTCAACACTTTGTCTCCGAGATAGAAGTCTTCTGCTTTGGTCCTTTTGTCAAATATCTTCTTAAGTTTTTCTTGTAGTACTTGGGTTCTATTGTATACTTCCTCCCTAGTTTGCTGTAAATGGATAGTCTGGTTAATTCTCCTCTGTATATCATTTGGTTCCACTTGGGCTTTCTGAAGTAATTTGATGACTGGAACTCCTAAAGATGAGGGGAAAACTGCCTCCATCCCATATACTTGCTCATAGGGACTGGTTCCAATGGATTTCGTAGTTGTAAGTCTATCTGCCCACAAAGCATTGGTTAGTTTCTTGTTCCAAGTTTTCTTATTGTCCTACAATAGTTTTTTGATAATATTCATTAGACTTTTATTAGAGGATTCTGCAAGTTCATTCCCTTGAGGATAGTAAGTTGTGGAATGACCAAGTGTTATATGATACTTGTGATAGAAATTAATCATTTTCTTAAACTTGAAGGTTGTAGCATTATCTGTGATGATTTTGTTAGGACAACCAAACCTAGACAAAATATTAGCCTCTAGAAAACCTATTATTACAGTATCAGTGGCATGTCTAGAGGGAATAGCTTCTATCCATTTGGTAAAGTAATCAGTTGCAGTGAGTATCCATTTATGTTGAGTAGAAGAGGGTGGATGGATTTCTCAAATGAAGTCAAGACCCCATTGTTGAAAAGGTTTTTCTGTGGAAATAGGTTTCAAAGGCAAGGGTAAAAGTTTTCTTTTGCCTTTGAAGATCTGGCATTTATGGCAAGAAGTTACAAATTTTTTAACATCTACAAACAAGGTTGACCAGTAAAATCCAGCTCTTAGAATTTTGTCAGCAGTTGATTTCCAGTAGAGATGTCCACCACAATCCCCTGCATGAAATTCTTGGAGTACTTTGTCAGATTCTTCTTTTAATAAACAGTTCAACAAAATACCTTCATGATTTTTCCAAAACAAAGTATTATCCATAATGAAAAATTTCGAAGCTTTCATTTTCAAAAACCTACTCTTAGTTCTGGATAACCCTGGAGGAGCCTGTAGGTTTTGTATAACATATATAATATCAGCGTACCAGGGGAATCTAGAAAGGGCTGGCTGATCTATGGAGTCGCCATCTCCTGTTCGTTATCTAGTTCTGCAATAAGATTTATGTCTAGGGCTTGGCAATTTGTTTCTGCCATAAGTTTGGCCAACCCCTGACCTTTAATTAACTTGGTAGGTTTTATCTCTAAATCATATTCTAAAATAGTAGCTATCCATTTTCTCCTCTTGCCATCAACTCCATCCCGTGTCAAGATGTCTTTGACTACAACATTGGGAACATAAGCTATTACATGAGAATACAAAATATGTTGGAAATAATACTGAGAGGGGGGGTGAATCAGTATTATAAATTTAATAATATTTCATTTCCATGAATTTTTTTATATATGCTACTTAGGTTAATGAAACTTGCGTATATACGCAACTATGTTTAGAGAAACCAGCGTACACCTTGTAAACTTATAATTTAGTCAGTTGATCTTTCATCTGTGTATCAGAACCATATAAGCAGTAACAGGTACAGTAAAAACAGAGCATACAATCACACACAAGAACACAAGATATAAGGTGGAAACCTGACGTGGGTGAAAACCACCTGCTGCAATTCGTCTCTATCTTCTTTTAATGAGAAACTTCTTTTTACAATATTTCTGTACTGGTGCAATCTTATACCAGTACACAGGCTTATACCTGCAGAAGGCTGCAACCTTCTCTCATTCTCTAGCTTCTCCTGGAAGGGAGCTACAACCCCCTAGCTCTTGTACTAGCAGATGTACTAGTACGTAGGCGCTGACCTACATAAGGCTACAACCTTCTCTTTTCTTCCAGGGACCATGTTTCATAAATTTTTAGACTGGATCCATCAATAGCATCAATCAAACATCAAAATATATCTACATCAATCAATCTCCCTTGCACTAACCAAAACTGAATCAAACAGTCACTTCTTTGAATGTTGTAACCAGAATACAGTAATAGTACCAAAACCCAGAACACTACAATAGTAAACAGAAGTAGCTAAAACATATTTTATGAGACATACACTACTTCAATATGTAGAACCTGCATGCATATGCTGCTATATGAAGGCAAACCTGCGTATACGCTATTTTGAATTATCGAACCAGCGTGTATACGTGCCTTTGCTATACTGAACCTACGTATAGATCTGTAAAAGATAATTTACCCTTTTCAACTATTCAGACATCAGTTATACCCAGATCATCATATTTACAAATCAAGACATGTGCCAAATATAAAATATCAAAATCACACAAAGATACTTCTCTTCAAGCCTTAAGATCTTGACCCATCAATAGAACTTATCCTTCTTCTAATGCTCAGGTTCCTCCTTGATTCAGATCCAACTATGCACCATAACCCAATCACCAGTATTCTAGATCTTTCTCTTCATTAGATATTCAATACTTGAGTACCTTTGCCTAATGATATCCTCCTCCTTTTATAGTCTTAGGCCTTACTCAATACCATGGTCCAAAACCACTTAGAAGTAATACCTTGGACCAAATACCTGGGATCAACACTTCAGTCAAGATACCTTGGATCAATACCATGGGTCAAAATACCAAGGACCAAATACCACGGACCAAAACCAAGTTTTCCAACATGTACATGCTTTTCCTTGCGTGAAAGTGCGTGTATACGCATATGCGCCTTCTGGACTTCTAACCTGCGTGTATACACGGCTTGGTCAAGGGGAACCTGCGTATATCTCTTTTCCTTCATTCTTAGAGCCTGAACTGTGATCTGTCATCTGAATGAGTTGCCATCAAGGACAACACCTGTGTCATAGCGCCAAACCTGTTTCATAATGCCAACAATCTTCCCCTTTGGACTTGATGGCAATCCCAAGTCACTCAAAGTCATTCTCCCCCTTTGTCATCAAGAGAAAAGGGTTATGCTCCCCCTGAGTACATGGTGAACTTTTCAGAGATACTGAAGTGTACTGTTCATGCTCCCCCTGACTGAAGGCAAGGTCTGCAAAAATATGTTCTACAAGAAGAACATGACTCTATACATCATAAATGACCTTCCTATCACCAAAGATTCATACATATATCCATCTCCCAACCAAGTGGGGATATACCAATATTGACTCATCCACCCAACCAAGTGGGGATACACCAAAAGTTTATACATGATAAAACAAGAACCTTACATCATCCATCCCAGGCATAGTGGGGAAACAAAATAGGTCATTACATGACCTTGATAATAAAAGATATACATGACATAGAGATGAAATATCTAAAACAAGACTATGGTAGTCATCAACAACTATCATCAGCAGCATCTATCAATCACCATCTAGACCAGCAACCATGATCTCCCTCTGCACCTATTCCACCTGAATCAAAAACAACTGTGAAATTGTACCAAGATCTTCTAAGGTAATGCCAACAATGATACTGCATTATATGCTCCCCCTAAACCTATGCCAAATGATCAAACTCTTTTCATCCTGAGTCTATCCCACTAATATTCTTCAAACCAACATATACGTGGCTGTATCCACAGAAACCAACGTATGTACGCAGATACGCTTCATGAAACTCGCATACAACCACTGTTCTCTAAAACAGACAAGTGTCAATAGCAAGATGATGCATCAACTACTCCCAGCTTCTGTCTGAGGTATTCAAATGTATCTCTGGGCAGTGGTTTGGTGAATATATCAGCAACTTGTTCCTTGGAGGTAACATACCCCAATTTGACCTTTTGTTCAAGCACTTGTTCTCGGAGAAAATGATATTTGATAGGTATGTGCTTGGTCTTAGAATGCATGACTGGATTCTTTGAAATATTGATTGCACTTGTATTATCACATAGAATGGATTCATTTTTCTAGTTGTTTCTTTATTTTCATGCTCTATTCATACTCTTGGTTTTTAGGATTATTTCTTTCAACCTAAAAATATGCAAAAAAGAAAAAAGAAAAATAAATAGTCTTTATTAGATATTTGATATAGAAATAAATTGTCTTGCAACAAATTAGAAATAAAACACAATAATCAATTCACTCTTGTGATTTATCCTTTTACTATTCAAAATTAAACTTGAGTCAATCTCATTTAAGTCAAATGGGCTTGCCAACATGTCAACATGTGGTCGGCCATTTTGTACTTTTATAGTTGAGATAGTTTATAACACATTGGATGGGTGAAAATAAAACAATCCTAAATTTTCCTGACAAGAGGAAAATTTAGGGTCCTCTCATCCAAAACACTAAGACATTTAAAACAAATCTTCAAGAAAATTTGGGGTCCCTTCATCCAAAACACTTGGACATCTATCTGACCAACACCCTGAGATCATTTTTTGACCCTGAATTGCAATAAATGATAGGTTACAACTTAGAAAATTTATAAAATTTGATGAAAAGCACATCACAACCTTTCACCGTATTGTAAATCAATATCATACTAATGCAAACATGATCTATGACACTAAGCTTCATCACAAATCGCTTTGTGATGTGTGGCTTTCCAAAAATTCTAGACTAACATAGAACACTATTGCATCCTTGGGAGAAAAGGTTTTTGAATGCACTTTGCACGGTGAAATTGTTATATATAAACCACCCCTCCACCCCCCACAATGAAATTGTTATATCTTTGATCTTCCAGGCTTAGTTGATTTGTATTATTTTAGCATGTCATTGTATAAAGATATGGCTCATCCCAAGAGAAGACCTGGGAAGGACCTTGTGGAAGAAGAATCTAAGCGAAGTCCTATCGCATTGATGCTCGCATACATTAATACCAAGTGTTATATTGATAAGTCAATTTCTCTAGAGTGGTCCAAAATATACCATTTGTTTGCGAGGAAAGAATACCAGGATGGGGAGGAAGACATAGGGGTGTACCAAAATGCCAAGAAGTCATGGTTGCATAAAGTGGTTTCTCATCTAATGGTATTTCTTGTTGATTTTTCCTATAATTCTCAGTTTATTTATGTCCCTCTTTTTCTTTTCAGAATAAGTAGCTACAAAATTACTGAGAATCTGTAGCTTTGATGAAATTCTACAACTAATATTGACAGGAATCACCAACTAGAATGATTGAAGATTTTAGCAGAAGGAAATGATCAAGTCCATAGTGGAAGCACCTAAAGACAATTTCACAAGAACAATCAAGTATTAGAATCACAAGTTTGAAGGTATGAAAATATTGGATTTAATAATAAAGGTAAAAACATTACATTATGAAATAATATAGACGTTGTACCGCCATTCGAAATAATGATCACTGTTCTAACTTTAGACTGAGTTATAAATATCATGTCCTACCAGTGAAGCCCATTTTCTATTCATCATCATCACGCAAACACTTCATTTTCGAAACCCTGCTTCATTGATAATTCTGCTCACTCGTATCCATTATACTCTGTTTCTCAAGAGCTATTTCACTCATTTCCCTGAGCCATTTCACTCATCTCCATTTTCCATTTCACTCTCCTGTCCATACTCATATTTTTGAACCTAATACCATTCCAAAACCATGTCAAAACAACAATTGTGAAGCGAGACTTTGCCAAAATGGGATTCATTGTTAGAGTAGAGCCGATTGGAAAGAATTTTATGGAAGGCTACCCACAGGTCAAGCAAATGCTGCAACAAATACAGTGGCTAGGTTTTATAGAAAAAATGATGGTTGTGATAGAGAGGTAACCAAATGTTTTGCTCGAGTCTTTCATGGAATTAGTAGAAATTGGGGACATCGAAATTGTCGTGACAGAGTCCTTCATTTCTGAGGTGACTGGACTACCCAAAATTGATGAAAGGTGGTTCCAAAACAGGGGTATTGAAGGGAATGAATAGAAAGTGTTTCTAAAGAATCAAGGTATGGATACTATTGTTTTTAAAAAGCATATTCCGAGCACAACTCTAAAGGGTAAATGGAGGAATTTAATGTTAGTTATTCATAAGTTCATTACTTGTGAGGGTATATTTGGTAGCATGTTTTTCTACCGTGTTTGTTTAATGATGCACTTTCTTGAAGGCAATGAAATCAATTTACCCTATTTTCTACTTAATAGCTTGAGGGAGATGTCTGGCAATACACAAAGAAAAATTCAATCCATTAAAAACACTTTATATCATCATGAATTTGTAAATATGGTTATTGAAGCCCATCTTGAGAATCTAGGAGATAACTCGGAGAATTTCTTAATTAGAAATCATTTGAAAGAAGTTGAGCAAGGAGAACCAAGTAGCAATAAGATAAGGAGAAGAAGAAGAAAATTGTCTGAAAACCCTACTGATAACCCACCTCAACCATAACAACATTTAGAAGATGAACTTCCTCTTGCAAATGTTTTAGAAAATATAAAGAATAAAATTGCTAAAAGAAATAAAGCCAGTGAAAAATAAGAAAATACACCCAAGGAGAAAACAGAGGAAATAAAGAAGGCCACTACAAAACAAAAGAAAACTAAAAAAAAAAACTCCTCTCTCATCTACCATAAGGAGAAGTGCAAGACTTAACAAAATGGTAAAGGAGTCATCTCAACAATTCATAGAGTTTGTTAATTTGGAAGAGGAGGAGGAACCAGAGGTCCCATCACAAACTATCCTTACACCAATCTCTAGTCCGACAAGAAAAACACTAGAGATTGATCCAGTACAGCAGGAGATATATGACTATATTGAGTCTTTAGAGAAAAAGGCTACAAAAAAGGCATCTTCTTCTTCAGTTAAAGAAAAAGGAATTCAGTTTGACAGTCCACAAGAACCTCTAATTGTGAATACTTTAAAGCAACAAATTTTTTAATTAGAGACATTAAACAAACATCTAAAACAGGAACATGAGACATTAAAGGTGAGAAATGAAATTCAAAGAACCAAAAATGATAACATTATGTTGCGTCCAGGCTTATGGTATGAAAGGAACAAAAAGTTAAAGCAGAAGAACAAGTCTCTCAAGAGAAATGTCATATGTTTGAAATACAAATTTTTCATGAAGAATCCTAGGATGGCAATTGCTAAGAAGGTAAAGAAAACAAACTTGGATGTTTTAGCTCAATCGTCTGATGGAGTGCAGTGACATAGAAAGACTATTAGTTTTGGCATTTTTGCATGAGGACATGCAATGACCTCTGTGTGGGGGAATGTTGAGCCTCATAATTTCTTCTTTTGACACCCTTTTTCCACCTGTTTTACTCCTTTTTTATCATCATAATCACTCAATGGGAAACAAATCACATACTATATGACATGGAATTTATATAAGATTCTTGTATTTCATAAGTTAATAATGTTCTTTATTATTAGTCTAATATGTGTTTTAGCTACTGGATTGGGATGATTCTGCAGCTAATGTCAGATTCTGCAACTAAGTCCATTGTTTCATAGGTTTTAAGGTGCCAGCTAGAGTGAGAAATATATGGGAAGATAGCGATCAATGAACTCCATGATTCCTTCCTACCTTCATGAACCAGATCAATCAAGGAAGCTTCCAGTTACGTGGTCAAAGGAAAAAGTCAACTCTGTCAGCTACATAGGTGAGCAAGGAACGATATATATGCCTAACGATTTGCTTTGTTAATAGAAAATCATTAGCGAATTTCATTATGATATATTTCATAGTTAATTTTAGTATTTTGTTAAGTAAAGCTAGGCATGAAGCTCTGAACATTTAATGATATGGGCTTTATAAAAAGACTTCGTAAGAAAACATAAACACAATGATTTTATTATGCAACAGTGAGAATTAAAAATCTATTTTCAATTCAGTTATAAAGAATCCTTCTTATTTCAATGTGTGGTTGATTGTTCAATTGGATCTCGTGACCATCTGCTTGTGGAGGCCCCCCTCAAGTAGTAAGGTTCTTTTATGGTTTTAAGTAGAATTTCCTTATATCATTTCGTAAGCTTATTTTCTGGATGCATCATGTAGAACATTTTCCTTTGTTGATTTTTGAGTTAAATAGCAACAGTGCGATTATCTTGTTAACAGATTTTGTTTATTGATTTAGGAGCACATGAATTGAGTTTAATGAGTAACAATAACAACAGTGAGAGTTTGGATTTTGATTAAAATTGTAATTTAAAAAACAGAGGATTTGATTACAGGTTTTATTCAAGAAAGAGTGATTTATGATTTTTGAGCAAGTGAGAATATATTTTCAATTCATTTTTGGATTTTCATGCAAGAGTGTGTTATTATGATAGATGCTTTGATTCCTTTATAGAATTGACTTTCTTCAAAGCATAATTCAGATATATAGCAGAAAGAGAATGTGTGTAATTTTCTGAGTTAAATTTCATTTTACAAGTGTGAGATTGATTTATAATTCTGAGATTTTCATAAGTTGTGTGGATTTAATAATTAGATATAATTTTTATAAGAGTACAATTAATTTTCATAGGTGTGGGATTGATTTACTTTTATGTAGAATTGTGAAATTTTCTTTTGAAGTAGAGTGTGAGATTTTCCATAAGAAGTCTTTGATAAAAGAGTGTAATCATTTTATTTTCTAGGAATAATTTCTCTACTCATGTGCATTCCAATAAATTAATTTAAAATCTATATTTCGATAACTCAGTTTAATTTAGAAGTGTGAATAACCAAGGACTTCTAGCACATACAATGCACTTACACTTCATCAACTTACTAGCTCTGGTCGATAATTTATGCAAGTAATTTAAAGTTAATTAAATTAACAAACACAATACAATTTGAGGAGTAAAAAGGCTGCTGAAAATCTTCCCAAGAAAATTTAGAATGAAACCCCTTCTACCAGCCAGTCAAAAGATGATTCTCAAAAGGAGAATTCTAAAAAACAGGATCTAAATATCAAAGAAATGGAAAAAGCTCAAATATCTTTCAGTATTGAAAATGAATTGGCCAAGTTAAAAATTTCTATTCCTTTGACATATCTAATTAACAAGAATGCATATAGATCTCAAGTCATGAATTCCCTGAAGATAGGGGATGGGACAGACACAGTGAATTCAACTAATGACCAACCTGAATTATTATTTGGGCCTGAAGTTGAAGGGAAGTCTCACGATGGTAGTGTGTCGCCTTTTTGTATCAATTTGAATATTCATGACAAAATTTGCACAATGCAATGCTTGATTCTAGTGCTTCCCACAATCTTATGCCTAGAGCCATTATGGAGAAGCTAGGATTAGACATAACAAGACCCTACAAAGATTTATATTATTTTGAATCCAAAAAAGTAAGGTGCTTAGGTCTCATCAAAGATTTATGTGTTACTCCGGTCCAAATACCAGTAAAGAGTGTGGTAATGGATATTGTAGTGGCAGCCATACCTCCCAAGTATGGAATGTTGCTATTAAGATCATGGGGAGCAAAGTTACAGGGTACTTTGTAGATGGACATGAGATGTGCTACCATTCCTTTTTTTGGTGAACAATGAAGTTTATACCGGGAAACATTAATGAAATATACGGTTAACAACCAAGAAAAACCAAACAATTACCCATTGTATTCTATGCACTCAGTTTTACAAGAGAAATACACCCTAGGGTATGGGTTGAACACCCCAACAGAGCAAAGGGCATACACCAACAAGAAACAAACAAAAAAACAACCTTAATACTTAAACTACTGAAGTAGGAAGAAGAAGTATTTCCTGAAGGTCCTACGTTTGAGGTCATTCCCGTAATGTCTGTTAGGGTCCTATAAATTATAGGATCTCAAGGTGATTGAGGATTTTGTATTTGTGATTTCATATTGTAGATAATTTCAATATTCAAATGATTTCCAAAAATATAAGAAAAATAAAGAAAATGAAAAGTGGGTATGTTTAAAAAATAAATAAGAAAAAAGGAAATAAGAACCCCACAAAAGAAAAAATATAAAATAATACGGAAAGTGTTGCAAGTCTAAGTGCCACTATTGATAAGTTAGTTCTTTTAATTCATTATCAAATAAGGTTGTGTGAAAATTATTCTTGAATGCCACAATGAATAACGTTATGTTCAAGTCATACAGTTTAATCATGATTGGACACATTTAAATTTTTGTTCAATAGGATAGTGAACGAAGATTTACCAAATAGTTTGATCTTGGTAAATCAGTAGCTAGGTATAAATAAAATTGATTCAATAGTTTAATCTGAATCAATAGTGAGATAAGTGCTAGGATAAGGTAGATTTTCATAAAAGAAAAATGATTTGGGTCTACTAGTTTAAATGCACCCTGCAAAGCAAGAATAGAAAATGTTAGCTTAGGAAAAGAATTAAAATGAGAAAGGGTAGGTATAAGCACAATGATGATTTCAGGACAAGCATGAAAGTTTTATCTTAAGTTGAATTCCAAATATATTTTCATACACAGAAAAAAGGCAAAGGGATTAAAGTTTTACTCTAAAAGTTTGATATATCAACTAATATTTGGTATATTTTCCCCTATCCCTAAAGTTTCACTAACCCAAAACTATTCCCCACTCATATTTTCATTTTCCTACCCCACTACACTCCAATAATGCCCCATTTAATACTTTTCCCTACCCCACCATACGCCCCATCACGTCACGATAATATGACGTAACCCCATCATCTACGCCCACCTCATTTCATCCAACAACCCATTTTACATTTTGCCCCGCCCCCCTCACCATCTGAACTTTACCCTCAGGGGCGCAGGGGTGGGTACGAAATGGGCAGTATTCAAGCTCGTGCTTACTGTAATGTGTCACCACCTTAGGATTTTGCACCCCCCTTGGCCAAAACCATTAACCACCTGCCCCCTCCCGAAAAGTGGTTTCTCTGCCAGGCGACACCACTGTCCTATCCGTTACACTCTCGCCAGTCACCCTTTGCCACATCATCCATCCATTGCTATGCCAATCACATCCGCTCCCTCCAAAATTAATCCATTAAGCAATTAAATTGCTTAACTGTTAATCCAACGGACCCGTTCCACCATCAACGTGAAATACAAAAATTATAAAATCTTTTATTTTACTCATTCGCTAGTTACTGAGTTTATACATTGCCATTGCCATTGTCCCATTACAGGTTTACCAGTCCAAATTGCAACAATTTCACCTGGTCAGGGATATTTCCAGCTAACTAAATTAGAGGCCAGTACCTTTTTTTTTCTTGTTTGCAAATCTCAAGTCCTCTCTGCACACTGTAAGCTTGTACCATCCATATTTCACCAGTGTTCTCAATTTAGCCAATCACACCTCCGAAAGACAAGGGACAAGAGGAACCTGTCAATCCTCTGATCCACCCTCCCATCGAGTTTCACCACATCCCTCTGGCAGACAGAGACTATAAAATTCATGAAACCCTATGTGAATTTGATATGTTTGAGATGTACTACTGGCTTGAGGACAAGTTTATAGATAAATATGATGATATTCAACTATGGGAATCCAATTTACCTCCACTAAATCTTTCCCCGTACCCACAACACCCCTGAATTCATTAGGAAGTGTCATGCTTTCTATCCATCTATCCAGAGAGTTATTATTGCCCCTACTAGAGAAATTTTGTTCACTATCACTCCCCAAGATATAGATCAAATGATTCAAGCTCTTATAGCAGAGAATGCCACCCCTTTTTCTCATGAAGCACTTGTTGAATTATATAAAAAACTGGACTTTGCTAAAAGAGCCAAAACCCTTGAGCTTTTCTTGACTGAAGATGCCCCATTACCCAAGAAAAATCCTCCTTATCCATCCTCCATTTTCCTTGCGAGAGCCAAGAAAAACATCACAATCATCTCCTACCTCCTTGGCTATTACTCATATCAGTGGGTAGATGAGGAAATCATAGGATTTCTTTCCATTTTCTCTGCAGATTCCAAGCCTTCCATATTGTTCAACTTTAGCCAATTTATTGCAAATTCTTTCCATGAACAGTTTGTCAAATTCGAAATGGAGGAAGTATTTAAATATGCTTCTGTGTTAGTGTATATGTTTTTATATTTTTAGGGAGACAACCTCAAGCTCACCTTGCAAAAGTTGGATAGAGAAGGAAATCAACAATCAATCATCTTCTAGACTACGTTGGTAATGAAGGAGTAAAAGGAATATTCATACAAACAATTCATAGAGATGTTTGTACATCTAACACCCAGTCTCCTAAGTAGCAGGTCAGAGCCAAGAATCAGTGAAGAAATCAGGAAAACCTTACTGTTATCAGACAAAGTACAGATAGGCGATTGGTACCTTTATCAGAATTACACAAATCTAGGGATATTTGGGTGTGAACTTGCCCCTTACAAGCTGCCAAAATTCCTCCCAATGAGGATTTTTTCCATATAATACATCAGGTAAATGATCAATGTTGATGAGATTCACTTTTTAGATGCCAAGAAGAAATCCCAATTCAAAATCAAAACACCAATAGGGCCTCTTATTTGTAACAACAGAGCTGTAGGGGAAGAGGCAAATAAACTGTTGAAAGAAATGCAATTTAGTCTGAGTTTCACCTGGTCATATGATATTAGGGGTCATCTCCAAGTTAAAGGTAGAGAACAAATCTGCTGCTTATTTTCATACATCCAAACCAGAGATTGAAAAATATAAAAACCAGCTAGAATGGACTGGGAACACTCTACATGAGGTAGAGGAGCAGTTTGTGTCATCTTCAATAGTACAAACTCCTATCACACATGAGAAAACAACAAAGAGGAGAAAGGAAGAAGAGTCTCCTTCAGTGACTGAGATTTCCAGTGAAGGCTTCAAAATCATGTACAGAAAGAAGGCCAAGCCCAATTCCAAACTAAGCCTAAGTAAGGATTCAGGTCAAGAAAAATATTATTACCACAAAAGAGCCACTTGTTTCCTCACTAGTAGGTGATCAGGCTACACTTTTTCCTACTACCTTGACAGCTTCACAGGATTAGCAGCAAGCCATGCAGACCAACACATTTACCACAGGGGAGACAGAAAAAATTATATTTGACATTTTCAAGGAGATTAAAGTTAGAAATGAGGCCTTGAAGATCAACACATACAATCATTCTGGAAGTAGACTTCCAATTCTCAAAGCATATTTTTTTCAACCTTTGACTCTGATAAAGGTAAAATGCAGATGGCATTCCTCTAAGCACAGATTCCCCAGCCCAAGGCAACATCAGAATACAAGAAGACTTCATTTGAATTTGATGTTAAAGACATACATCCCATTGATAAAATGGAGATGCACAAGCAGACTAGGAAAATGATTTCATCTACTCTCACTAACACTGCTATGAGTTTGTCTAAATTGCAAGTTACTTTAGCTAATGTCTAGTCACAATTGAAGATGGAGAAAGTCTCTGCACTTGCCAAAGACACCAAGATCAAAGCTTTGGAGGACTTGGTAATCAAAGTAGGATATGATCCTAAAAATATCAATGTTGCAAAAGAGCTCGTAAGAAATAAGAATACTGACATAGTATCATTAAGAAAGCAGTCGAAATTACCGGCCACAGAAGACCTCCTAGCCAAAGACATTGAAGAAACAAAGTCACATAAGGAATACATGATGAAGCTCATCATGGAGGAGAGTGCACAGTTGAAACAAATGGAAACAAATATGGAGAAAATCATCAAAGAAAAGGAGCAAGCTGCCAGGATGTCTATTGTCCCTTTGCAAGCAGTGCCTCTTATAGTAATTCCTACAGCTACACCTTCTACAACAGACACAGGGAATGCAACTGATCAGTTGGAAAGTATAGTGCATAATATGTCTATCCAAATAGAAGAAATCAAACGATTGCAGGCTCAAATCAATATTCTACAAGACGAGAAGGCAAAGACTGCAACTTTCCATGCAGCGGAGCAACAAAGTGCTCAAAACCAGATAGAAGTATGGAGGAAATCAACAACTGAGTCCTCTATTGGAAACACACTGGCCCAAGTTAAATAAATTATATGGAACAATATCATTGAAGAAATGGATGAAATATGGCCATGTATCCAGATTATATTTGAATAGAAAGAGTTGATTGAGAAATCCAATCAGGCCATTTCCACTATTAAAAATGAATTAGGAGATATGCCTACCATAGCCAACAACATCATTAAGTTTCTCAATTCCAAAAACAGATATGAGCTGGATGATTTAGGAATAGATGATAGGACAGAAACAATCTTATAAGTGAAGAAAGTTCTGACAAAGAACTTGGTTGTGAAGCTTATAGAAAAATGTCATAGTTTAGGAATAGAAGCATTAAAAAAGAAGAGTCTTCTTTATTTATTTGTGATCAATGGCAAACTGATGACCAGGGAAGATTATAAGAAGAATATTCAAGACATTGCAAAGGATACTTCCAAGTCTTCTCACATTAAAGGTGTTATGACAGGGAGATCTTTTTACGAAGCTATCAACAACATGAGTTTCATCCAGCATGCGATAAAACACATTTTTGTAGTAAAACCTACATTTTCTCGGTATACCGAGGTAGATGAGATCTACCACAAGGAAACAAAAATTATCATTCCAGATGAGGAGCTGTGGGATAAATTATGTGAATTCCAGGATTAGAGAAAAGGACAACTTCACCAGCGCAACACCCAAATAGTGTCCACTCAATAACCGTTCTCCACCAAATCAGTGCCAGATGTCCAGATCATTTCACCAAATTCATGTCTTTTGGTCGCATTATTTCATTATGTTAGTTTGAAGTTAATAATAGAATGCCATGTCGGTGAGGAATTAATTGTAATATTTTTGATAAATTATGTTTAAATACTTCGTTCATTCGAAGTATTGAGGTTTGGTTCCTAATCATTGTAACTCTTTTTATCAAGCACTGTACTTTTTCCACACTACTGGAACACGATTAATACAAATACGTTTCACAAGATTATTGTGTTGCGATTTACTGGTGATGTTTTTGTTATTGTAATTGTTGTTTCCACTGTTATTCTCAGTATGTTTATCATCTGAAATCTAATTGTTAAACATGAGATGTGAAAAATAAGATATGTTAATTGAACACCTTATTTGGATTCTTGTTACAATATGTATGTTTTCTTTTGAAGTTCGATTGAAAAATTCTTAAATGCTTTTCAATCACTACAGAAACACACTTTTTCTCCATTTCATAATTCAATTTAAAAGATCTAGTAAATGTAACTAGCTTGCCCTGTGATTACTCTTTTAAACATTTGGTGCAACATCCAACTTTATTTGACTCCATAGCCCAATGGAAAGAAAGTAATTTGATCAGATCAACCAACCAAACCAATCAAACAAATTCAAACAAACAACCAAGAATAATCATAACTAGCCTAAAATCAACTTAAAAACCAAGCTAAATCATAAAGAGAGATCCCTCTCTGAAGCTGGTAGGGCTAGATCCCAACTTCAAAAGTGGTTTGATGTTGTCCAATATATTTACTCCCTCAACCTCAAAAATATAGAACGATAACATAGTGGCGACCATACTGGGGAAGAATACATTTTAATCCAAAACATTATTATTCCCTGGTTTAAAATCAGTATTTCAGTAAGCAATTGTTGTATCATTATGAAATACATGATCTGAGGTTGTTTTTTGTAGATATCTACTAGATTATAGATTTTGATTTTGATTTTTGTGTGATGATTTTTCATAATCCTGGCTCCCAAAAGAATTTATACTAGATATCACCCTGATCCCAACCCTACTAAAACTGTAGATGACCCTGAGAAACTGGTGAGAAATGAAAGCTTTACTGGGAGTCAAGGTAGTAATAGTGCCTTGCCTAGATTCAATTCTCCTTTGTAAAATACTCCTTTCTCAAGGTCTAATTCTCTCCCTGAAAAATTTGAAACTTTACAAGACATAGAATTTGATTTCCCTTTTCAACAAAGTTTGTTTAGATCAAACTATGAGGCTTTTATAGATCAAACTGTCATAGATGTTGGAAATAATACTTGGGGGGGGGGGGGGTGAATTAGTATTAGAAAATCGATAACTTTTCATTTCCATAATCAGATTCATATAAACTACTTCAATTTAGGGAACTCGCATGTACACGCAACTGTGTTTAATGCAACTAGCTTATATCCAGCAGACTTATGATTCATTTAATTCATCATATGTTGATCTTTAAACAATGCATCAAAACATAATTAACCATATAAATAGTAATTAGGTGCAGTAAAAATAGAACAGTTCATTACACATAAGAGACACACATGAACGCCATGATATAAGGTGGAAACCCCATGCGGGACAAAGTCACCTGCTGCTATTTTCTTTAATATAAGAAAAACCTGTTTACAATCTTGTACTGGCACAGACTCATACCAGTACGCAGGCACCCACCTACAAAAGGCTACAACCTTCTCTCGTTCTCTAGATTCTACTGGAAGGGAGCTACAACCCCTTAGCTCTTGTACTAGCCGATATATTTACTAGTACGTAGGCATTGGCCTATAGAAGGCTACAAACTTCTCTTTTCTTCCAGGGACCACATTTCATAAATTTTCATACTGGATCCATCAATAACATCAAAGCACATAATCAATCACCACTGATATACAACCATCAACCATATCTACATCATCTATCTCTGAATCACCCAACAACTGAATCACTGAAACCCTGTCATCGAAAACACAGTCACCAGAACACAGAGAGGAACCCAGAACCCTGCAACAACCACTAGAACCAAAAACAACCACAAATATCCAATCTCATAATGTATAGGCTACTTGGATGTGTCGAACTAACGTGTATATTCCCTTTCACCAAAGGGAATCAGCGTACAGATCTGAAAATAAGTACATATACCTTCGTTGCAATTTTCTACTTCAGATATACCCAGATCATCAGATATAAAGGATAAGACATGTGGCAGTATTCAAATCTGAACTATTCATGATCATACCATAAAATGATAATGCATTTTAGTCTTCATGATCCCGGTCCATCAACCTTCATTCGCCACATAAGTACATCCTTAACAAAGCATCACATACCCATAACCTACATACTAGATCTCACACTTCATCAGATATTCATCACTTGCACACTTGCACTTTGGCATAATGATCTTCTTCTCCTTATATAGGTTTAGGCCTCTCTCAATACCATGGTCCAAAACCACATAGTACAGATACCTTGGACCCAATACTTGGGGTCAATACCTTGGACCAAATACCATGGACCAATACCAAAATACCATGGTCCAAATACCATGACCAAAACTTATTTTTCCAACATGTACACGCCTTTCCTTCTGTGAAAGTGTGTGTGTACGTTATACGCGCCTTTGTATATAGTGAACCTGCGTGTATACACGACTTGGTATATAGTGAACCTGCGTATACCTTTTCGTATACGTGACTTGGTATATAGTGAACCTGCGTGTATACGCAGCTTGGTCAATGGTGAACCTGCGTATACCTTTCTTTCTTCATTCTTTTTGTTTACCTGCTATACTGTGATCTTTCATCTAAGAGAGTTGCCATCAAGGAAAACACTTGTGTCATACTTGTATCATAATGCCAACAATCTCCCCCTTTGGACTTGATGGTAACAACCACATCAAGTCACTCTCCCCCTTTGAAATCAAGGGCAAAGGGCGGACCAAGATATTCTCTCCCTTTGATATACATTATGATGTCCATACTCCCCCTAAGTAAACGCTGAAATTTCTGATTGAGCTCCCCCTTTGTACATGTTAAGATGTACCAATCCGTCCAAGCTCCCCCTGAGCACATGCAGAGTCTACAAAAGTATTTTTCAAAAGAATAACATGACTCTACAACTCAACTAGGTGAGTATGACCTTCCTATCACCAATGACTCATACATACATCAATCTCCCAACCAAGTGGGAATACACCATTTTTGACTCATCCACCCAATCAAGTGGGGATATACCAAATGTTTATACATGAATGAAATAGAAATTATTACATCATCCTTCCCATGCAAAGTGGGGTTACAAATTAGGTCTTTTCATGACCTTTACATCAAATGACCTTTTATAACAATGCCCAACAATCTAAACAAAACCATCATAGTCATCAGCAACTATTTTACACCATATATGATCTGCACCATAAGCATCTGTCACCAGCATCTAGACTTGTAACTTGCAATACCATTCTCTTGGCCAACCAATAATAAGTAACAAGATGTATCATTTAGCCACATAAGCATCATCACCAAAGACTTCTAACCATAATGCCAACAATGCATTATTCGAAGCATATGCTCCCCCTGAACCTGTGCCAACCAACACATACCATGACCGAACCATATCAGACTTCTTTTCCTGAGTCTGTCCTGCTGCTTTTTCTTCAGAGCACCATATACGCGACTGTGCAACCTCTAACTCGCATATATACGCGACTTCTCTTCATAATAGCTGCGTATGCAAATTGGAATACTGAAGGTTTACACTTTCAGCTTCCCCTGGGTCTGTTATGTCTGCTAACTGAGTTATGCCACATCTTTCTGACAATAATTTTGTCTTCTTCAATACCTGGGATTGAGATGATGTATGCTCCTTTTGCTTTGGTGTCTGAATTTTGCTCCTGCATTCCTTTACTTTATGTCCAAACTTGTTACATGCATAACATCTTACATGTTTTGTATTCCTTTTATTGCAATCAATAGCTTTGTGACCAAACATATTGCAAGCAAAACAATATCCCTTAAAGTGCCTGGAACGTGATGTGTGATGGTCTTGAACCATTCCACTTTTGCATCTGGCTGCAACATGTCCAAGATTATGACATTCATAACATTCACCATTATTCATTAGAGGAAATAACCGTCTATCACTTCCATAGTTAGGAGAAAAAGATTTTCTTTGAAGAATTTCTTTCCTTGGTTGTTGCTGGGGTTGACCTCTTATCTCCTTGTTGAGCATTTCAGGTTTTGCATTAGAGTTCCTTGCCTCACCTTGTGAGCTAGATTCACATTCAACAGTTTCGTAAAAACCAAGACCAGTTTTGGTAGCAGGGGATCTTTGACTATTAAGAATATCATCTAAAATCTTAGTATTGTCTTGAAATCGTAATAGTTTAGCCTTTTATTCTAATTTACCTTTTAAGATATTTACATCAACGTGATGTTGTTCTTCCTTTTCCAGATATTGCTTCTTTATGTTTTCTTCAGTTGTTCTTCCTTTTTCCACTTGTTGCCTTAATTCGAGCTCTTCATGTTCTTGTTCTTCAAGAGCTTCTTCATTTTGCTTCTTTGATTATTCAAGATCTTCTTTTAGAGAGAGGATCTTAGATTCAAGTCTCTGGATTGTTATGCTCCGATCTTTTACTACATCCTGCAGTTGCTCCCTTACTCTGGTTACTGTCTCCAGCTGAACTTTTAATCTGGTAACTTCTTCTTTTTCTATGTCATTATTTCCATATGCCATGAGAAGTTTAATTTCATGATTATCTTCATCACTATTGGATGAGTCATCACTATTATCATGAGTATAATAACTTCTATTACCTTCTTCAGACATATTTCCTTTGTTATGAGGGCATCTAGCAGCATAATGACCAACTCTACCATAAGAAAAACATTTGAAAGGTAGCTTACCTTTGAACCTTCCAGATCCTTGTTGAAGCTTCTTGACAAAATTTACCTCATATTATTCTTCTGAAATGTATCCTTATTCATTGGGTTTTTCTTTTACCTTTGTTGATACTTTAAATGCGGCTTCTCTCATATCTGATGGTTCTCCTTTTCTCATTTCAAAAGCAGTTAAGATTCTGTGAAGCTGCGTCATAGTGATATTTTGCAGGCCCTGTTTTTCTTCTATGGTAGACACTTTGGGTTCAAATTTAGCAAACAAGGATCTCAAAACTTTCTCAACTAAGACAACTTCCTTAATTTCTTCACCCAGATTCTTCATACAATTGACAATCTCATCTATATGTAGGAAGTAATTAGCTATGCTTTCATCACTATGCATCTTAAGCTTTTCATACTAAATTCTAAGAGTTTGAAACTTAGCACGTTTTACCTAAGCATATCCTTTGTAGCTTAGAATGATTTTGTCCCATCTTTCTTTAGCTGATTTGAGCTGCATGATCTTGACAAACTATGATTTTGAAAAACTTGCCAATAAGATAATAACAACTTTGGCATTGATTTCATATTGCTTTCTACCTGCCATATCTGTAGGAATTGCTGATGGAAATGTATATCCTCCTTCCACGATTTCCCAAATATCCGTTCCAAGTGATTGTAGATAGGTTGTGGTTCTTATTTTCAAGTAAACAAATTTCTCCCATCGAAGATTGGTGGTCTGATGGATCCCTCTCTTTCTTGATTACTCATGATGATGGATCTTTCTTCAAGCGATCAAGCTTCTTTTGAAGGACCCGCTCTGATACCGATTGTTGGAAATAATACTGAGAGGGGGGGGGTGAATCAGTATTAGCAAATCAATAAATTTTCATTTCCGTAATCAGATTCATATATGCTACTTCAGTTAAGGGAACTCACATGTACACGCAACTGTGTTTAAAGGCAACTAGCGTATATCCAGCAGACTTATGATTCAGTTAATTCATCATATGTTGATCTTTAACCAGTGCATCAGAACATCATTAACCATATAAATAGTAATCAGGTGCAGTAAAAATAGAATAGATCACCACACATAAGAGACACACATGAACGCCATGACATAAGGTGGAAACCCAATGCGGGACAAAAACCACCTGCTGCTGTTTTCTTTAATATAAGAAAAACCTGTTTACAATCTTGTACTGGCACAGACTCATACCAATATGCAGACAACCACCTGCAGAAGGATGCAACCTTCTCTCGTTCTCCAGCTTCTACTGGAAGGGAGATACAAACCCCTAACTCTTGTACTAGCCGATATATTTACTAGTACATAGGCGCTGGCCTATAGAAGGCTACAACCTTCTCTTTTCTTCTAGGGACCATGTTTCATAAATTTTCAGACTGGATCCATCAATAACATCAAAGCACAAAATCAATCACCACTACAATATAACCATCAACCATATCTGCATCATCTATCTCTGAATCACCCAACAACTGAATCATTGAAACCCTGTCATAAAAAACACAGTCACCAGAACACAGAGAGGAACCCAGAACCCTGGAACAACCACTAGAACCAACAACAACCATAAATATCAAATCTCATAATGTATACACTACTTGGCTGTGTCGAACCAGTGTGTATATTCCCTTTCACCAAAGGGAACGCGCATACAGATCTAAAAATAATTACATATACCTTCGCTGCAATTTTCTACTTCAGATATACCCAGATCATCAGATATAAAGGATAAGACATGTGTCAGTATTCAGATCTGAACTATTCATGATCATACCATAAAATGATAATTCATTTTAGTCTTCATGATCCCAGTCCATCAACCTTCATTCGCCACATAGGTGCATCCTTAATAAAGCATCACATACCCATAACCTGCATTCTAGATCTCACACTTCATCAGATATTCATCACTCGCACACTTGCACTTTGGCCTAATGATCTTCTTCTCCTTATATAGGTTTAGGCCTCTCTCAATACCATGGTCCAAAACCACATAGTACTGATACCTTGGATCCAATACCTGGGGTCAATACCTTGAACCAAATACCATGGACTAATACCAAATACCATGGTCTAATTACCATGGACTAAATACCATGGACCAATACCAAAATACCATGGTCCAAATACCACAGACCAAAACTTAGTTTTCCAACATGTACGTGACTTTCCTTCTGTGAAAGTGCATGTGTACATTATACACGCCTTTGTATATAGTGAATCTGCGTGTATACATGACCTGGTATATAGTGAACCTGCATATACCTTTTCGTGTACGCAATTTGGTATACAGTGAACCTGCGTGTATACGTGGCTTGGTCAATGGTGAACCTGCGTATACCTTTCTTTCTTCATTCTTGTTGTTTACCTGCTATACTGTGATCTTTCATCTGAGAGAGTTGCCATCAAGGACAACACTTGTGTCATACCTGTATCATAATGCCAACAATCTCCCCCTTTGGACTTGACGGTAACAACCACACCAAGTCACTCTCCCCCTTTGACATCAAGGGCAAAGGGCGAGTCAAGATATTCTCTCCCTTTGATATACATTATGATGTCCATACTCCCCCTAAGTACATGCTGAAATTTCTAATTGAGCTCCCCCTTTGTACATGTTAAGATGTACCAATCCGTCCATGCTCCCCCTGAGCACATGTAGAGTCTGCAAAAATATTTTCCAAAAGAATAACATGAATCTACAACTCAACTAAGTGAGTATGACCTTCCTATCACCAATAACTCATACATATAGCAATCTCCTAACCAAGTGGGGATATACCAAATGTTTATACATGACTAAAATAAACATTATTACATCATCCTTCCCATGCAAAGTGGGGTTAGAAATTAGGTCTTTTCATGACCTTTACATCAAATGACATTTTATAACAATGACCAGCAATCTAAACAAGACCATGATAGTCATCAGCAACTATTGTACACCATATATATGATCTGCACCATAAGCATCTGTCACCAGCATCCAGACTTGTAACCTGCAATACCATTCTGTTGGCCAACCAATAATAAGTAACAAGATGTATCATCTAGCCACATAAGCATCGTCACCAAAGACTTCTAAGAATAATGCCAATGATGCATTATTCGAAGCATATGCTCCCCCTGAATCCATGCCAACCAACACATACCATGACCGAACCATATTAGACTTCTTTTCCTGAGTCTGTCCTACTGTTTTTTCTTCAGAGCACCTTTACACGACTGTGCAGCCTCTAACTCGTGTATATACGCGACTTCTATTCATAATAGCTGTGTATGAAAATTGGAATACTGAAGGTTTACACTTTCAGCTTCCCCTAGGTCTGTTATGTATGCTAACTGAGTTATGCCACATATTTCTGACAATAATTCTGTCTTCTTCAATACCTGGGATTGAGATGATGTATGCTCCTTTTGCTTTGGTGTTCAAATTTTTCTCCTGCATTCCTTTACTTTATGTCCAAATTTGTTACATGCATAACATCTTACATGTTTCATATTCCTTTTATTGCAATCAATAACTTTGTGACCAAAAATATTGCAAGCAAAACAATATCCCTTAAAGTACTTGGAACGTGATGCGTGATGGTCTTGAACCATTCTACTTCTGCATCTGGCTGCAACATGTCCAAGATTATGACATTCATAACATTCAACATTATTCATCGGAGGAAATAACCGTCTATCACTTCCATAGTTAGGAGCAAAGGATTTTCTTTGAAGAATTTCTTTCCTTGGTTGTTGTTGGGGTTGACCTCTTATCTCCTTGTTGAGCATTTCAGGTTTTGCATTAGAGTTCCTTGCCTCACCTTGTGAGCTAGATTCACCTTCAACAGTTTCATAAAAACCAAGACCAGTTTTGATAGCAGGGGATCTTTAACTATTAAGAATATCATCCAAAATCTTAGTATTGTCTTGAAATTGTAACAGTTTATCCTTTTATTCTAATTTACCTTTTAAGATATTTACCACAACCTAATGTTGTTTTTCCTTTTCCAGATATTGCTTCTTTATGTTTTCTTCAACCATTCTTCCTTTTTCCACTTTTTGCCTTAATTTGAGCACTCCATGTTCTTATTCTTCAAGAGCTTCTTCATTCTGCTTCTTTGATTCTTCAAGATCTTCTTTTAGAGAGAGGGTATTAGATTCAAGTCTCTGGATTGTTATGCTCTGATCTTTTACTACATCCTGTAGCTGCTCCCTTACTCTGGTTACTGTCTCCAGCTGAACTTTTAATCTAGTAACTTCTTCATTTTCTACGTCATTATTTTCATATGCCATGAGAAGTTTAATTTCATGATTATCTTCATCACTGTTGGATGAGTCATCACTATTATCATGAGTATAATAACTTCTATTACCTTCTTCAGACATCTTTCCTTTGTTATGAGGGCATCTAGCAACGTAATGACCAACTCTACCATAAGAAAAACATTTGAAAGGTAGCTTACCTTTGAACCTTCCAGATCCCTATTGAAGCTTCTTGACAAAATTTACCTCATATTCTTCTTCTGAAATGTATCCTGATTCATTGAGTTTTTTTTTTTTACCTTTGTTGATACTTTAAATGCAGCTTCTCTCATATCTGATGGTCCTCCTTTTCTCATTTCAAAAGCAGTTAAGATTCTATGAAGCTGCGTCATAGTGATATTCTACAGGTCCTGCTTTTTTTCTATGACAGACAATTTGGGTTCAAATTTAGCAGACAAGGATCTCAAAACTTTCTCAACTAAGACAACTTCCTTAATTTCTTCACCCAGATTCTTCATACAATTTACAATCTCATCTATATGTAGGAAGTAATTAGCTATGTGTTATAGACATTTTTGTGCCTTACAGCTCTAAGCATGAAATTTCCATAAACCAAGGGCTCCTAAGTCCCTAAAAGTGTTGTTCCAACCCCTAAAGCAACAAGGTCAACAAATTACAGCTTCTCCCAGAAGTTCTCCACCAGAAACTGCTCAGAATAAGTCAAATCAGGATCATTTCAGCTGCTCCACTAGCCAAGTGCGTTGCATAGCACCTAAGTCCACTAGCTAGGTGCGTTGCAACGCACCTAAATGCACTACCAGGGTGCGTTGAGCGGGAAATGACAAATGGCAGTGTCATTCCGCGAGGTGGAGAGACAATGGAAGCTTCCAGAATCTTTCCCAATGACACTTGCCTCACTGAATTCGACCAAGGATGAGTAAGAGGCTTTCAGTCTCCAAGTGGAAGCAAGAACTGACAGAGAGAAGCCACTAATCAAATCATGAGCTGACTCATCCTCCTTGCATACATCTATATATGGATCCCTCATCCCAGAGATCCTGAGGCTGGAATTTTGCACATTATAAAGAATTGCTGTTGGTTTGAGATACATATCAGAGAATTGGGTGATCTATGCTTTGTTGGGGTTGAAGAAGGGACTTCTTTGCTGGGAGGTTGATGCTGGGTCAGGAATCATCGGTTGTAAGTCCTCCTAGATCTTCTTGTATATCAATAAAACTATTTGAGTTTCTTCTCCATGCTTGTGTTTCATTGATGCTTGTTACATTTGTATGGTTAACTTAAATCTGATCCTAAGTTATTTATGAATATAAACCCATGTCTTTGTATAGTTTCCTTCTTCTGTGATCTTACAGGTACTTGGTGAAGCTGGACAAGTAAGGGAGCAAGTAGCTGGAAGCTGTCAAAGAGGAGAGAGATTGGATCAAAGGACTAGCGCAAGACACAGGTTGGTTCATCCTATTCATCTTTGTTTATAGTTCATAAAGAAGAATACAAAAGTAGTTTTCTCTGTTTGTTTCTAAGGTAGCTGTCACACCTTAGTGGGATAGAGCAGTTCTAAATAGACACTTTTCCTGATAACACTATGCTTTCATCACTATGTATCTTAAGAGTTTCATACTGAATTCTGAGAGTTTGAAGCTTAGCACGTTTTACCTGAGCGTCTCCTTCATAGCTTAGAATGATTTTATCCCATATTTCATTGGCTGATTTGAGCTGCATGACCTTAACAAACTCTGATTTTGACAAACTTACCAATAATATAGTAACAACTTTGGCATTGATTTCATATTGATTTCTACCTGCCGTATTTGTAGGAATTGCTGATGGAAATGTATATCCTCCTTCCACGATTTCCCAAATATCTATTCCAAGCGATTTTAGATAGGTTGTGGTTCTTATCTTCTAGTAAACAAAATTTCTCCCATCAAAGATTGGTGGTCTGATGGATCCCTATCTTTCTTGATTACTCATGATGATGGATCTTCCTTCAAGCGATCAAGCTTCTTCTGAAGGACCTGCTCTGATACCAATTGTTGGAAATAATACTGAGAGGGGGGGGGGGGGGGTGAATCGGCATTAGTAAATCAATAACTTTTCATTTCCATAATCAAATTCATATATGCTGTTAGCCTCCTGTTGCAATAGGTGTTCATCTTTCATGATTGACATTTTTACATGCCAAATATGTCATACTTTGCATGCTGCAATGCTCCATATTTCCAAAAGAGGCCAAAGAAGAGGCCATGAAAGTGTGCCAGTCTAAGTGCCACTACTGTATTCCAATTTTGATAAATTAACCATTTTTGAAGAATTTTGGTTAAGGGAAGTCCAAATAGCCTAATCTTGGCTTCCCTAGGTTTCAATTTCTGGTTTTACAATATAGAGAATCATTATCTATCCAAACAGTTTAATCTTGGCAGATTTGTAGATAGGTAGAGAAACATAGGAGCCCAATTGCTTAATCTGGGCCCTTGGAAGAAATAAGTGTACATTTAGATAGGAGGACAGCAAAAAGAAAAAGCAATCAGGGTCTGCAAGTCTAAGTGCACCCATGCAAAAAGAAGAAAAAATGTTAGGTAAGTAGGCTGGGTAGGTAGTTTTGTGTTGCAGAATCAAGCTGTGTGGTCCATTTCATGTTTTTAGGTGTTATATTTTCACAGATCACAGTTATGATGTAGTTTTCCATTTGGAGGAGCTCAAGCGAGGCATGTCTAACTCCCCCTTCTTCTTACTTCCCAAAGCACTCACTAACTTCCCTGAAGGGGTCAAGATCTGCTTGATACCTCTTAGTTTCATCATTTTCCATATCATTTGCCTTGGTAAAGATCTGCTTTACTCAAGGCATGTTCATACTTCCTCTATGAATCATTTCCCCCCCTAATAGCCTAATATTCACATACTTAGCGCTTTCTTATCACTTGTCATATTAACTACTAATTTTACTATGTAGCTCCTTATCTATCTCCCCTTCCCCTAATAAAAATATGTTAATAACTCCCCTATGTACATATTCCCACCCCTTGGCATTATAGCCACATTTATCAAGTTCGGGAAATAGTAGTCCATCTGGGGCCCCTACTAACCCTTCCATGTCCTAACTTGGAATTAGTTTGACATCTGGTCACACTAATAACCATTTCCCCTAAGTCCTAACCCTACACTACTCATCTCCCGCCCTTATCCTAAGGTCATGCATATAAATATATTTTCCCCGCTTGTATATAACCCATAAAACCCATTTTTATTAAGGTTTCCCTCCCGGCGGATTAAACAACACATAATAAAATGTGCGCGGGCCCCGTTTTTAACCGTCCGCCGCCTTACTCGTGCCGCCGAACGTCAGATCTGGCGCGCCCAAGATCTACGGTGGGCGGGCCTTTTTGTGCCCCGATGTGTCGAGGGTTAATGCCCGGGAGATGGGCGGTTTTCCCGTCATACTCCCGCCACGTGTCACCCTCCCGGCTTTGGCGGAGCCCCCTCCTCCGAAACCACTTGCGCACAAAAGCGATGCGCCTGAAACTGGATACCGCCCTCCCCTGTGTGACGTCACCCTGCCACGTCTCCCCCATGACGTCATCAACCTACGTCACCTCCATGCCACCATGTCCTTGCCACATCATTGCCACGTCATCACCTCCACTGTACCGCCATGTCACCCGACCGTACTGCTGACATCACCCTGCTGACATCACCATGCCACGTCACCGCCGTACTGGGACCCACCGCTGACGTCATGCTGACGTCATCGTCAAAAAAGCACGAAAGGCACAAATAGCAGCCTAGGAAGCTCGGAATCAAAATCTAAGGCAGTTTTTGATGCGCGATTAGCGCTAGGCGCTAATCGCGCATCGATATGGGAAATAGGCCAAAATGGAAAGCCCTTTCATGGCTCAGCCTCCAGCAGGCCCGAAAGGCGCAATTTGACATGAATTTCTTCGTGCAGCATTCAGAAAGGGGCAAACACAGTTTTAAAAGCAAACAGAGGGTCGAACAGCAGCCATGAAAGGTCGATGCAACAGTTTAAAGAGTATCAGAAGTGAGAAAGGCGCACATTCAGTGCCAAAGCATATCAAGGAAGCGGCAAAGAGTATCAGTTGAATGTTTTTAATGAAAAACTTTTATTCCCAATGCAGGTGAACATTGAATGACCTCCAACAAAATCAAAGAAACGGTGGAGCTTTAATCAAGGCTCTCCCATCACAGTTAATGCACTTTGGAACCACTCAAGAGCATGGATCAAAACCCAAAGCACAGTTATGGCTAAGTGATTAGCACAGAGCCATAAAGGCAACACATTAATTCCTTTTTGATACCACTGCCCCAGCGCAGCTTGAGGATATTTTCCCGCATTTATTTCAGACAGGTGTTAGGTTAAAGACACTTATTGCAGCAGATCTGTCTGAGATCTGATTTTGTAGATATTTTATCTATAAAACAACCGTAATTCATTGTTTTAGGGGTTGGTTGGTTGTATAGCTCCAAGAGAGACTCGCTTTGTATACATGATGTTTTACTTAATCAAAGACTGCTGAAAAGCTTGGAGGAATGACTGTGTGCTGTGTATTAATGTTTTGAAGAATTGAATGTGGAATTCTTGTGCTGCAACATGACTCAATAAGCGTTTCTTCCCTTTGTTTTCCATTGATGTACCATCTAAATAGTAGAAAGAAAGGTTAGCTTAGAACTTGTTTAACTGCACTCTATGCTCAATTTATGTTGTTTCTCTATGTTTTCATCTGAATTAGTAATGAATATGAATTCCCTGTGGCTCATATTTCCCATAATTCACTCATGTTTGACAGTTATCTAGGGATTCTTCACTGCTCCTAGATAGAGCTCATTCACCTTCCCTCTGCTAAGCTGAACGAGAGATTCTTAACTGCCTCTCATTCCTAGCCCTCATTCCATCCTTTTAGCTTGAATTATTGTTTCATGTGTAGCTAGCTTGCTCCATATTCCCTCTTGTGACCAGGAAAATGCACTAGCAGTCCTACTCCTTGACTCCATGCCCAATGGTTCTAAAAATTTCATGCTATCCCTGCTCTTTACTTGAAAGTATCATCCTTCCCACCAAAACTAAAACAAAACCCCTTGTACTCAATAACTAGCCTAAAATCATCATCAACAAAGCTAAATCCTAAAGAGAGAGCCCTCTCTGACTGCTGGTGGGCTAGCACCTGTAGCCCAAAGATTGGTTTGTGGTTACCTCGGCCATATCCCTCTAGGAGTTAAGGGACAACCTGAGTGATAACATAATGGCGACTCCACTGGGGACCATCCTCAGTTAAATCTCACAAATCAAGTTGGAAAGCTCCACTAGGGAAAAACAATGAATTTTCCAATTGCTGCATATTCCTTAAAACTACGTATGAAGCCTGAATGTCAACTAGGAAGCCTTTGAAACTGTTCTTGCTTTGCATTTACAGGAGTAAACAAATGTTGCTTTAGTCAAACTTCGTGCTAGTTTTAAGTTATACATAGCTATTTCAAAATTTGATCAGTTCCTTGCTAATTCTAAAAAGCATTCATAGAAAATACCAAAACAAGTTCAGAATCTGGCTCCCAAAAGGAATTCATGGTATACAAGGTCAAATCCAGACCCAAACCCCCCAGCTATTTGTGAAAATCCCAATTTAATCCCAAGGAACCTCAGGAAGCTAGAGCAAAGAGAAGATTTTGTTGACTTTAGCCCTGAAGCAGTTCAACCAAGTTGTGTTCCAACCCCTGTCAAGGTTTTATTTCGTTCAACCCCCACTTCCCCTTGTTCATCATCCACCTCTCAAAGCACTCCTTCCACACCTCCATTTACTGCACATACTCCCATTACCGCTGTTGTTACAGCCGTTCTAGCTATTCCTGTTGTTCCACTTATCATTGTAAACATGGCTAATAGATATGCACCCCTGCAATTACCTGCTAATCCAGGGGCTATGCCTCAGGATTATCAAACTAAAATCACATATTTTGATGGAACTGGTTCTTG
This sequence comes from Pinus tabuliformis, assembly GCA_031772625.1. Classification (NCBI taxonomy): domain Eukaryota; kingdom Viridiplantae; phylum Streptophyta; class Pinopsida; order Pinales; family Pinaceae; genus Pinus; species Pinus tabuliformis. Next base: position 341,535,953 of record CM062815.1, on the reverse strand, counting down.
CACAACCCTTCAGCATACAAAGAATATGCAAGACTATTTTGAGAACTACGAGATAGATGACGATAGCGTGAGAATGAAGATTTTCGTCCAAAGTTTGACAGGTGATGTTAGAACTTGGTTTAGAGCACTCACAGCCAATTCCATAGTAGACCCAGAAGCCTTATACCAGTCATTTATCAACATATGGGAAAAAAAGAAAGACCCCTTGCACATATTATCTGAATATGACACCATCAAAAGAGGCCCTCAAGAATCTATCTTGGACTATTGTGCAAGATTTAATAATGTTTATAATGCAATACCACAGAACTTAAGACCTCCACCTGATCTTGCTTTGTATAAATTCCCTGATGGTTTTGACACTGACATGGCTTATCAGTTAAGAAAAAGAGCCCCTCAAACCCTTGCAGACATGCAAAATGTTGTTGTTAGTGTAGAGGCAAATCTAATTGCCAAAAGAAACAGAGCTAGAACTGAAAGAAGAACCACCTTTAAAGAGGAACCCTCAACCTTAGATCAAAATCTGGATGCTATTATCAGTGGCATGCACAGGCTGGGAGACAGAGTAGAGAGTGTTGAGAGAAAATCATCATGGGAAGGACAACAACCTAATACCATAAGGAACCCAAATTTCTGGAAAACTCAGAATATAAATTCTGGTAGGTCTAGCCCAGACCATGATGTAAGGCCTCCTTTTCATGAAAATTACGCTGAAGCATCTACATATAGTGAACAGACAGAAGATACTCACATGAACTTGGTGGATTCGAAGGCTGAGCAACAAATTTTCCTAACTCAACAAGACCAAGATGAGCATGACCTTAATCAATTTCAGACTAAGTCTGGTGAGTCTTTTGATTTTAAACAAGGCTATGATAATGCTGTGTATGAGGTCCACAAAAAATATAAGCTGAGGACAAGAACCATAGATGTGCCTGAAAAGATTAAACCAAATGAGACCAAACAGCCGAAGAAGATCAAAGAAAAGGTTGCCCTCATACAAACTGCTGGTAAAACAGTCCCTAATCCAAAGGATGTCACCATAGAGGACGTCACGGACATGCAGTCCTCTAATGATCAGCCTCTGCCACCTTCTTCCTCGAAAGAAAATTTGAACAGCGTTCGAAAAATCCCTCCTAAAACTGAAAAACCGCAAGCAATTACTTCCCTTAACACCGATAAACAAGACCAAATTGCTGATACTCCAATAGAAAAAGGGAAGCCTGCCTCTCAAAATACTAAAAACCAATCTGAAAAATCATTTTACTTAGAGGCAGAAATAGGTAAACTAAAGATATCCATCCCCTTATCTGAACTTGCCAAACATGATGTGTATAGGCAACAAATTCAAAGATCACTGCAAATGCCAGAGGTTAAGGATGATGTGAATGTTCTTGATGATCAGCCTAAACTGTTGTTCGGTCTAGAAGTTAATGAAAAATCAACATATGGATATTTTCTACCTTTTTATGTCAGTTTGCACATACATGACAAAGTCTTGCACAATGCTATGTTTGACTCAGGTGCCTCACACAACCTTATGCCCAAAGCTGTAATGGAAAAACTGAACCTTGATGTTACAAGACCCTACAAAGATCTATTCTCCTTTGACTCAAGTCAAGTCAAGTCAAGTGTTTAGGCCTCATCAAAGACTTGTGTGTCTCCTTAGTCCAATATCCCAACAAGACAATCCTCATGGATGTGGTGGTTGCCGACATTCCACCAAAGTATGGCATGCTATTATCAAGATCTTGGGGGGAAAAACTCCAAGGATCCCTCAAATTAGACCTCTCTTATGGCACTATATCTGTCTTTGGGCAACCAAAGAGACTATATAGAGAAACACTGATGAATTATGTGGTAACTAGTGAGGACAAGCCCCAAAATTTTCCTATTCACTCAATCCATTCTTATATGGATTCTCTTATTTTATTTAATGATGAAACAGGTCCTCCAATTGATGATAAGCCGTTGGCTTTAGAACTGAACACACACACCGATGAAGAATTGGTTGCCCATACTGATGAAACTGTTAAAACAATCAAGGAAACCAACATACATGAAAAACCTCCCCAAACAGAAATTTCAAATCTGCCCAATCCTAAAGTGACTGAAACTCTTGATACTAACCACAAGCAAGAAATCACATGGTATTTAGAGTTTGATGGCTCAGTCAACAAGTTAGGAGCAGGGGCATGTGTCTGGATTCACAATACACATAACAATCATGCAGAAGGTCATGCCTACAGACTAAATTTCAAATGCACCAATAACATGGCAGAATATGAGGCTCTCCTTTTAGGCCTTAAACTGCTCAAAGCTCTAGGAGCTGCAAAAGTGTCTATTCTAGGTGACTATGATTTAATCATACAACAAATGAAAGGCAATTTTGTTACCAATGACAATAGAATGAAGGCCTATAGGACTGTTGCCACAAATATACTCAATGCATTCACTGAATCCAAGCTTGCAAAGATTTCAAGGGATCATAACATTCATGCACACAGCCTAGCCACTTTTGCTAGTACATGCAAGCTTCCCTTTGAGCCAAATCACCATTTTACTGCTGAGATAAAACATAGGCCTGCTATCCCAAATAATGTTAAAGATTGGCAAGTGTTTGAAAGTGATGAACAAATTAACAATTTCCTCACTCTTGAGCATGAGTTTTCAAATATTAACATTGACATGGATGCTATGACAGATGAACAACAGCAAACAAATGAAAATCAGCAGGCTGTAACCACAGTAATAGCCAAGCAAATCCTAAACCCAACTGTTTTTGACAATGTAAACATAGAAGAGCTGAAACAGATGCATTTGGAGGAAATAGTAGAAACAGAGGCCGAGATCGTTGATCTGAAAGATAACTTTCTCCTTGTTGGCCTCACTCCATTAGAAGATATGTTTGATGCCAATGATGTTCCCAAAAAGCCAAAAATACAGCCCCTAAGCACTGCTATAGAAGAACACAACATTGGGACAGTAGACAAGCCCAAAATGATCAAACTATCTCAATCTTTACCACCCGATCAAAAACCCAAATATGTTGATTTGTTCAAATAATTCCAAGATGTATTTGCTTGGAGTTATGAGGACTTGAAGTCCTATGAAACCTCAGTGATCCAACACACCATTCCGTTAAAACCAAACCAAAATCCCTTCAAACAAAAACTGAGGAGAATTAATCCTATGCTCCTTCCTTTGATTGAAAAGGAAGTGAAAAGAATGTTTGAAGCAGGTATCATAACACCCATCAGATTCTTTGAATGGGTATCCAATCTTGTTCCCACAAGAAAAAAGACAGGTGAGATTAGGCTATGTGTATACCTAAGAAATTTAAACCAAGTCTCCCTAAAAGACCACTACCCCTTGCCAAAAATGGACCACATTCTACAAAGAGTAGTGGGGTCATCTAGAATATCTCTGCTAGATGGCTTTTCATGTTTCAATCAAATACTGGTTCACCTGGATGACCAAGACAATACAGCCTTTACCACACCGTGGGGAACATTTAAATATGTGAAGATGCCTTTTGGACTTAAAAACGCTGGTGCTACCTTTCAAAGGGCAATGGACATTGCATTTGCCAAGGAAATACATGATTTCCTAGTTGTCTACCTCGATGACTTAACCCCTTTCTCCAAATCTGATCAAGAGCACCTAAAACATTTGAGGCAAATATTCATGACATGTAGGAAATATGGCATTTCCTTGAACCCCAAGAAATCCCTCTTTAGCCTTGAAGAAGGAAAACTCCTTGGCCATATCATCTCAAAAGATGGGATCAGAATAGATCCTGAAGGGATCCAAGCCATTTTGCAAATCCCATATCCAAGGAATATAAAAGAGTTGCAAGCATTCCTTGGAAAAATCAACTTCCTAAGGAGATTTATTCCAAATCTAGCCGAGCTAATAATACTGTTAAGCAACATGTTAAAAAAGGATGCTAAGGTAAAATGGTCTTTTGAGACCAAGCAAGCCTTTGAGAGTATCAAAACTTCCTTAACCCAAGCCCCTGTCCTCACAAGTCCACAATTTGATAGGGACTTTATCATATTCTCATTCGCATTTGAACACACCATAGCTGCTGTCCTTTTGCAAAAGGATGATCAGGGAGCTGAAAAGCCAATTGCATTTTTCAGTCGAGCCTTAAGAGATGCCCCTTTGAAATACCAAATCATGGAGAAGCAGGCCTATGCCCTTGTTAAAGCAATCAAAGATTTCCGAGTTTACATTTTATATTCACATGTGATTGCCTATGTCCCAAATGTTGTTGTAAAAGACATATTAACCCAAGAGGGGCTAGAAGGCAAAAGAGGCAAGTGGGTTGCTAACATCCTTGAGTATGACATAGAAATTAAACCAACCAAGCTCATAAAGGGACAAGGTTTAGCCAAACTGATGTCCGAAACAAACTTTCAAGCCTTAGACATCAACCAACTGGAAAATGAACAGGAGCTGGCGACTCCACAGATCAGTGAAACCTTTTTGCAATCCCCATGGTATGCTAATATATGCTTTGTATTGTTAAACCTGTTTGCTCCCCCAGGATTTTCCAGAACCAAGAAAAGATTTTTAAAGATGAAGGCTTCAAAGTTTTGTGTCATAGATGGTGCTTTATTTTGGAAAAATCATGAAGGCATATTGCTTAACTGTTTAACCATGAATGAAACTAACAATGTCATGAAAGAATTCCATGCAGGGGACTGTGGAGGACATCTATACTGGAAGTCCACTGCGGATAAAATTTTAAGGGCTGGTTTCTATTGGCCCTCTTTATTTTCAGATGTAAAGAAATTTGCTATCTCATGTCATAAATGCCAAATCTTTGAGGGCAAAAGAAAGCTGTTACCTTTGCCCCTTAAGCCCATCTCAACCAAGAAACCTTTTCAACAATGGGGTCTTGACTTCATTGGAGAAATCCACCCCTCTTCCTCAGGCCATCACAAGTGGATTTTAACAACTACCGACTATTTCACTAAATGGATTGAAGCCATCCCATGCAGACAGGCCAATGACTCCATCATTATCCAATTCCTTGAGTGCAATATCATTTCTAGATTTGGCTACCCTGAGAAGATCATCACTGACAACGCCACTGCATTCAAATCCAAAAAGATGATCAATTTTTGCCATAAATTTCACATTACCTTGGGCCACTCCACAGCCTATTACCCCCAAGGTAATGGCTTGGCCGAGTCATCTAACAAGAGCCTGATTAATATTATCAAGAAGGTCTTAGAAGAAAACAAGAAGAACTGGCATAAAAAGCTCACAAATGCCCTATGGGCAGACAGACTTTCAACAAAGAAATCCATTGGGATGAGCCCTTATGAGCTGGTGTATGGCATGGAGGCCAGATTTCCATCTTCCTTGGGCACTCCTATCATGAAAATGTTACAAGAGATCCAAGCAGAACCAAATGATATTCAAAGAAGAATCAATCAGACCATTCATCTTCAGCAAACCAGAGAGCAAGTTTATAACAGAGCTCAAATTTTGCAAGAGAAACTCGAAAAGATGTTTGATAAGAGAGCTAAGGCTGAGGATTTCTACATTGGCATCAAATTTCTAAGGTGGGATTCACGAAGAGAAGACAAGGGAAAACATGCAAAATTTGATTTTTTATGGAAAGGGCCAATCGTTATTTCTACTATTAAGGGAAATAACACATATTTCCTCAAATCTGTAGAGGGCAGCACGGCTGAAGAAGGCCCTGTTAATGGCCGAATGTTAAAACATTACCATGATCCCTTTTAAGGGATACAATGCAGCTCTGTATATATCTCTTTGTATATTGATATTTGTATATATTAGCACTTTGTTTTTATTTTTTGTATAAGCAGTCTGATTGTTAGAGGAGCATCAACAAAGTTTGTGAAGACACAGCCAATGTCAGTATTCCATTTTAAAAAGCTCTGTCTCTACATTAATCTCAGCAAAACAACAAGAGTAGCGCTGTCATATCACAACAATTCATGGTAAAAAGAAACTGTTTGCAGCTTGCAGTCTTCAGTCAAACAATATCAATAAGAAAGGAGCATTTTTTAGTTTCACATCAGCAACTGTTTCTAGACCAAGGTTAAGGGAAATACATCAGTTTTGATCCATATTTTGGATCTATTTCAAAGGCAATGCTCAAGCAACATTGTATATAATGTCAAGCACGCAGAAGAAAGTAGGCAGTGCTATGTATTTCACAATATTTCAGTTGAGGAGAGGGCTGCTCATATCTCAAAGTTTCCCACTTTTAGCAGCCAGCACAAGGAAATTTTTCAAGTCCACAGCAACAATAGAAGATCAAGGCAGTCTGACCTGCTGTTCTTGGCTTTTCACAAGGAAAAGCCATCCCCAAGTGGAGCCACTGTTAGCCTCCTGTTGCAACAGGTGTTCATCTTTCATGATTGACATTTTTACATGCCAAATATGTCATACTTTGCATGCTGCAATGCTCCATATTTCCAAAAGAGGCCAAAGAAGAGGCCATGAAAGTGTGCCAATCTAAGTGCCACTACTGTATTCTAATTTTGATAAATTAACCATTTTTGAAGAATTTTGGTTAAGGGAAGTCCAAATAGCCTAATCTTGGCTTCCCTAGGTTTCAATTTCTGGTTTTACAATATAGAGAATCATTATCTGTCCAAACATTTTAATCTTGGCAGATTTGTAGATAGGTAGAGAAACAAAGGAGCCCAACTGCTTATTTGGGCCCTTGGAAGAAATAAGTGTACATTTAAATAGGAGGACAGCAAAAAGAAAAAGCAATCAGGGTCTGCAAGTCTAAGTGCACCCATGCAAAAAGAAAAAGCAATCAGGGTCTGCAAGTCTAAGTGCACCCATGCAAAAAGAAGAAAAAATGTTAGGTAAGTAAGCTGGGTAGGTAGTTTTGTGTTGCAGAATCAAGCTATGTGGTCCATTTCATGTTTTCAGGTGTTATATCTTCACAGATCACTATTATGATGCAGTTTTCCATTTGGAGGAGCTCAAGCGAGTCATGTCTAACTCCCCCTTCTTCTTACTTCCCAAATCACTCACTAACTTCCTTGAAGGGGTCAAGATTTGCTTGATACCTCTTAGTTTCATCATTTTCCATATCATTTGCCTTGGTAAAGATCTTCTTTACTCAAGGCATGTTCATACTTCCTCTATGAATCATTTTCCCCCCTAATAGCCTAATATTCACATACTTAGTGCTTTCTTATCACTTGTCATATTAACTACTAATTTTACTATGTAGCTCCTTATCTATCTCCCCTTCCCCTACCAAAGATATGTTAATAACTCCCCTATGTACATATTCCCACCCCTTGGCATTATAGCCACATTTATCAAGTCCGGGGAATAGTAGTCCATTTGGGGCCCTACTAACCCTTCCGTGTCCTAACCTGGAAATAGTCTGACATTTGGTCACACTAATAACCATTTCCCCTAAGTCCTAACCCTACAATACTCATCTCCTGCCCTTATCCTAAGGTCATGCATATAAATATATTTTCCCCGCTTGTATATAACCCATAAAACCCATTTTTATTAAGGTTTCCCCCCCTGCCGGATTAAACAACACATAATAAAATGTGCGCGAGCCCCGTTTTTAATCGTCTGCCGCCTTACTCGTGCCGTCGACCGTCAGATCTGGCGCGCCCAAGATCTACGGTGGGCGAGCCTTTTTGTGCCCCGATGTGCCGAGGGTTAACGCCCAGGAGATGGGCGGTTTTCCCATCGTACTTCCACCACACGTCACCCTCCCGACTGTGGCGGAGCCCCCTCCTCCGAAACCGCCTGCGCACAAAAGCGGTGCGCCTGAAACCGGATACCGCCCTCCCCTGTGTGATGTCACCCTACCACGTCTCCCCCATGACGTCATCAACCTGCGTCACCTCCATGCCACCGTGTCCTTGCCACATCATTGCCATGTCATCACCTCCACCGTACCGCCATGTCACCCGGCTGTACTGCTGACGTCACCCTGCCACGTCACCGCCGTACTGGGACCCACCGCTGACGTCATGCTGATGTCATCGTCTAAAAGCGCGAAAGGCGCAAATCGCAGCCTAGGAAGCCCGGAATCAAAATCTGAGGCAGATTTTGATGCACGATTAGCGCTTAGCGCTAATCGCGCATCGCTATGGGAAATAGGCCAAAATGGAAAGCCCTTTCATGGCTCGGCCTCCAGCAGGCCCGAAAGGCGCAGAATGACATGAATTTCTTCGCGCAACATTCAGAAAGGGGAAAACACAGTTTTAAAAGCAAACAGAGGGCCGAATAGCAGCCATGAAAGGTCGATGCAGTAGTTTAAAGAGTATCAGAAGTGAGAAAGGCACACATTCAGTGCCAAAGCATATCAAGGAAGCGGCAAAGAGTATCAGTCGAATGTTTTTAATGAAAAACTTTTATTCCCAATGCAGGTGAACATTGAATGACCTCCAACAAAATCAAAGAAACGGTGGAGCTTTAATCAAGGCTCTCCCATCACAGTTAATGCACTTCGGAACCACTCAAGAGCATGGATCAAAACCCAAAGCACAGTTATGGATAAGTGATCAGCACAGAGCCATAAAGGCAACACATTAATTCCTTTTCGATACAGCTACCCCAGCGGAGCTCGAGGATATTTTCCCACATTTATTTCAGACAGTTGTTAGGTTAAAGACACTTATTGCAGCAGATCTGTCCGAGATCTGATTTTGTAGATATTTTATCTATAAAACAACCGTAATTCATTGTTTTAGGGGTTGGTTGGTTGTATAGCTCCAAGAGAGACTCGCTCTGTATACATGATGTTTTACTTAATCAAAGACTGCTGAAAAGCTTGGAGGAATGACTGTGTGCTGTGTATTAATGTTTTGAAGAATTGAATGTGGAATTCTTGTGCTGCAACATGACTCAATAAGTGTTTCTTACCTTTGTTTTCCATTGATGTACCATATAAATAGCAAAAAGAAAGGTTAGCTTAGAACTTGTTTAACTGCACTCTATGCTCAATTTCTGTTGTTTCTCTATGTTTTCATTTGAATTAGTAATGAATATGAATTCCCTGTGGCTCATATTTCCCCTAATTCACTCATGTTTGACAGTTATCTAGGGATTCTTCACTGCTCCTAGATAGAGCTCATTCACCTTCCCTCTGCTAAGCTGAACGAGAGATTCTTAACTGCCTCTCATTCCTAGCCCTCATTCCATCCTTTTAGCTTGAATCATTGTTTCATGTGCAGCTAGCTTGCTCCATATTCCCTCTTGTGACCAAGAAAACGCACCAGTAGTCCTACTCCTTGACTCCACGCCCAATGGTTCTAAAACTTTCATGCTATCCCTGCCTCTTTACTTGAAAGCATCATCCTTCCCACCAAAACTAAAACAAAACCCCTTGTACTCAATAACTAGCCTAAAATCATCATCAACAAAGCTAAATCCTAAAGAGAGAGCCCTCTCTGACTGCTGGTGGGCTAGCACCTGTAGTCCAAAGATTGGTTTGTGGTTACCTCGGCCATATCCCTCTAGGAGCTAAGGGACAACCTGAGTGATAACATACGCTACTTTAGTTAACGGAACTCACGTGTACACACAACTGTGTTTAATGCAACTAGCGTATATCCAGAACACTTATGATTCAGTTAATTCATCATATGTTGATCTTTAATTAGTGCATCAGAACATCATTAACCATATAAACAGTAATCAGGTGCAGTAAAAATAGAACAGATCATCACACATAAGAGACACACATGAACGCTATGATATAAGGTGGAAACCTAATGCGGGACAAAAACCACCTGCAGCTGTTTTCTTTAATATAAGAAAAACCCTTTTACAATCTTGTACTGGTGCAGACTCATACCAGTACGCAGGCACCCACCTATAGAAGGATACAACCTTCTCTCGTTCTCCAGCTTATACTGGAAGGGATCTACAACCCCCTAGCTCTTGTACTAGCCGATATATTTACTAGTATCTAGGCGCCGACCTACAGAAGGCTATGACTTTCTCTTTTCTTCCAGGGACCACGTTTCATAAATTTTTAGACTGGATCCATCAATAACATCAAAGCACACAATCAATCACCACTGCAATACAACCATCAACCATATCTGCATCATCTATCTCTGAATCACCCAACAACTGAATCACTGAAACCCTATCATCAAAAACACAGTCACCAGAACAGAGAGAGGAACCCAGAACCCTGCAACAACCACTAGAACCAACAACAACCACAAATATCAAATCTCATAATGTATACGCTACTTGGCTGTGTTGAGCAACCATGTATACGCCCTTTCACCAAAGGGAACCAGCGTACAGATATGAAAATAATTGCATATACCTTCACTGCAATTTTATACTTTAGAGATACCTAGATCATTAGATATAAAGGATAAGACATGCATCAGTATTCAGATCTGAACTATTCATGATCATACCATAAAATGATAATGCATTTTAGTCTTCATGATCCCGGTCCATCAACCCTCATTCGCCACATAGATGCATCCTTAACAAAGCATCACATACCTATAACTTGCATACTAGATCTCACACTTCATCAGATATTCATCACTTGCACACTTGCACTTTGGTCTGATGATCTTCTTCTCCTTGTATAGGTTTAGGCCTCTCTCAATACCATGGTCCAAAACCACGTAGTACCGATACCTTGGACCCAATACCTAGGGTCAATACCTCGAACCAAATACCATGGACCAATACCAAAATACCATGGTCCAAATACCACGGACCAAATACCATGGACCAATACCAAAATACCATGGTCCAAATACCATGGACCAAAACTTAGTTTTCCAACATGTACGCACCTTTCCTTTTGTGAAAGTGCGTGTCTACGTTATACGCGCCTTTGTATATAGTGAAACTACGTGTATACGTGACTTGGTATATAGTGAACCTGTGTATACCTTTTCGTATATGCAACTTCGTATATTGTGAACCTGCGTGTATACGTGGCTTGGTCAATGGTGAACCTGCGTATACATTTCTTTCTTCATTCTTGTTGTTTACCTGCTATACTGTGATCTTTGATCTGAGAGAGTTGCCATCAATGACAACACTTGTGTCAGACCTGTATCATAATGCCAACAATAGGTAAATCCATATTGCAACCATATGTACCCCAAACCCAAGACCTTGAAATAGATCCTGGTCTAGAATCTTTACAACAATTTGACAAATTACAAGGTCTAGTTTCAGTGTTGGACCAAGCTATCGAAGAAGCTTTCATTCAGTAATCTATTGAATTTTATGCTTTGACTGTTGTAGTAGCATCTTTGATTTAGGTGGATATTGGTGGCCACCCGACTGTTCCAGTTGGACCCCCATCATTGTTTCTTTCAGTTTTTCAATTTCCTTATTTGTAGAACAATTTACTATGTTTGGCAGTTTTTTGGGTCCTGAACTTCCGAAGCCATTTTGATGCCCTAAACAATGTTTTTTTGGGAAAATCGAGAGGAAAATGGCCAAAATCCTAAAATTTCTCACTCAAAATTTGTATTCCTTAAATAGATCTTTCTAACGCAGTATTGTACGTGTCAAACAAAGATCGTATGCCAAAGTTACTACCCCGAGAAGTTGATGTACCAATTTACCCAAACGGGGCCCGTAGTTTGGCACTTCATATCCTAGGGTTAGGTTTTTGGATGTTTAGGGTTTTCCATTGTTTCTCAATAATAAATAGGCCTTGAAGCCTCATTGTAACATAGTTAAGAGGCATGTAGCTTCCACATCTCTTCTCAGAGATAAGCTACCATCACCTGAGCTAGTCTTATTTCCATTATGTTTGTAAGCATATTTTAATATTTGATATTCATGAAATGAAGTGTTATTTCTACTGCATATTTGTATTTATGGTTATATCTGTAATTTGTTGCATTCTCATTTAAATCCAGATCAGTGGTATTAGAGCGATTTTCTCTTTCTTTATTTTTCTTTGCATGTCCCCAACGAGGTCGGGATATAAGGAGTTAGGGTTTGAACTCGAACCTTTGCAAGACCAACCTCGCAAATCCCAACGGCCTCCCATGGCGGATGAAAAGAAAGACGAGGGGGTAGGAGATCCTATCAAAATCTTGCTTGAAGAAGCCCTCGAGTGACAAAGGAACGCGATAATGGACAACTTTTCCCAAATCCTTCAGTGGATACCCAAGGGTGACGCATCCACTTTTGGCAGCTACTCTGGAAGTGCCACACACTTTAAGGTACAAGTTAACTTTGACATTCCCATATTTGAGGGTCAGTTAGATACAGATGCTGTAGATAAATTGTTAAATATGCTAGAGCGATATTTTTTTGTTCATGATTTTTCCAGCTGGGAAAAGATCACTTTTGCACTTCTCAAAGCAGCCCCCCCAAGTCAAGGACTAGTGGGAAACCTACTGTGAGCAGAAGGATGAAAGTATGAACTCACTATTTTCAGCCGCACCCACTTGGAACTCATTCCGCGATTCCATCAAGGAGAAGTACTACCCTGTCGGGAGCTATGAGGATAAATACATAAAGTCGAAAATACTGCGACAGGGAAGGGACCAAGATGTTCCAAAGTTTACCAATGTTTTTCATACCCTTTGCACAATGTTGGGTATCTAGGATTCTGAGAATCATTTGGTTCTCCAGTACCGTAGCTACCTACATAGGTACATCTAGGATGAGATAGAGTTCCTTGACATCTCCTCGCTCGCCACGACATATCGATATGCCATAAAGATCGAGAAAAAATTTAAATAGAAGAAGCCAGACTTTGGATCTGTGAATCTGAAGCAAGGGAAACGTGCCCCCAAATTGCAGAATAAAGGACAAAGCCAAGGCGGGGCAGCCTAGGACAACCCGCCAAAGCCGCAAGCAAAGAACAACATCACGAAGCTGAAGAAGGATAAGGGAAAGTGGTAGTTCCATAAGAGCTCCACTCAAAACAAAAGTGAGTGTCGGGCCAAGCAGTCACTGGTGGGAAAGCTAAAGGATTCTGAATCAGATGCATGTTCAGACTCTAAGTCAGAACACGAAAAGGGGAATGACAAAGGGAGGAAGATTATCGATGCAAAACCCAATTCCACCGTTGCCACCCTGAAGATCCAGAAGGAGGAACCCAAGGATCCAGAGGAGGAGGAGCGCCTCTTCCATTCCCAGATGTGGGTAAAGAGTTCCCTGCTGCAGTTCATTGTCGACAATGGGAGCTAGAAGAACCTCAGTTCGGAAGAGGTTGTGAAGCGATTGGGCTTACCGTCCACAACACATCCACAGCCGTACACCATCGGGTGGCTTCACCAAGGACAATATCTTCACGTGAGCCAACAATGTCGCCTTCCATATAGCATCAAGCCCTTGACGGATGAGGTATTATGTGACGTTTCTCCCCTTAATGTTTGTGATGTATTATTAGGCCAACGCTACTTATGGAAGTGACATGCTGTGTATGAGTCAAAGCCTCGTGCTGTTATTGTTACTTTTGGAAATAATTTGTACAGGATACCAGAGGTTGCACTGCCTACTGCCATCTCTTTGGTTACTGCAAAACAATGCAGGAAGCTCATTTCCAAAACCAGGAAATTCGTTTTCCTTATGATACGCCCTTAAGGAAAGAAGAAGACGGTGGCCATGACCTCCAGCCAGAGCCCCTCCGGACAACAACAACAGATGGACAAGGTCATGGAGGAGTACGAGGAAATATTCACCTCCCCCACAGGGGTGCCTATGCACTGTCAGGTTAAGCACTCCATCGATCTGACCCTAGGTGCACCGCTTCCCAATGGAACAATCTATCAGTGCTCAGTTCTGGAGAACAACGAAATCAAGAGGCAGATTCAAGAGCTGCTGCAGAAAGGTCACATCCGATCAAGTTCATCACCCTGTGGGAGCCTAATCTTGTTGGTAGAAAATAAGGATGGGACTTGGAGACTCTGTATTGACTATTGGGTGCTGAACAAGATCACTGTTCGAAATAGGTACTCAATCCCATGGATTAATGACCTTCTGGACCAATTGAAGGGGGGAAATATTTCATCAAGATCGACTTGAAATCAGGATATCACCAGGTACCAATCACACCATCCGATGTGTGAAAGACTACCTTCAAAGCCAAGGAGGGTCTTTTCAAATGGTTGGTTATGCCTTTCTGGTTGACGAATGTTCCTGCAATATTGATGAGGCTAATGGATGACATCTTGCGGCCATTCACCAACTCATTTGTAGTGGTATACTTGGATGACATCCTGATCTTCAGCCAGAGTTGGGAAGAGCACCTCCACCACATCTGATAGGTTCTCCAAACACTGCGACAACACAAGCTATGTGCCAATTTCAAGAAATGCACTTTTCTCATGACCCAGGTTCAGTTTTTAGGATACATTATTGATTAACGGGGGGTGCATGTATATCCAACAAAGATCCAAGTCATTCAAGATTGGCTAGCTCCAACTACTCTGACAGAGCTCCACAGCTTTCTGGGTCTTGCCAATTTCTACCGCAAGTTCGTGTTGGGATTCTCTCATATCACCTAGCCCTTGAGTAAAGTCACTAAGGGAGGAGCAAATGCAAAATTATTTTGGTCTGAATCTCAACATAAGGCATTCACAGAGTTGAAACATCACCTCTGCTCTACACCAGTGCTCACATTACCAGACTTGCAACAACCATTTGAGATCGAGACAGATGCCTCTAACTATGATATTGGGGCACTCCTTACTCAATAAGGGAATCGAGTGGCATATCATAGTGAGACACTTTCAGACACAGTCCGGAAGTATCCCAATTATGACAAAGAGATGTACTTCATTGTGCAGGCCTGCCTACAATGGAAGCATTACATTTTGGGGAAGGAAACGGTCTTCCACATAGACCACCGGCCCCTACAGTTCATACAGACACAAGGGAAGTTGCAGAATGATCACCATTAGAAGTGGTCCACATACCTACAATAGTTCGATTTGAATATCAAGTATAATAAGGGCAGCACCAATAATGTTGAATATTGCCTCAGCTGACCACCGATCATGGCGTTAACCACCGTGCTCAACTCTTGTGGGCACGAGACTTCTGATTGGCCACTTCTCCACAAAAGTGACCCAGAATTCAGCCACACATACCAGATGCTCTTGGAGGGTCAACAAGTTCTAAATTTTCACCTCTAGGATGCCCTATTATGCCACCTGGGACACCTTTGTGTTCCTTCAAGCGAGTGTGAATAGATGATTTGACAAGCTCACTACAGTTTCTTCGCTGGGAATTTCGAGGTCGAGAAAACTATGGAAGTACTGCAGAAGTATTTCTATTGGCCGAATCTTCGACAGGATTTCGGGAAGTACATCAGATCCTACACTGCATGCACCATTGCCAAACTAAACATCAAGAGCAAGGCCTTTATACTCTGTTGCCTACCCCTAGTCGACCTTGGGAATCCATCTCCATGGATTACATGTCGGGCCTTCCTTCTACTAAGCATGGCAACAACAATGTTTTTGTGGTCGTCGAGAGATTCTCGAAGATGGCCATTATGGCAGTCTACAAGAAGAATATCACAATGGAAGCCACTGCTAAGCTCTTCTTTCAACAAGTGTGGGTACACTATGGGATCCCACAATTTATCATCTCATATCGGGGCAATAGGTTTCTCAGTACATTTTGGTATAGTCTTTGGTTGATGTTGGTCACCAAGCTCACTAAATCCACAACATTCCATCCCCAATCTGATGGTGAGATAGAGGTCGTCAACACGATGATCGTACACATTCTGCGCATGTACAACTCAAAGAATCCACACACATGGGATGAGAACCTCCCTTATGTCCAACACAACTATAACTAGTATCTCCACAACTCGACTGGCCACAACCCTTTTGAGGTGGGCTTGGGATTCCAGCCACTATGTCCCATTGATGTGGCCATGCCATTTGTAGCTACTCTGGCAGATTTGTCTCATGTCTAATCTGAAATTGATAAGGCTAACAACTTCATTGAGCACATCCAACATATCCACCAGTAGGTCCATGACATTCTATAGAAATCAAATGCCAAGTAAAAGCATCGACATGATCAACATTGGGTGCCACACAAGTTTCAGGTGGGCGACAAAGTATGGTTGCATTTACAAAAGGAATGCCTCACTGGAGCCTATCGAAAACTCAAAGCACTCTGATATGGTCCTTACACCACTACAAAGGTTGTGGGAAACAACAAATTTGAGCTCAACATTCCCCCATTCCTTGGCTTGCACCCAGTGTTCAATGTGGACCACCTTCGACCATACTTCCCACCATTGCTAGACACATCAGACATTCCAGAACAACTCACACCTATAGATTTAAATCCAGATTTGATGGAACAAGCCAAACTGATCAGATCATGGAAACACATATCAAGAACAATCGAAAATAAAGGATCATACTATATCGAGTTGTCAAAGTAGGCCAACTCCTTCACCAGGGCAAGTGGCTCACCCGAGACCAAGTTCAGCAAAAGTTTCCTCATCTCATGGAGGAACTCAATGCAATGGGTACCATTGCTTCCTAAGGGGGGAGGAATGATCCAGGTGGATATTGGTGGCCACCTGCCTATTCCACTTGGATCCCTGCCATTGTTTCTCTTAGTTTTTTAGTTTCCTTATTTGTAGCACAATTTACTATTTTTGGTAGTTTTTCAGGTCCTGAATTTCCGGAGCCATTTTGAGGCCCTAAACGATGTTTTTGGGAAAACCAAAAGCAACATGGGTCATCGACTAATGATTCTCACTCAAAATTTTTAGTCCTTGGATAGATATTTCTAGCGAGGTATTGTGCAAGTCTAACAAAGATGGTAAGCCAAAGTTACGACCCCGGGAAGCTGATGTACCAATTTACCCAAACGGGGCCTATAGTTTGGCGCTTCATCTCCTAGGGTTAGGTTTTTTGATGTTTAGGGTTTTCCATTGTTTCTCAATAATAAATTGGCCTTGGAACCTCATTGTGACATAGTTTAGAGGCATGTAGTTGCCACATCTTTTCTTAGAGATAATCTACCATCGCCCAAGCTAGTCTTATTTCCATTCTATTTGTAAGCATATTTTAGCATTTGATATTAATGAAATGAAGTGTTATTTCTACTGCATCTTTGTAATTATGGTTATATCTGTAATTTGTTGTGTTCCTGTCTAAATCCATATCAGTGGTATCAGAGCGGTCTGTTCTTTCTTTTTTTTTCTTTGCATGTCCCCAATGCTGTTGGGATATAAGGAGTTAGGGCTTGAACTGGTCGAACCTTTGCAAGCCTAGCCTCACAAATCCCGACGACCTCCCATAGTGGATGAAAAGAAAGATGAGGGGGCAAGAGATCCTATCAAAATATTGCTCAAAGAAGCCCTATAGTGTCAAAGGAACGCGATGATGGCAACTGTGCCCAAATCCTTCAATGGCTACCCAAGGGAGACACATCTACTTCTGGCAGCTACTCTGGAAGTGCCACACCCTTTAAGGTACAATTTAACTTTGACATTCCCATATTTGAGGGTTAGATAGATGTAGACACTATAGATAAATGGTTAAATCTACTAGAAGGATAATTTTCCATTCATGATTTTTCCAGCCGAGAAAAGATCACTTTTTCACTTCTCAAAGTAGCCCTCTCAAGTCAGGGACTGGTGGGAAACTTATTGTGAGAAAAAGGATGAAAGTACGAACTCACTATTTTCAGCCGCACCCGCTTGGAACTCATTCCAGGATGCCATCAAGGAGCAGTACTACCCTATTGGGAGCTATGAGGATAAATACATAAAGTGGACAACACTGTCATAGGGAAGGGAACAAGATGTGCTAGAGTTTACCAATGTTTTTCATACCCTTCGCACAAAGTTGGGTATCAAGGATTTTGAGAAGCATTTGGTTCTCAAGAACCATGATTGCCTACACAGGTACATCCAGGACGAGATAGATTTCTTGGACATCTCCTCACTCAGAACGACATAAAGATATGATGTCAACATCGAGAAAAAGTTTAAATAGAAGAGAGACTTTGGATCAGCAAATCTGAAGTAAGGGAAAGGTGTCCCCAAACTGTAGAACAAAGGAGAAAGCCAAGGCGGGGCGACCTAGGATAACCCGCCAAATCCTCAAGCAAAGAAAAACACTGCGAAGCCGAAGGACATGAGAAAGTGGTGTGAGTTCCATAAGAGCTCCACTCACAACACAAGTGAGTGTCGGGCCAAGTAGTCACTAGTGGCTGAGATAAAGGATTCCAAATCAGATGCATGTTCCGACTATGAGTGAGAATCCAAAAAGGGGAATGAAAAAAGGAACAAGATCCAAAAGGAGGAACCCGAGGATCTAGAGGAGGAGGAGCGCCTCCTCCACTCCCAGATGTGGGTAAATAGTTCCCAGCTATAGTTCATTGTCAACAACGGGAGCCAGAAGAAACTCCTTTTAGCAGAGGTCATGAAGTAGCTGGGCTTACTAACCACAACATATCCACAACAGTACACCATAGGGTGGCTTCACCAAGGACGAGATCTTCACGTGAGCCAGAAGTGTCGCGTTCCATACAACGTCAAGCCGTTCACAAATGAGGTATTATGTGATGTTGCTCCCCTTGATGTTTGTGATGTATTATTAAGCCAACCATACTTATGGAAGCGACATCGTGTCTATGAGTCAAGCCCTCGTGCTATTACTGTTACTTTGGGAAATAAGTTGTACAGGATACTGGGGGTAGAACTGCCTACCGCCATCTCTTTGGTTACTGCAAAACAATGCAATAAGCTCATCTCCAAAATTGGGAAATTCGTTTCCCTGATGATATGCCCTCAAGGGAAGAAGAAGACGGTGGCCATGACCTCCAGATAGGTCCCCTTTGCACAACAAAAATAGATGAACAAGGTCATGGAGGAGTACAAGGACATTTTCACCTCCCCCGTAGGGGTGCCTCTGCACTGTTAGGTCAAACACTCCATCGATCTGACCCCAGGTGCACCGCTACCCAATGGACCAATCTATTGATGCTTTGTTCAGGAGAACAACGAAATCAAGAGCCAGATTCAAGAGCTGTTGCAGAAAGGTCACATTCGACTGAGTTCATCGCCCTGTGGGAGCCCAATCGTGTTGGTAACAAAGAAGGATGAGACTTGGAGACTCTGTATTGACTATTAGGCGTTGAACAAGATCACTGTCTGGAATAGGTACCTGATCCCATGGATTGATGACCTTCGGGAAAAATGAAGGGGGCAAATTATTTCAGCAAGATCAACTTGAAATTAGGATATCACCAGGTACCAATCGAACCCTTCGATGTGTGGAAGACTACATTCAAAGCCAAGGAGGGTATTTTCGAATGGTTGTTTATGCCTTTCGGGTTGATGAATGCTCCTGAAATCTTCATGAGGCTGATGGATGACATCTTGTGGCCATTCACCAACTCATTTGTAGTGGTATACTTGGTTGACATCTTGATCTTCAGCTAGAGTTGGGAAGAGCACCTCCAGCACATTTGATAGGTTCTCCAAACACTGCGACAACACAAGCTATGTGCCAATTTGGAGAAATTCACTTTTGTCATGACCTAGGTTTAGTATATGGGATATATTATTGATGAACAGGGGGTGCATGTAGATCCAGCCAAGATCCAAGTCATTTAGGATTGGCCAGCTCCAACTACTCTAACGGAGCTCCGTAACTTTCTGGGTCTTGCCAATTTCTACTGCAGGTTTGTGTTGGGATTCTCTCATATGACTTGGCCCTTGAGTCAAGTTACCAAGGGAGGAGAGAAAACAAAATTCTTTTGGTCTGAATCTCAACAGAAGGCATTCACAGAGTTGAAACATTGCCTCTGCTTTGCACTAGTGCTCACATTACCAAACTTGCAACAACCATTTGAGATCGAGACATATGCCTCTAACTATGCTATCGAGGCACTCCTTACTCAACAGGGGCATCTAGTGGCATATCACATTGAGACACTTTCAGACACAGTACGAAAATATCCCACTTATGACAAAGAGATGTATTCCATTGTGTGGGCCTGTCGACAATTGAAGCATTACATTTTGGGGAAGGAAACGGTCCTCCACGCAGACCATCAGCCCCTACAGTCCATACAGGCACAAGGGAAGTTGCAGAATGATCGCCATCAGAAGTGGTCCACATACCTACAATAGTTCCATTTGAATATCAAGTATAAGAAGGGAAACACCAATAATGTTGTAGATTGCCTCAGCCGACCTTCGATCATGGTGTTAACCATTGTTCTCAACTCTTGTGGGCACGAGACTTATGATTAGCCACTTATCTACAAAGGAAACCCAAAATTCGGCCACACATACCAGATTTTCACCTCCAGGATGTCGTATTATGCCACCTCGGACACCTTTGTGTTCATTCAAGCGAGCGTGGCAAGATGATTTGGGCAGCACACTACAATCGGTCTATTGGGCATTTCGGGGTCGACAAAATGGTGGTAGTACTACTGAAGTATTTCTATTGGCCGAATCTTCGATAGGATGTCGGGAAGTACATCAGATCCTACACTTCCTGCGCCATTGCTAAACTGACCATCAAGAAGCAAGGCCTCTATACTCCACTACCTACCCCTAGTCGACCTTGGGATTCCATCTCCATGGATCACATGTTGGGCCTTCCTTCTACTAAGCATGGAAATGATTGTGTTTTTTTGGTCGTCGACAGATTCTCGAAGATGGCCATTATGGTGGCCTGTAAGAAGAATATCACAGCGAAAGTCACTGCTAAACTCTTCTTTGAAAGAGTGTGGGTACACTTTGGGATCCCACAATCTATCATCTCAGATTGGGACAACAGGTTCCTCAATACATTTTGGTCCAGTTTCTAGTAGATGCTGGACACCAAGCTCACTAAGTCCACAACTTTCCATCCCCAAACTGATTCCCAGACATCAGTCACCAACAGGATGATCATATACATTCTCCGCATGTACAACTCAAAGCATCCACGCACATGGGATGAGAGCCTCCCCTATGTCCAGCACAGTTATAACTGGTATCTTGACATCTTGACTGGCCACAACCCTTTTTAGGTGGGCTTGGGATTCCAGCCACTATGTCCCATTGATGTGGCCATGCCATCGCTAGTCCGACAGATTCATCTCATGTCCAATTTGAAATCGATAAGGCAAACAAATTCATTGATCACATCCAACATATCCGCCAGCAGGTCCATGACATTCTTGAGAAATCAAATGCCACGTACAAGCATCGACATGATCAACATTGGGTGCCACACAAGTTTCAGGTGGGCAACAAAGTCTAGTTGCATTTGCAAAAGGAACGCCTTACCAGAGCCTATCGGAAACTCATACCACTACGATATGGTCCTTACACCATTACCAAGGTTGTGGGAGACAATTCATTTGAGCTCAACATTCCCCCATTCCTTGGCTTGCACCCAGTGTTCAATGTGGACCGCCTTCGACCATACTTCACACCATTGCTAGACACATCAGACATTCCAGAACAACTCACACCTACAGAGTTAAATCCAGATTGCATGGAACAAGCCACAACTGATCGGATCATGGACACACAGATCAAGAACACTTGACAACAAAGGATCAAACTATATTGAGTTGTCAAAGCAGGCCAAATCCTTCACCAGGGCAAGTGGCTTACCAGGGACTAAGTTCAACAGAAGTTTCCTCATCTCATGGAGGAATTCAACACAATGGGGACCATTGCTTCCTTGGGGGGGGGGGGGAATGATCCAGGTGGATATTGGTGGCCACTGACCTATTCCACTTGGATCCCAACCATTGTTTCTTTCAGTTTTTCAATTTCCTTATTTGTAGCAAAATTTACTATTTTTGGTAGTTTTTCGGGTCCTGAACTTCTGGAGTTGTTTTGAGGCCCTGAACGACGTTTTTTTTTTTTGAAAACTGGGAGCAGCATGAGCTTTTTCCTAGTTTTTCTCGCTTAAAAGTTGTAGTCCTCAGATAGATCTTTCTAACGAGGTATTGTGTGAGTCAGATGGAGATTGTATGCCAAAGTTACGACCCCAAGAAGTTGATGTACCAATTTACACAAACCGGGCCCATAGTTTGGCGATTCATCTCCTAGGGTTAGCTTTTTGGATGTTTAGGGTTTTCCATTGTTTCTCAATAATAAATAGGCCATGGAACCTCATTGTAACACAATTTAGAGGCATGTATCCGCCACATCTCTTCTCAGAGATAAGCTACCATCGCCCGAGCTAGTCTTATTTCCATTTTGTTTGTAAGCATATTTCAGTATTTGATATTAATGAAATGAAGTGTTATTTATACTGCATATTTGTTTTGATGTTTATATCTGTAATTTATTTCTTTCATGTTTAAATCCGGATCAATGGTATCAAAGCGGTCTTCTCTTTCTCTATTTTTCTTTGCATGTCCCCAACGAGGTCGAGATATAAGGAGCTAGGGCTTGAATTGGTCGAACCTTTGCAAGGCCAACCTCGCAAATCCCAACAGCCTCCCATGGTGGATGAAAAGAAAGATGAGGGGACAGGATATCCTATCAAAATCTTGCTTGAAGAATCGCTTGAGTGACAAAGGAACGCGATGATGGACAACTTTGCCAAATCCTTCAGCGGCTACCCAAGGGCGACACATCTTCTTCTGGCAACTACTCTGGAAGCGCCACACCCTTTAAGGTACAAGTTAACTTTGACATTCCCATATTTGAGGGTCAAATAGATGTAGACACTGTAGATAAATGGTTAAATCTACTAGAAGGATATTTTTTTGTTCATGATTTGTCCAGCTGGGAAAATATCACTTTTCACTTCTCAAAGCAGCCCCCCCAAGTCAAGGACTCATGGGAAACCTACTGTGAGCAGAAGGATGAAAGTACGAACTCATTGTTTTCAACCGCACACACTTGGAACTCGTTCCGGGATGCCATCAAGGAGCAGTGCTACCGTGTTGTGAGCTATGAGGATAAATACATTAAGTGGACAAAACTGTGACAGGGAAGGCACCAAGATGTGCCAAAGTTTACCAATTTTTTTCATACCTTTCGCACAAAGTTGGGTATCAAGGATTCTGAGAAGCATTTGGTTCTCAAGTATTGTGACTGCCTACATAGGTACATCAAGGATGAGATAGACTTCCTGGACATCTCCTTGCTCGACACAACATACCCATATGTTGTCAAGATCGAGCAAAAGTTTGAATAGAAGAAGCGAGACTTTGGATCTGCGAATCTGAAGCAAGGGAAAGGTGCCCCCAAACCACAGAACAAAGGACAAAGCCAAGGCGAGGCGCCCTAGGACAACCCGCCAAAGCCGCAAGCAAAGAAAACATCGTGATGCTGAAGAAGGACATGGGAGAGTGGTGTGAGTTCCATAAGAGCTCCACTCACAACACAAGTGAGTGTCGGGCCAGTCAGTCACTAGTGGCCGAGCTAAAGACTTCTGAATCAGATGCATGTTTCAACTCTGAGTCAGAACCCGAAAAGGGGAATGACAAAGGGAAGCAAATTATCGATGCAGAGCCCAATGCCACTGTTGCTACCACGAAGATCAAGAAGGAGGAACTCGAGGATCCATAGGACAAGGAGCGCCTCTTCCACTCCCAGATGTGGGTAAAGAGTTCCCCTCTATAGTTCATTGTCGATAGCAGGAGCCAGAAGAACCTCATTTCGGCAGAGGTCATGAAGCGGTTGGGCTTACTGACCACAACACATCCACAATCATACACCATCAGGTGGCTTCACCGAGGACGAGATCTTCGCGTGAGCCAATAGTGTCGCCTTCCATACATCATCAAGCCCTTCATGGATGAGGTATTATGTGATGTTGCTCCCCTTGATGTTTGTGATGTATTATTAGGCCAACCATACTTATGGAAGTGACATGATGTGTATGAGTCAAGGCCTTATGTTGTTATTGTTACTTTGGGAAATAAGTTGTACATGATACCAGAGGTAGCACCGCCTACTACCATCTCTTTGGTTACTGCAAAACAATGCAGTAAGCTCATTTCCAAAACCAGGGAATTCGTTTTCCTGACGATACGCCCTCAGGGAAAGAAGAAGACAGTGGCCACGACCTCCAGATAGGGCTCCTCCGCACAACAACAATAGAATGACAAGGTCGTGGAGGAGTACGAGGACATATTCACCTCCCCCACAGGGGTGCCTCTACACTGTCAGGTCAACCACTCCATCGATCTGACCCTAAGTGTGCCTCTGCCCAATGGACTAACCTATTAGTGCTTCGTTCTTGAGAACGACGAAATCAAGAGGCAGATTCAAGAGTTGCTACAGAAAGGTCACATCTGACCGAGTTCATCGCCCTGTGGGAGCCCGATCATGTTGGTACAGAAGAAGGATGAGACTTGGAGACTCTGTATTAACTATCGGGTGCTGAACAAGATCACTGTCCGGAATAGGTACTCGATCCCATGGATTAATGACTCTCTGGACCAACTGAAGGGGCCAAAATATTTCAGCAAGATCAACTTGAAATCAGGATATCACCAGGTACCAATCAAACCCTCCGATGTGTGGAAGACTGCCTTCAAAGCCAAGGAGGGTCTTTTCGAATGGTTGGTTATTCCTTTCGGGTTGACGAATGCTCCTGCAACCTTCATGAGGCTGATGGATGACATCTTGTGGCCATTCAAAAACTCATTTGTAGTGGTATACTTGGATGACATCCTGATCTTCAGCCAGAGTTGGGAAGAGCACCTCCACCACATTTGACATGTTCTCCAAACACTGCGGCAACATAAGCTATGTGCCAATTTGAAGAAATTCACTTTTCGCATGACCTAGGTTCAGTATCTAGGATAAATTATTGATGAACAGGGGGGTGCATGTAGATCCAACAAAGATCCAAGTCATTCGGGATTTCCCAGCTCCAACTACTCTGACAAAGCTCGACAGCTTTCTGGGTCCTTCCAATTTCTACGCAGGTTCATGTTGGGATTCTCTCATATCACTTGGCCCTTAAGTCAAGTCACTAAGGGAGGAGCGAAAGCAAAATTCTTTTGGTCTGAATATCAACATAAGACATTCAAATATTTGAAACATCACTTCTACTCTGCACCAGTGCTCACATTACCAGACTTGAAAGAACCATTTGAGATCGAGATAGATGGCTCTAACTATGTTATTGGGGCACTCCTCACTCAACAGGGTCATCCAGTGGCATATCACTGTGAGACACTTTTAGACACAGTCCTGAAGTATCCCACTTATGACAAAGAGATGTATTCCATTGCGTAGGCTTGCCAACAATGGAAGCATTACATTTTGGGGAAGAAAACGGTCCTCCACAGAGACCATCGGCCCCTGCAGTTCATACAGACACAAGGGAAGTTGCAGAATGATCGCCATCAGAAGTGGTCCACATACCTACAACAGTTCTATTTGAATATCAAGTATAAGAAGGGCATCACCAATAATATTGCATATTTCCTCATCCGATCACCGAACATAGCATTAACCACCGTGCTCAACTCTTGTGGACACGAGACTTCTGATTGGCCACCTCTCTACAAAAGCGACGTAGAATTCGGCCACACATACCAGATTTTCACCTCCAGGATGCCGTATTATGCTACCTCGGACACCTTTGTGTTCCTTCAAGCGAGTGTGGCCAGTTGATTTTTGAAGCACACTACAGTCAGTTTGCTAGCATTTCGGGGTCGAGAAAATGGTGGTAGTACTGCTAAAGTATTTCTATTGGCCGAATCTTTGATAGGATGTCAGGAAGTACATTAGATCCTACACTGCCCGTGCCATTGCCAAACTGACCATCAAGAAGTAAGGCCTCTATACTCCGCTGCCTACTCCTAGGCGACCTTGGAAATCCATCTCCATGGGTTACATGTGAGGCTTTCCTTCTACTAAGCATGGCAACGACTGTGTTTTTGTGGTCATCGACAGATTCTTGAAGATGGCCATTATGGCGGCCTACAAGAAGTATTCATAGCGAAAGCCATTGCTAAAATCTTCATTGAATGAGTGTGGGTACACTTTGGGATCCCACAGTCTATCATCTTAGATTGGGACAGTAGGTTCCTTAGTACATTTTGGTCCATTCTTTGGTCGATGCTCGACACCAAGCTCACTAAGTCCACAACTTTCCATCCCAAAACTGATGGCCAGAGAGAGGTTGTCAACAAGATGATCATACACATTCTTCGCATGTACAACTCAAAGCATCCACGCACAGGGGATGAGAGCCTCTCCTATTTCCAACACAACTATAACTGAGATCTCCACAGCTCGACAGGCCACAACCCTTTTTAGGTGGGCTTGGGATTCCAACCACTATGTCCCATTGATGTGGCCATGCCATTTGTAGCTACTCCAGTAGATTCGTCTCATGTCTAGTTTGAAATCGATAAGGAAAGAAAATTCATTGAGCACATCCAACATATTCACTAGCAGGTCCACAAAATTTTTGAGAAATCAAATTCCAAGTAAAATCATCGACATGATCAACATTGGGTGCCACACAAGTTTTAGGTGGGTGACAAAGTCTAGTTGCATTTGCAAAAGGAACGCCTTACCGGAGCCTATCGAAAACTTAGACCACTCCGATATGGTCGTTACACCATTACCAAGGCTGTGGGAGTCAATTCATTTGAGCTCAAAACATTCCCTCATTCCTTGGCTTGCACTCAGTGTTCATGTGGACTGCCTTCGACCATACTTCCTACCATTGCTAGACACATCAGACATTATAGAACAGCTTGCAAATATAGAGTTAAATCTAGATTGCATGGAACAAGCCACAATTGATTGGATCATGGACACACAGATCAAGAACACCTGACAACAAAGGATCAAACTATATCAAGTTGTCAAAGCAGGTCAACTCCTTCACCAGGGAAGTGGCTCACCAGGGACCAAATTCAGCAGAAGTTTCCTCATCTCATGGAGGAACTCAATGCAATGGCGACCATTGCTTTCTAATTGGGGAGGAATGATCCAGGTGGATATTGGTGGCCACCCACCTATTCCACTTGGACCCCCACCATCGTTTCTTTCAGTTTTTCAGTTTCCTTATTTGTAGGACAATTTACTATTTTTGGCAGTTTTTTGGGTCATGAACTTCCATAGCCGTTTTGAGGCCCTGAAAGACATTTTTTGGGAAAACTGGGAGCAGCATGGGTCATTTGATGTTTCGCACTCAAAGGTTGTATTCATCAGATAAATATTTCTAGCGAGGTTTTGTGCGAGTCAAATAGAGATCGTATGCCAAATTTACGACCCCGGGAAGTTGATGTACCAATTTACCCAAACGGGGCCCATAGTTTGGTGCTTCATCTCCTAGGGTTAGGTTTTTGGATGTTTATGGTTTTCCATTGTTTCTCAACAATAAATAGGCCTTGGAGCCTCATTGTAACACATTTCAGGGGCATGTAGCCGCCACATCTCTTCTCAGAGATAAGCTACCATCGCCTAAGCTAGTCTTATTTCCCTTTTGTTTATAAGCATATTTTAGTATTTTATATTAATGAAGTGAAGTGTTATTTCTACTGCATCTTTTAATTATGGTTATATCTATAATTTTTTACATTCTTGTTTAAATCTGGATCAATGGTATCAGAGCGGTCTGCTCTTTCTCTATTTTTCTTTGCATCTCGCCAACGAGGTTGAGATATAAGGAGTTAGGGCTTGAACTGGTCGAACCTTTGCAAGACCAGCCTTGCAAATCCAGACGGCCTCCCATGGTGGATGAAAAGAAAGATGAGGGGGCAGGAGATCCTATCAAAATCTTGCTTGAATAAGCTCTCGAGCGATAAAGGAACACGATGATGGACAACTTTGCCCAAATCCTTCAGCGGCTACCCAAGGGTGACGCATCTACTTCTGGCAGCTACTCTAGAAGCGCCACACCCTTTAAGGTACAAGTTAACTTTGACATTACCATATTTGAGGGTAAGATAGATGCAAACGCTGTAGATAAATGGTTAAATATGCTAGAAGGATATTTTTCCATTCATGATTTTTCCAGCCGAGAAAAGATCACTTTTGCACTTTTCAAAGCAGCGCCCCCAAGTCAAGGACTAGTGGGAAACCTATTGTGAGCAGAAGGATGAAAGTACGAACTCATTGTTTTCAGCTCCACCCACTTGGAACTCATTCTGGGATCCCATAAAGGAGCAATACTACCCTATCAGGAGCTATGAGGACAAATACATAAAGTGGACAACGTTGCGACAAGGAAGGGACCAAGATGTGCCAGAGTCTACTAATGTTTTTCATACCCTTCACACAAAGTAGGGTATCAAGGATTCTAAGAAGAATTTGCTTATCAAGTACTGCGTCTCCCTACACAGGTATATCAAGGATGAGATAGAGTTCTTGGACATCTCCTCGCTCATCACGACATACCGATATGTCGTCAAGATCGAGAAAAAGTTTAAATAGAAGAAGCAAGACTTTGGATATGCGAATCTAAAGCAAGGGAAAGGTGCCCTCTAACCATAGAACAAAGGACAAAGCCAAGGCGAGGAGGCCCAGGACAACATGCCAAAGCCACAAGCAAAGAACAACATCGTGAAGCCGAAGAAGGACATGGGAAAGTGGTGTGAGTTCCATAAGAGCTCCACTCACAACAGAAGTGAGTTTTATGCAAAGCAGTCACTAGTGGCTGAACTAAAGGCTTCCGAATGAGATGCATGTTTCGACTCTGAATCAGAACCTGAAAAGGGGAATGACAAAGAGAAGCAGATTATCGATGCGGAGCCCAATGCCACCATTGCCAGCACGAAGATCAAGAAGGAGGAACTCGAGGCTCCATAGGAGGAGGAGCACCTCTTCCACTCCCAGATGTGGGTAAAGAGTTCCCCACTATAGTTCATTGTCAATAGTGGGAGCCAGAAGAACCTCATTTCGACAGAGGTCGTGAAGTGGCTGGGCTTATCGACCACAACACATCCACAATTGTACACCATCGGGTGGGTTCACCAAGGACGAGATCCTCGCGTGAGCCAGCAGTGTCACCTTCCATACAGCATCAAGCCCTTCTCGGATGAGGTATTATGTGACATTGATCCCCTTGATGTTTGTGATGTATTATTAGGCCAACCATACTTATGGAAGTGACATGCTGTGTATGAGTCAAGGCCTCGTGCTATTATTGTTACTTTGGGAAATAAGTTGTACACGATACCAGAGGTAGCACGACCTACTTCCATCTCTTTGGTTACTGCAAAACAATGCAGTAAGCTGATTTCCAAAACTCGGAAATTCATTTTCCTTATGATACGCCCTCAGGGAAAGAAGAAGACGGTGACCACAACCTCCAGACAGGGCTCCTCCGCACAACAACAATAGATGGACAAGGTCGTGGAGGAGTATGAGGACATATTCACCTCACCCGCAGGGGTGCCTCTACACTTTCAAGTCAAGCACTCCATTGATATGACCCCAGGTGCGCCTATTCCCAATGGACTAACCTATCGGTGCTTCGTTCTGGAGAACGACGAAATCAAGAGGCAGATTCAGGAGTTGCTGTTGAAAGGTCACATTCGACCGAGTTCATCACCTTGTGGGAGCCCATTCGTGTTGGTAGAAAATAAGGATGGGACTTCGAGACTCTGTATTGACTATTGGGCGTTGAACAAGATCACTATCTGGAATATGTACCCGATCCCATGGATTGATGACCTTCTGGACCAAATGAAGAGGGAAAAG
Organism: Pinus tabuliformis; assembly: GCA_031772625.1. NCBI lineage: Eukaryota > Viridiplantae > Streptophyta > Pinopsida > Pinales > Pinaceae > Pinus > Pinus tabuliformis. Next base: position 341,506,324 of record CM062815.1, on the reverse strand, counting down.
TAGTTTAGCAAGATTGAATTGAAATGAGGATATCACCAGGTACCAATCGAACCCTCCAATGTGTGGAAGACTGCATTCAAAGCCAAGGAGGGTCTTTTTGAATGGTTGGTTATGCCTTTCGGGTTGACGAATTCTCTTGCAACCTTCATGCAATTGATGGATGACATCTTGCGGCCATTCAAAAACTCATTTGTAGTGGTATACTTGGATGCCATCCTGATCTTCAGCCAGAGTTGGGAATAGCACCTCCACCATATCTGACACGTTCTCCAAACACTGCGGCAACACAATCTATGTTCTAATTTGGAGAAATGCACTTTTGGCATGACCCAAGTTTAGTATCTGGGATATGAATGGGGCTTGCATGTAGATCCAGCCAAGATCAAAGTCATTCAGGATTGGCTAGCTCCAACTACTTTGACAAAGCTTTGCAACTTTCTAGGTCTTTCCAATTTCTACCACAGGTTCGTGTTGGGATTCTCTCATATCACTTAGCCCTTGAGTCAAGTCACCAAGGGAGGAGAGAAAGAAAAATTCTTTTGGTCTGAATCTCAATAGAATGCATTCACAGAGTTGAAACACCACCTCTGCTCTGCACTAGTGCTCACATTACCAGACTTGCAAAAACCATTTGAGATTGAGGCAGATGCCTCTGACTATGCTATTGGGGCACTCCTTACTCAATAGGGGAATCCAGTGGAATATCACAGTGAGACACTTTCAGACACAGTTCGGAAGTATCCCACTTATGACAAAGAGACATATTCCATTATGCGGGCCTTCCGACAATGGAAGCATTACATTTTGGGGGAAGGAAAAGGTCCTCCACACAGACCGCTGACCCCTGCAGTTCATATATATGCAAGGGAAGTTGAGTAATGATCGCCATCAGAAGTGGTCCACATACCTGTAACAGTTCCATTTGAATATAAATTATAAGAAGGGTAACACCAATAATGTTCCAGATTGCCTTAGCCAACCATCAGTCATGGCGTTAACCACCATGCTCAACTGTTGTGGGAATGAGACTTTTGATTGGCCACTTCTCTAGAAATGCGACCCAGAATTCGGCCACACATACTAGACGCTCTTGGAGGGTCAGCAAGTTCCATATTTTCACCTCCAAGATGCGCTATTATGCCACCTGGGACACCTTTGTGTTCCTTCAAGTGAGCTGCCAAGATGATTTGGGAATCACACTATAGTCGGTTTGCTGGGCATTTCGGGGTTGAAAAAATAGTGGCAGTACTGGAAAAGTATTTCTATTGGCCGAATCTTCAACAAGATGTTAAGAAGTACACTAGATCTTGCACTTCCTGCGCCTTTTCCAAACTGGCCATCAAGAAGCAAGGCCTTTATACTCTGTTGCCTACCCCTAGTCGACGTTGGGAATCCATCTCCATGGATTACATGCCGGCCTTTCCTTCTACTAAGCATGGCGAAGATTGTGTTTTCGTGGTCGTCGATAAATTCTCAAAGATGGCCATTATGGCAGCCTGCAAGAAGAATATCACAGCGGAAATCACTGTTAAACTCTTCTTTGAACAAGTGTAGGTACACTTTGGGATCCCATAATCTATCATCTCATATTGGGACAATAGGTTCCTCAGTACATTTTGGTCCAGTCTCTGGTCAATGCTGGACACTGTTGAAGCCCCGAAAATCGGGTCGACAACAAGGGGGATACCCACCCGGTCCGGACCTTGGTTGGCAGCTCCTTATCCGTTTGGTATAGTGGGTCCGACTGGGGATAATGGGACCAGTTTCCCAATCTAAGGGTGTGTGTGTGTGTAGAGTTGGATGATGCTGATCTAGGAGTAATTAAAGCTAATCTAATTCAAACTTCTAAACTAACTCTATGCGATTGTAATCTAATGAGAAACAACACATCTAATCTACGCTAACCCGGGGTGTATTTCTTCTATTATGCGATCTAAAGAGATTTCGAACAATAACTGGTAATAAAGATCATTCAGCTATCATAAGAATAGAAATCAATTAAGATAAACCACTTTGCATAAAAAGTTAAGCAAAACAGTTGTGAACAACATATCGCATAATAAGTTATTCATATATCAAACACAAATAAATGACTCCACCGTACAGAAGTGCCAAATTGTAACCCACACATTCATGCATTAACATATAAACAACTGAAAACTGTATATCACTTTAAGAATATAAGCAGAAATTGTCAAGAGATAAAAGTACCATTTATGACTGGTTCCACTCATAAGCTTCAAGCAACAATGATTTATCTCTACTTGTTCTAACATCTACTAAGAGTACAAAAGTGCAACATCAGTAGTAGACATCAAATGCAAACATTAATAAATCTCGATCCATCCATTCATCAAAACCTCCTCTGAGGGTGCAGAAGTGCATGTTCCGAGGACAAGTTTTTGTCAAATTTCTGGACCCTTCTCCAAATGCCTGAGAAGGGTTTAAATACTGCTAACTAATTAATCTTAGTTACATAAATTTAGGACACGTTTTTAAATGACCGCCCTTCTACTAAAGCAAAATTATTTCTAAAAATTGAATCTAATTCCTAACCATTTCTGTATTTTCTCCTTAGTGCTGTAAGCATGCAACATTCACTTGGGAAGAGTCGGCTGGTCATATTCTCCTTTCGTTTGAGCTACGAAAATAGAAATAACAAGCGCTGGTACCACTTTCTGACAAACTAGAAGATATTTTCGAGAATCTTCCTCTGGATGGGTGTATTCACTGCGTGTATACTTGGTAATAACCCAAATTCTTCTCAACTGATTCTGCTTTTGCTATTTCGGTTTCCGGCCTTGCGAATGACTGAATAAGTTAGGGACTTTTCTCTCTGAACAATTTTTTGTATTGAAAACTGCCTCCGTTCTTTGTTCCGAGCTTTTCTGGTGTGTCTTCCTTCTTTAGCGCCTTTTTCTTTTTGGTTTACCCAGTCTAAGATTAAGGATCTTTTGTAAACATGCTGCTTTTGTGCGCCTTTGACTCTGAGTTTTGGATGGCCTATTGACATCAGTATCTGTTGAGTGATACTCTGGAATCTGTGGTCCTGTTGCATGCGGCATCCGTTTGTGAAGGCATCTCTTCTCTGTTCTCCGAGCATTGACGCTTTCCCCTTTTACTTAGATGTTTCCTGCACATTGCTTTATGTTATTTGTTGTCTTACAGTTTACGCAAAGGAAAAGAGTAATGATGAAAATATTGACATGAAAGCTTTAAGCTCTAATGAATGCATAATCATGACACCCATAATGAACTGACTCTTCGAAAAACACAACACAATCCTTCTTGGATACTTTGGCGTACAATCATTAATTTCTTTTAAGGCGCGCGCCCAATTTTGGTCTACAGACAGCTTTCCTTGAATACTGTGCTGAGGAAATTTTGCGATGGATGATTTCTGCGAATCGCATCGCAGTATCGAGGATCGCGTCATCAAGATGTGTCATCGTAGGAATTGATGATCGCATTCATCGCAGATCGCAACATCGCAGATTGCAAAATCGCAGATCGCCACATCGCAGATCGCCACATCGCAGATCGCAATATCGCGCTTAGTCATCCATTCATTGTGTGTTGCTTATGCGATGTTGCGATATGTGACGTCGCATATCGGCCGTCGGAGATTACTTAAGTTTTTCATTTAAGAGTGCGTCATAATATATGCGATGCGATGAATTTCGTGTCGCTTCTTCGCAGCTTATTGTGCGCATAGGAAACGTTTCACTCTCTTCTCGCGATGCGATACAGCTTTAGGGAGTTAAAATACAAAAAATTTGATAAAATGTTTTTTTTTGTATTTTTATTAAGGGTCCCCATTTTCTTGGTGTTATCGCTAATACCAAACAAAGAGGGGGGGTTGTTGGTGGCCACAACAGACACCAAGCTCACTAAGTCCACAACTTTCCATCTCCAAACTGATGGCCAAACAAAGGTCGTCAACAGGACGATCGTACACATTTTGCGCATGTACAACTCAAAGCATCCACACACATGGGATGAGAGCCTCTCTTATGTCTAGCACAGCTATAACCTAGATCTCCATAGCTTGACTGGCCACAACCCTTTTGAGGTGGGCTTGGGATTCCAGCCACTATGTTCCATTGATGTGGCCATCCCATTTGCAGTGACTCTGACAGATTCCTCTCATGTCCAGTCCAAAACCGATAAGGAAAACAAATTCATTGAGAACATCCAACATATCCGCCAATAGGTCCACAACATTCTGGAGAAATCAAATGCCAAGCACAAGCAGCGACATGATCAACATTGTGTGCTACACAAGTTTCAAGTGGGCGACAAAGTTTGGTTGCATTTGCAAAAGGAACACCTTGCTGGAGCCTATTAGAAACTAAAACCACTCTGATATGGTCCTTAAACCATTACCAAGGTTGTGGGAGATAATGCATTTGAGCTCAGAATTCCCCCATTCCTTGGCCTGCACCCAGTGTTCAATGTGGACCACCTTTGACCATACTTCCCACCATTTCTAGACACATCAAACATTGTAGAACAACTCACACCTACAGAGTTAAATCCAGATTGCATGGAACAAACCACAACTGATCGGATCATGGACAGACAAATCAAGAACATCCGACAACAAAGGATCAAACAATATCGAGTTGTCAAAGCGGGCCAACTCCCTCACCGGGGCAAGTGGCTTACCAGGGACCAAGGTCAGCAGAAGTTTCCTCATCTCATGGAGGAACTCAACAAAATGGGGACCATTGCTTCCTAAGGGGTAAGGAATGATGCAGGTGATATTGGTGGCCACCTGCCTATTCCACTTGGATCCCCACCATTGTTTCTTTTAGTTTGTTAGTTTCCTTATTTATAGCATAATTTACTAATTTTGGAAGTTTTTCAAGTCTTGAACTTCCGGAGCCTTTTTGAGGTGCCAAACGATGTTTTTTTTGGGAAAAACAGGAGCAACATGAAATATAAACTGATGTTTCTCACTCAAAAGTTGTATTCCTCGAATAGATCTTTCTAACGAGGTATTGTGTGAGTCAAATGGTGATCATACGACAAAGTTACGACCCCAGGAAGTTGATGTACCAATTCACCCAAACAGAGCCTATAGTTTGGCGCTTCATCTCCTAGGGTTAGGTTTTTAGATGTTTAGGATTTTCCATTGTTTCTCAATAATAAATAGGCCTTGGAGCCTCATTGTAACACAGTTCAGAGGCATGTAGTCTTCACATCTCTTCTTAGAGATAAGCTACCAACGCTTGAGCTAGTCTTACTTCCATTTTGTTTGTATGCATATTTCCGTATTTGATATTAATGAAATGAAGTGTTATTTCTACTGCATCTTTGTATTTATGGTTATATCTTTAATTTTTTGCATCCCTGTTTAAATCTGGATCACTCTTTGTCTAGCCAGTCTTCCCAATTTGTACATTTACAGCCTCCCAGTCCTACTCATTTCATGTTTTCAACTTCCCTACCTCTCATTTCTCAAACTAATATCCCTACTATCCCTATAGTCATCAAAAATTCACCTCCATTAGGTCCATTCTCAAGTCAATTTACCAGGACAGTTATGGAAAGAAGGTATGCACCCTTGGTGTTACCAGGCCAGCTAAATGCTATGCCTGCAAATTATCCATCCAAAATTGTGACCTTTGATAATAGTGGTGCTAATACTGCCCAACAACATGTGGATAGGATGAATGATGTTTTTGATCTCCAAGAAGTGGATGAAGTCGATGTTAAAATGAGATTTTTTTCCCAAAGCTTAGGAGGTGATGTCAAGAAGTGGTTTAGGGGTTTACCTGCAGGAAGTATAGCCAACCTTGAAGCTTTACATCAAATGTTTTTAGCTAGATGGGAGATTAAGAAGAACCCACTTCAAATCCCAAATGAATATAAAAGGTTAAAAATAAAACCCAATGAAACCGTGGAAGAATATTGTGAACAATTCAATACTATTTACAATGCCATTCCACAAGACATCAAGCCCTCCCCTCGCCTAGCTTTGATTGATTTTCGAGATGGTTTCGACGTAGACATGGAATATCCACTTAGAGAAAGAGACTCGAAAACTTTGGAAGAAATGCAAGCAAATGAAATTAAAGTTGAAGCTAACATCCTGGCCAAAAAAGCCAAACAAAAGTCTGAACTTAGAGTAACCATAAAAAAAAAACCTTCTACTTATGCCGTTGACCATAAGATTGATAACTTAGTCAGGGTAGTGAATCAAATGATGCAAAGAGTTAACATTAGTGATCAGTCTCAAGCAAGGGAAAACCAAAATGTCCCACAAACTAGAAACCAAAACTTTAGAAGAAATGTTCCCCAAATTAAATAAAGAGAACAAAAGGGACCAGACCAACAGGTCCGGTCTCCTTCTCAAAAAAATTAGACAGATGATGAGTGGTACATTATGGAAGATTTGGATGATAATGAAAAAAATTTGTTAGGAATAAGTGACGAGCAAACAATTTTCCTCACTCAAGAGGAGCAAGATCTTTTTCTTACAGCCTAGACTGAAATGGATTCTGAAGAGTTAGATGAATACAAATTAGGATTTGAAAATGCCATAATGGAAGTCCATAGGAATTATAATCTTAGGAGTAAGAAAAATCAAGACACTGCCAATAAAAAGAATGTTGAAGATCCTGTCAAAAAGGTCTCTGCTTCTGATTCTGATTCCAAGAAAACAAGAGAAAATATTCCTAAGAAAACCACTGAAAATCTTGGAAAAAATCCAACAGAAGCTATAATGAAAAAGACCATTTATACTTCTTCTAGAACTACTGAAATTGATCTCCTGTATACAAGTCAACCAACAGAATTGGCCACAAAAGTAGTTGCTGATAAGTATGATTTTTCAAATATGCTCAAGGATAAAACACCATTCATTATTGAGAATGAAGTTGCCAAACTGAAAATCTTTATCCCCTTAACTGAATTAATGAACAAGAATGTGTATAGGACTCAGGTCATGAAAGAATTAAATATTGGGGAGAAAAATGATGATGTAAATTTGAATGATGATCAACCTGAACTATTATTTGGGCCAAAAGTTGAAGGCAAACCACAAGAAGGAGGAGTCCCTCTGTTTTATGTCAGTTTGAATATCCATGATAAAATTCTTCATAATGCTATGCTAGATTCGGGTTCATCCCATAATTTAATGCCCAAAGCAGTGATGGAAAAACTAGGAATTGACATTACTAGGCAATACAAAGATTTGTATTCCTTTGATTCAAGAAAATTTAGATGCCTAGGTCTTATCAAATACCTATGTGTTACTTTAGCCCAACTCCCTGCTAAAATTCTAGTGATGGATATAATGGTTTTAGACATTCCCCCTAAGTATGGCATACTATTGTCACGCTCATGGGGAGAAAAATTACAAGGAACCCTGTAAATGGACATGACTTACGCCACTATACCAGTGATTGATCAATAGAGAAGAATGTATAGGGAAACTTTAATGAAGTATATGGTCAGTAGTCAAGAGAAACCACATAACTATCCTCTTTACTCTGTTCATTATGACCTGGAGTCTTTCATTCTTTATAATGTTGGGGACATTGATGCACAGGATACTAAAGCAGAAAATGATATTGATGAAAAACATGAAAATCAAACACTAATTGTGCAACAAAACACTGAAACTGAACCTTTTTGGAACATGAGCTTTGATGGCTCTTATAGCAAAGCAGGTTCAGGGGCAGGTGTTTGGGTGTCCAATTTAGGGAACAACCATGCAGAAGGTCATTCCTATAAACTCAATTTTCATTGCACCAATAATATAGTAGAATATGAGGCCCTTCTTTTAGGATTGCAATTATTGAAAAGGATAGGTGCTAAAAGAATTGTTGTTCATGGGGATTCTGAATTAATTATAAGACATATCAAGGGAGAATATGCTGCCAAACATCCTAGGTTGAGAGCTTACAAAAATGTTGTGCTTGACTTTCTAGGAACTTTTGTAGAATATGATCTTGCTGTCATTCCCAGAAATTAGAATGTCTTGGCTAATGGTTTAGCTTTTTCAGCTAGCACATGTAAAATGCCTCATCCCAATAGATAATATACAATGGAGGTTAAACACCGTCTAGCTGTACTTGAAAATATGAGACATTGGGAGGTATTTGGAAGTGACAAACAAATCGAAAGTTTTTTGCAATCCAAAGATGAGTATGAAGTGTACACTATAGATTTAGAGTGTGAAGTTGAAAATCAGATTGTTGAATATGTTAGTATAGATAAGCAGCTTGATGATTCTAATGCAAATATTTCAATCAATAAAGATGTACATAAATTAGAATTGCATGAAATAGATCCAGAAAAGAAGAATTTGAAGTACTTCAACTTAAGGATAATGTTCTGCCTAGGGGTTTAACTCCATTAGAAGAAATTTTCAATTTTAATGATTTGGCAAAAAAGCCAAAAATGGAACCCATAGGGGCAGCCATAGAAGAATGCAATATAGGTAGTGAACAGAATCCCAAGATGATAAAACTCTCAAAATCCCTTCCTATTGTCACAAAACAACAATACATAGCTATTTTCAAAGAGTTTATAGATGTATTTGCCTGGAGTTATGAGGATCTAAAAGCATACGACACTAGTATCATACAACATAAAATCCCAATAAAAGAAGATCAAAAACCATTCAAACAAAAACTTCGTAGGATAAATGTTGTCATAATGCCTTTGGTTGAGAAAGAAGTAAAAAGGATGTATGATGCTAAAATTATAGTTCCTCTTAGATACTCTAAATGGGTGTCTAACATTATACCTACCAGAAAGAAAACTGGAGAAATCAGATTGTATATTGATTTCAGAATAAGGTATCCCTTAAAGACAACCACCCCTTACCTAAAATGGATCATATATTGCAAAAGGTAGTAGGGTCAAGTAGAATGTCCTTATTGGATGGTTTCTTAGGTTATAACCAAGTCTTAGTGCATCCTGATGATCATGATAAAAATGCCTTCACTACACCATGGGGGACTTTCATGTATGTGAAAATGCCCTTTGGGTTAATGAATGCTGGAGCCACTTTCCAAAGAGAAATGGATATTGCCTTTGCTAATGAAATTGGCCGTTTTATTGTGATTTATCTAGATGACATTACAGTCTATTCTAAAACTGATGAGGAACATCTAGCACATCTAAGAAGAGTATTTGAAAAATGTAGAAGATTTGGCATCTCACTAAATCCTAAGAAGACACCATTTGGCCTTGAGGAAGGAAAACTTCTTGGTCACATTATTTCCAAGGATGGAATTAGGATTGATCCTGGTAGAATTGAAGCAATATTAAAATTCAGTCACCCAAGAACATCAAAGAGCTTCAACGTTTTATTGGTAAAATAAATTTCCGAAGGAGATTCATTCCTAACTTGGCAGAACTTCTTAGAAACATAACAAATATGCTTAAAAAGGATTACGAAATCAAGTGGAGTATTGAGGCTAAACAATATTTTGACTTAGTTAAACAAGCATTGACCAAAGCACTTGTGTTGATGAGCCTAGATTTCACAAAAGATTTCATAATTTTCTCTTTTGCTTCTAAACACACTATTGCAACAGACTTATTGCAGAAAAATAGTGAAGGTTTTGAGCAGCCTATTGCATTCTTTAGTAAAGCTTTAAGAGATGTATCTTTGAAATACAACATTATGGAAAAATAGGCCTTTGCATTGGTTAAATCAATAACATATTTTAGAGTACATATTTTGCATTCCCATATTATTTCTTATGTACCTAATGCAGTGGTTAAAGACATTTTGACACAGAATGGTCCTGATGGAAAATGAGGCATATGGATTGCTATCATTCTGGAGTATGACTTAGAAATCAAGCCCACCAAGTTAATCAAAGGTCAAGGACTAGCCAAATTGATGGCTAAGTCAAATTTCCATGCTTTGGACATTCACTTGATTGATTCATTAGATAATCAAGAGGAACATGCAACTCCACAAATTGATGATGCATTTATGAAATCACCTTGGTATGCAGAATTCCTTTATGTTTTATTTAATTTGAATGCTCCTCTTGGTTTGACAAGAACAAAGGCAAGATTTCTAAAGTTAAAAGAAGTTAAATTTTGCATTATAGATAATGTCTTATATTGGAAAGATGTTGGGGGTATTTTACTTAAATTCTTGTTAAAGGATGATGCAGAAAAAGTTATGCATGAATTCCATGAAGGATATTGCTGTGGACATATTTATTGGAAAACCACTACCAATAGAATCGCTAGAGCTGGTTTCTACTGGCCTACCCTTTTCCCTAACATTCACAAACAATTCACTTCATGCCATAAATGCCAGATTTTTGAGGGAAAGAGAAAATTGTTACCACTGCCATTAAAGCCTATCTCTATTGAAAGCCCTTTCCAGCAATGGGGATTGGACTTCATCGATGAAATTCATCCCTCTTCCTCTTCCCAATATAAGTGGATTCTCACAGCCACTGAATACTTTACCAAATTGATAGAGGTCTACCCCTTCCAGAGCTGCTACTGATGTTGTAATTGTTAAATTCCTTGAGACTAATATCCTCTCCAGATTTGGCTGTATTAGAAAACTCATCACTGATAATGCTGCAGCCTTTAAATCTAAAAAGATGGTTGACTTTTGCCATAAATACCACATTACTTTGGTACATTCAATAGCTTATTACCCTCAGAGTAATGGATTGGATGAATCCTCAAATAAAATTTGGTAAACATCATAAAAATTAAGTTAGAAGACAACAGAAAGTATTGGCATAACAAGTTGGTAAATACACTTTGGACTAACATACTTACTACTAAAAAATCAATTGGAATGTCACCATACCAATTGGTCTATGGAATGGACACAGTTTTTCCATCCTTCTTAGGAGTTCCAGTCATGAAGATCATTCAAGAAGTGCAAGCCAAACCCAATGATGTACAAAGAAGGATTAATCAAACTATCCAGTTGCACCAGTCCAGAGAGGAAGTGTACAACAGGACCCAAGTTATTCAAGAAAATGTTGAAAATACCTTTGATAGAAGAACAAAAGCTGATGACTTTAACATTGGGGACAAAGTCTTGAGATGGGATTCAAGGAGAGAAGACAAAGGAAAACATGGCAAGTTTGATAATCTTTGGAAAGGGCCATACATTTTTCATGCTTTTAGGGGAAATAATGCATTCTACCTTAAAGAAATAGATGGATCCGAGATACCTGGAAGTCCTGTCAATGGCAGGATGTTGAAGCACACTTTTCTTAGCCTACAGAGTTTTTCTTACAACGTTATAAATATCATAGTCTTTATTATTTTTATTGGGTAACTTATTAACAAAGGTTGAAGCCTGCAGTGAAGGCCCTAAGCCTGGATTGATGAGCTACCAATAGTATACTAAAATAGCAAAGAAATCAAATGAACACATTATAGATATACATGGAGTACTCAAGGCTACTGATAATATGTTCTTTACACTTCAATTGGAGAAGTGCCATCCCCAGCTGGAGCCACGGTTAGGGTCATACAAATCATAGGATCTCAAGGTGATTGAGTATTTTGTACTTGTGATTTCAAATTGTACATAATTTCAATATTCAAATGATTTCCAAAAATATAAGAAAAATAAAGAAAATGAAAAGAGGGTATGTTTAAAAAATAAATAAGAACGCCACAAAAGAAAAAATAGAAAATAATACGGGAAGTGTTGCAACTAAGTGCCACTATTGATAAGTTATTTTAATTCATTATCAAATAAGGTTATGTGCAAATTTTTCTTGAATGCCACAATATCTAAATTTTTTTTCAAGTCATACAATTTAATCATGATTGGACACATTTAAATTTCTATTCAATAGGATAGTGAATGAATATTTACCAAATAGTTTAATATTGGTAAATTAGTAGCTAGGTGGAAATAAATTGATTCAACAGTTTAATCTGAATCAATGGTGAGAAAAGTGCTAGGATAAGGTAGATTTTCATAAAAGAAAAATGATTTGGGTCTGCTGGTTTAAATGCACCTTGCAAGGCAAGAAAAGAAAATATTAGGTTAGGAAAAGAATTAAAATGAGAAAGGGTAGGTAGAAGCACAATGGTGGTTTCAGGACAAGCATGAAAGTTTTATCCTAAGTTGAATTCTAAATATATTTTCATGCACAGAAAAAGGAAAAGGGATTAAATTTTTACTCTAAAAGTTTGATATATAAAATAATATTTGGTATATTATCCACTATCCCTAAAGTTTCACTAACCCGAAACTATTCCCCATTCATATTTTCATTTGCCTACCCCACTACACTCCAAACATACCCCATTTAATAATTTTCCCTATCCCACCATACGCCCCATCATTTAACGATAATCTGATGTCACTTTCCCATCATCCACGCCCACCTCATTGCATCCAACAGCCCATTTAACGTTTCGGCCCCACCTCACCGTCCAAACTTTACCCTCGGGGGGCGGTGGGTGGGTACGAAGTGGGTAGTATTCAAACCCACGCTTACCGTAATGTGTCACCACCTCAGGATTTCCCACCCCCCTTTTCCAAACGATTAACCACCTCCCCCCCCGAAAAGTGGTTTCACTACCAAGCGACACCACTGTCCTATTTGTTATGCTACCGGTAGTAACCCTTCACCATGTCATCTATCCATTGCTACGCCAATCACATCCGCTCCCCTCAAAATTAATCCGTTAAACAATTAAATTGCTTAACCATTAATCCAACGGGCCTGCACCACCATCAACGGGAAAGCCAAAAAATTATAAAATCCTTTCTTTTACTCATTCACCGGTTACTGAGTTTATACACTGCCACTGCCATTGCCATTGTTTTGTTACAGGTGTGCTAGTCCAAACCGCAACAATTTCAGCCGGTCGGGGATATTTCTGTCTAACTGAATTTGAGGCTAGTACCTTTGTTTTCTTGTCTGCAAATATCAAGTCCTCTCTACACACTGTAAGCTTGTACCATCCAAATTTCACTAGCATTCTCAATTTAGCCAATTGTGCCTCCAAAAGACAAGGGATAAGAGGAACATGTCAGTCCTCTGATCCACCCTCCCATCAATTTTCACCACATCCCTTTGGCAGACATAGACTATAAAATTCATCAAACCCTCTCTGAATTTGATCTGTTTGAGATGTACTGCTAGCTTGAGGACAATTTTATAGATAAATTTGATGATATTCAACTGTGGGAATCCAATTTTCCCCACTATATCTTTCCCCATACCCACAACACCCCTGAATTCATTAGGAAGTGTCATGCTTGCTATCTAGCTAGCCAAAGAGCTATTATTTCTTGTACTGGAGAGATTTTGTTCACTATCACTGCCCAAGATATAGACCAAATGATGCAAACTCCTACAACAGAGAATGCCACCCCTTTTTCTCATGAAGCACTTGTTGAATTATATAAAAAACTAGAATTTGTTAAAAGAGCCAAAACCCTTGAGATTTTCTTCATTGAAGATGCCCCATTACCCAAGAAAAATCCTCCCTATCCATCCTCTATTTTCCTTGGGAGAGCCAAGAAAATCATCATAGTCATCTCCTACCTCCTTGGCTATTACTCAGATTAGTGGGTAGATGAGGCAATCATAGGATTTCTTTCCATTTTCTCTGCAGATTCCAAGCCTTCCATCTTGTTCAACTTTAGCCAATTTCTTGTAGATTCTATCCGTGACTAGTTTGTCAAATTCCAAATGGAGGAAGTATTTAAATATGCTTATGTGTTAGTGTATATGTTTTTATATTTTTAAGGAGACAAACTTAAGCTTGCCTTGCAAAAGTTGGATGAAGAAGGAAATCAACAATGAATCATCTTCTGGACTACGCTGGTAATGAAGGAACAAAAGGAATATTCATACAAACAATTGATAGAGATGTTTATACATCCAACACTCATTCTCCTAAGCAGCATGCCAAAGCCAAGAATTAATGAAGAAATTAGGAAAATATTGCAGTTATCAGACCAAGTCCAGACAGGGGATTGGTACCTTTATCATAATTACACAAAGCTGAGGATATTTGGGTGTGAACTTGCCCCTTACAAGCTGCCAAAATTCCTCCCAATGAGGATTTTTGCCTTAGAATACATCAGGAAAATGCTCAATGTTGATGAGATTCACTTTGTAGATGCCAAGAAGAAATCCCAATTCAAAATCAAAACACAAATAGGGCCTCTTATTTGTAACATCAGGGGAAGAGGTAGACAAATTGTTGAAAGAAATGAAATTCAATATCAGTTTCACCTGGTCATAAGATCCATTAGGGGTCATCTCCAAGTTAAGGGTAGAGAACAAATCTATTGCTTATTTTCATACATCCAAACTAGAGTGAAAAATATAAAAACCAATTAGAATGGACTGAGAACACTCTACGGGAGGAAGATGAGAAGTTGGTGTCATCTTCAACAGTACAAACTCTTATCACACAGGAGAAAACAACAAAGAGGAGTAGGGAAGAAGAGTCACCTTCAGTGACTGAGATTTCCAGTGAAGGATTCAAAATCATGTACAGAAAGAAGGCCAAGCTCAATTCCAAACTAATCCTAAGCAAGGATTTAGGTCAAGAAAATATTATTACCACCAAAGATCCACTTGTTTCCTCACTAGTATGTGATCAGGCTTCACTTTCTCCTACTACCTCGAAAACTTCATAGGATTAGCAGTAGGCCATGAAGACCAGCACATCTACCACAGGGTAGACATAAAAAAGTATATTTGACATTTTCTAGGAGATTAAAGTGAGAAATGAGGCCTTGAAGATCAACACATACAATCAGTTATGGAAGCAGACTTCCAGTTCTTAAAGAAGACAAATGTTAGCCTTTGACTCTAAGAAAGGTAAAATGCAGATGGCATTCCTGCAAGCATAGATTCCCCTACCCAAGGCATCATCAGTCTACAAGAAGACTTCATTTGAATTTGATGTGAAAGACATACATCCCATTGATCAAATGGAGATGCACAAGCAGACGGGGCAAATGATTTCATGTACTCTCACTAACACTGCTATGAGTTTGTCTAAATTGCAAGTTACTTTAGCTAATGTCCAGTCACAATTAAAGATGGAGAAAGTCTCTGCACTTGCCAAAGACACAAAGATCAAAGCTTTCTAGGACTTCGTAATCAAAGTAAGATATGATCCTGTAAATATCAATGCTGCAGAAGAGCTCATAATAAAGAAGAATACTGACATAGAAGCATTAAGAAAGAAATTGAAATTACCAGCCACAAAAGACCCTCTAGCCAAATACATTAAAGAGATAGTCATAGAAGATAGACATGATGAAGCTCATCATGGAGCAGAGTGCACAGTTGAAACAAATGGAAACAGAGATGGAGAAAATCATCAAAGAAAAGGAGCAAGCTGTCAAGATGTCTATTGTCCTTTTGCAAGTAGTGCCTCTTACAACAATTCCTACAGCTACATCTTCTACAATAGACATGGGGAACGATGCAAATCAGTTGAAAAATGAAAAGACTGGAACTTTCCATGCAATAGAGCTACATAGAGCTCAAAACCAGATAGAAGTATGGAGGAATTCAACAACTGAGTCCTCTATTGGCCACACACTAGCCCAAATAGAAATTAAATGGAACAATATCATTGAAGCAATGGATGAAATATGGCCATGTATCCAGATTATATTTTAGCATAAAGATCTGTTTGAGAAAGCCAATAAGGCCATTTCCACTATTAACAATGAATTGGGAGATATGCCTACCATAGCCAACAACACCATAAATTTTATCAATTCCAAAAACAGATATGAGCTGGATGATTTGGGAATAGATGACATGACATAAACAATATTAGAAGTGAAGAAAGTTCTGACAAAGAATAACTTGGTTGTGCAACTTACAGAAAAATGTCATAGTTTGGAAATAGGAGTCAACAATTTTTTCACCAGAATAGAAGCATTAAATAAGAAGGGTTTGCCTTCTTTATTTGTGATTAATGAAAAACTGATGACCAGGGAAGATTATAAGAAGAAGCTTCAAGACATTGCAAAGGATACTGCCAAGTCTTCCCACATTAAAGGTGCTATGATAGGGAGAGATTTTTATGAAGCTATCATTAGCATGAGTTTCATCTAGGATGAGATAAAGCACTTTTTGTAGTAAAACCTACATTTTCTCGGTATACCGAGGTAGATGAGATCTATTGCAAGGCAAAAAAAATTACGATTCCAGATGAGGAGCGGTGGGATAAATTATGTGAATTCTAGGATTAAATAAAAGGTCAGCTTCACTAGCACAACACCCAAATAGTGGCCACTCAGCAATTGTTCCACCAAAGCAGTGCCAGATGTCCAGATCATTTCATCAAATTCACCTCTTTTGGTCGCATTATTTCATTATGTTAAT
This sequence comes from Pinus tabuliformis, assembly GCA_031772625.1. Lineage (NCBI taxonomy): Eukaryota > Viridiplantae > Streptophyta > Pinopsida > Pinales > Pinaceae > Pinus > Pinus tabuliformis. Next base: position 341,489,981 of record CM062815.1, on the reverse strand, counting down.
TTGAAGTTAATAATAGAATGCCATGTCGATGAGGCATTAATTGTAATCTTTTTTGTAAATTATGTTTAAATACTTCATTCATTCGAAGTATTGAGGGTCAGTTCCTGATCATTGTAACTCTTTTTATCAAGCACTGTACTTTTTCCATGTTGTTGGAGCACCATTAATACAAAGACTTTTCACAAGATTCTTGTGTTGCAATTTACTGGTGATGTTTTTCTTATTGTAACTGTTGTTTCCACTGTTATTCTATGCATGTTTATCATCTAAAATCTAATTGTAAAACAGGAGATGTGAAAAATAAGATATGTTAATTGAACACCTTATTTGGACTTCTTTTACAATCTGTATGTTTTCTTCTGAAGTTTTATTGAAAAATTATTAAATGCTTTTCAATCACTACTAAAACACTCTTTTTCTCCATTTCATAATTCAATTTAAAATATCCAGTGAATGTAACTAGCTTGCCCTGTGATTACTCTTTTAAACATTTGGTGCAACACCTAACGTTATTTGACTCCATAGCCCAATGGTAAGAAAGTAATTTGATCAGATCAACCAACCAAACCAATCAAACAAATTCAAACAATCAACCAAGCATAATCATAACTAGCCTAAAATCAAGTTAAAAACCAAGCTAAATCATAAAGAGAGATCCCTCTTTGAAGCTGGCAGGGCTAGATCTTAGCTTCAAAAGTGGTTTGATGTTGTCTAATATATTTACTCCCTCAACCTAAAAAATATAGATCAATAACAAGGTTCAAACCCTTTGCTTCCTTCAATGCTTCAAGACCTACAACTCATTCAAAAAAGCCACATATACCAACAATAGTTGAAAGCATGTTCATGATATAAATGTTAGATAATATAAGCATATAAGTATAAAACATGAAATCATACATTAGTTAGATTAAAAAATGAACTAAAGCATTAAGATCATAAAATCAGTAACAAGGCATGGCTTCTTTATTGATGACTGTAAAATAAAGTGGAAGAATACAACCTGATTCATCCAGGGCTCCAAGCGAAACCTTCCTTCAAATCCATCAAGCCCAAGCCTCAACAATCTTCTTTTAAATGCATACACATGGATGCCACATAAAGGAGATGGACATCACAATGAGGAAACATGGGCTTACTATAGCTGGGAGTATAGGAGGTATAGGGATAAATTAGACTTGATCAAGGACAAGTTGGATATAATGTCAATATCCTATCTTTCTCTTCCCTTAGGCCTTCCCCATGAGGTGTATTTATATCACCTCAAAACAATTTTTTCAGTTGGGATACAGTTAGGCCACAGGCTCCTGTAGGTAGGCTTTCGGTGTAACCCATAAACCCTGCCAAAAAATAGGGATTTTATATTTTTTCATATTTTAAATCATATACGTGGGTTGGGTATAGTTGAACTCACGTGTGCACGCGCTTTTTTCAGGGTAGAGTCACGTATGGAATTTAAAATAATATTTTTTAATATTTGGACCAAGTCTGAAGGGAAAGGGTTGCCCAAGGCCATGACTTAGAGCATCAAGTATACAAAGGTGGTAAATGATGCTATAACAGATGCCCCCTAATATATGAGGTTAGAAGGGGTACATGATGGTCGAAATGTATTAAGTGTATAGAAAGAATCATGCGAGGACTTGGGAGGAGATCACCAGATTCTAGCCTGCCAAACTAGTGGAAGAGATCAGAAAGAAATCTCATGTCTGAGGTGGGCATACCCATGCTCAGAGATAGTAAAGCATGTCTGCATATCAAGTGTAAAGCGGATCCAATATGTATACAAGTACAAAGGAAACTAAGAAATACATAGTGGATCATCTGATCATAGCTGCAAAAGTACATATCAAGGCCATGTCACAATATCACATATAAAAGAACTAATCAATGATGTTGAAGTAGATATCTGATCACTGAAGTCACATAACTGATCCTCAAAAGTACCAAGTCAAAAAGTGGAATAATGGTACTACATGCAACTCGGGTGCCAACATATAGGATGCTGTTGTGATGAACTACAACATATAAGGTGGATGGTGTCACTGGCAGTAAACTGGAGGGACTGACATGTGAACCATGAAATACAGATGCAAACCAAGGTCTTCACCAATTGCCATGGTACATTTCGATATGATTGGAATAAATGAGCTGAAGTCAACCATGTGAAAAATAATTTTATTACTGGTCAATGATGTATATTGTTAACAAACGCGAGACAACTCACCGATAATGATGATGAGAGTCAAGGTACCCCAGTACATTCTAACAAGCGTGAATAAATGAGTTGATGTTGAACACTTGAGAGAATCTATCAATCAAGAGGCATTGATGTATTCCCACTGTTGATGGCGAAGGAATCTGCCACTAATGACTGCAAACCCTAAGGTACTGAAAAAATGACTCTAGATCTTATTCAATGGGAAGGCAGGCATTAATGCATCCTACATCAGTCCAGCACGAGTGTAATCCACAGGCCAATGATGTGGAAGGAATAGGATGAAGAAAGATGAAGTAACCAAACCAAAGCACGTTTCTAGCGTACACAAGATGTGGCTAATGCATGACATAAACCCTCTGAACCAACCAATAATGAAAGCTGAAACAGAGGCGAGGAATCCACCAATAAGGTCAAATGGAAACCAAGGTACTACATGAATCCCAATGTGTGATAATGTACACTGATGTCGAACATAAGGGAAACCACTCACTCAAAGACCCATAATACTGATCGATGCTAAGCACAAGGTCACCTATCAATGATGGAAATAGGGTCAAGGTGCGGCTCTAGGCCTACTCTCAGAGAAATGTGTTGAAGTTGATAAGAGCAGACCTGCCAACGAGAATTTAATGGAGACCTTCTCAAACCAGCATGAGAAAAGGACAAAATAGATGATGTGATACTGAACATAACTCTGACAGACCAGGTATGGCCGACTGAATATGAGTCAAGAGACACCGCAGAAAGGTCAACTCAGGTTTACTTCCCTTGAACAAATGCACGACTCTACTAAGAGTATATGGCAACATATGATAAATTTGTATAAGTTTGTCATGCAGGAGGCATAAACAAACTCTCCATATGATTGGAAGAGATAACCAATCGAAGGAGTACTGACTCTGAAATAATAAGGTTATGGCTATCCTATGTCAAACTAAAGCCCATCCTGATGGAGTAAAGACTCATTTCGAGTGCTTTGTTCAAGGGTGACACAACTGACTCTTGATGACATCAATTATGGAATTAAAGTCCTGTTCCCGCCCTTTTTTGGAATATATATATTTTTTTCTTTTTCATATTTGTAAAGTCTAAAAAAGAATAAAAGAATGCCTATGGTACAGTGGAAAGAATGAGTGTCCAAATACCAATGCGCTAGTTCATGCGAGGGGAACATTCCTATGGTCAATGCAAGGTGATAAAAATGGTCAATGAAACTCAAAGGAATGTTCTTTCCATGGGAAAAAGGTGTCAAGATGTAGAGGCTAAGTGTTTGCAAGGTTGATTTTGCAAGAATACATGGTCAAAAAGTGGCTTATACACGAGTCCAAGTGAAGTTGGCTTAAGGCCAAAAGGTACAAATAGTCAATATGAAATGTAACAGTACAACTAAACATGTGGGAGCCTCTAGGGTATAAATCCAAAAAGACAGCGAAGAAGAAATAGAATTAAGCTTCATCGCAAAAAGTCATGGCAGGACTAAAGAGGAATCCCAAGCCTAATCAATCTTTGCAACATGGGAAACATATGTTAGCAAGGATCTATTAAAATTGGAAAATAGGGCCAAATTCCATGTAGGTCATCTTATTTATGGCAGCTAATATTTTTATTGGATCCCTCTCATCGAGAGGTGTAGGATTGATCTAAAGATCATCCGATTCCGATAAGTATTCATGGATTTATGAATTTATTTATGTTATTAGACAAATTGTCAAGTCGGCCAACAACTTGAGTAGGCTCAGAAGCCTAGTGGACATGTCTATTCATCATCTACGTTTTAGTATAAATAGAAGAGGACTTGAAGTCATTTGGACATCCTCTTAATGTGATCTCCTCTCCACGTCTTGGGTTTTTGGAGAAGGAGAGACACAAAAGAGCATACGTTGGTCTAGCATGAAGCAGATGATGCCCTAGCTGATCCAACACAGTTCTTGATTATACGCTGTACATGGATTACACGCAAGACATTCATACACAGTCAACGTGATGCCCTAATCTGCTACCCTAATCTATTGTCATATGGAACAATTGCAGTCACAACAGCAGTCAAGCATGGAAGATGAGTTGCAGTAAGCCGCAGTCAGTGGAGGAAGGTGAGCCGCAGTAGCCGCAGTCAAGTGAGGTAGCCACAGTCAAGTAAGGTAGCTGTAATCATGCATGAAGGAACCGCAGCAAAGGAGGATCATATCTTAGAGATCCGCAATCAAGAAAGTAGAAATATCACATGGAGAAATAGACCTGCACCTAAGGTATGATTGCATCTTGTTTGGGGTATAAGTGCAGTCATGATCTCGGCTAAATGAAGCAGAAGGACATCGTATCATGAACACTGCAGTGATTGAAGGTCTAGACTCAGCATTACAATGATAGACCAATCTCGGCATAACAAGGAACAACCTTGGCATTAGATCTCGGTTGTTCTCCTGTAGCAGCCTAGACACATTGAACAACAGAGATAGATCTCTCTCTTGGCTTAATGAAGACCATGTCAAACGTTAACTTAATCTCATATATATATATATATATATATATATATATATATATATGGTACAGTCTTGTCACAACCTGAAGATAAAATAAGATTTTGTTGATGATAGATTCTCAGCATACATGTGATGGGAGACATACAGTCTTACTAGCTGTCATAGTATACAAATATAGCATAATGCAGTCCTGATGTGCTACGAAGAGGAGTAAAAAATATCATAGTCGAGGTCCTAACTTAGTGATAAGGATCACATTAATTATAGATCATCATCATATATATGTATATAAGCATGATGTAATGGGATTGCATAATGGTGTAATGGGACTACATAATGATGTAAAGGGTAGCATGATCATGATGATGTAAAGGCCAGCATGATCTGAAATGAGACTACATGCTGATGTATAAGGAGAAGCATGATGATGAATAGGGCTACATGATCATGGAAGATGCAGTATAATGGGTAGCATGATGATGCGAGTAGATGAGAGCAGCTCAATCATCTAGGTCCAACACTGTGATGGTACAACATGGTGCTAAACAAAGGTGTAGCAAATGGATGAAAGGCAACACTATGATAGGTGAAGGAGTCACCTTAGAGAATCAGTTGAAGTAATATGTCTTCAACTGATCTCATGTGATATCAAAAGTCAAATATTGACTTCTATTATATATGCACTATCTCTCTCTTTCTCTGCTGAACTTTGAAGAACATAAAAGAAGAATTGATCAAGGGTTTCCCCACATTAGGGTTTGTCCCTGACTAGCACCACATCTTGTGTCCTCTTGTCTTGGCTTGTCTTCTACGATCTATATTTATGTTCTGTCTGCAGTTTACTTTAATGCTGATGTGATTGCTAACTATGAATAATTGAAATAAATTTCTCTAGCATAGAACATACCTAAAATTAACATGGTATTAGAGCTGAGGTGAAGACAATGCCCAAGCAAGAGTGAAATATCAATGACTGAAGACAGTTGGGACAAGACAAAAGGATCAATGGGTTCCCCATCCATATTCAAATTCACCGAGGGAGAAGTCAAAGCATAGAATAATATCAAAATGGTGCAGTGGAAGTTTATGATGGCCTACCTTAAGATCACTTCATTGGAAAACTGGATCTCAGGGTGGAAGGAAAGACAAATAACTAGTTTGGCCATTATGCAAAGGAGTATTCGAATGGCTGGGACACAACACTTGATGTTGATAACAATCATTCTAGGGACATCTTCAATGATCAAAGGAATGACAGGTAATGGACGACTCTTCATAGAAAGTAAGGAACCCCAGGTATGAAGTAACAAATGTTGTTTCTGATATGATAAAGAAGTGTTATCTTGGATTGGCCCTCTCCTTTAGATTCTTTGAGAATCTGGCTTATTGATTGTAGTGTTTCAAGGCACTTCATCGGATAGAAGGGTGCACTCTCTAATTTGGTAGAGATGGAAACAATCATGGGATTATACTTGGAGCCAATGCCACCTATTCTAAAAAAGGGTGTGGGGAATGTTACCTCTCAATTGAATGAGGGTAACTCGATTCATTTACAGAATCTCTTTTATGTATTTGATCGCAACAAGAACCTGGCGTCCATTTCAGCAATGGAAGTCGAAAGTTTCAAGGTGGCACTCATCGATGAAAAGGTACGTGTTTGAAAATAGAATTTTCAAGATGTTTTTTGAGTTCAGGGTTGTATCAAGTTATAGGAAGTCCACTAGGGACCATGTCCATTGACACATAGCACCGGAGGTTTGTGAGTCAGATGGTGACAGGGAAGCTTGAATTCAAAAAGAGCATGAAAGTACATGTCTGAATACTGAAGGAAAATGTTACAAGGGGACCATTCCCCTCATGTAGCAGGTCCAAAGGAGTGAAACAAACCCGAGGGGTTTGAGATTGATAATCAGGAATCTCACATATGCAAGTGGAAGAAAGCCCTCTATGGCTTGAAGCAAAACACCCTGGGCGTAGTATGAGAGGATCAATAGCTATCTGATGAAGCTAAGATTCACTAGGAGTGAAACCAATCCAAACCTTTCAAAGGTTTTGGATGATAGACCTCTCATACCAGCACCTTATGAGCACGACCTATTTCTGACATGTGCAGACCCTCTCATTTGCAGAAGTAAGAGGGAGTTGGATTCCGGATGTGGAATGATAAACTGCAAGCCGGTGACTACCTCGAGGATATTAACTTTCAAAAGTTATATCGAACTAGATTTGGGAAATGCAACTGAGCTTCATAAACTCATTCGTGTTGATGTTCTTGGAGAACTTCCATCCGGACATATGTTTTGCAGTTAGCATGGCGAGTTCATATTTGGTTGAGCCTCACTAGATTGGTGCCAAGAATCCTTTGAGATATCTTCGAGGCACAATCTCTCATGGATTGAAATACACTGCCGAAAATATGAAATTGCATGATTATTCAAATGTTGAGCTAGCAGGCAGTGTGGAGGATCACTTGAGCACTTCTCAATGCTGGTTCTCTTTGGATTCTACTTCCATATCATGGATAAGCAAGGAATATCCATCACTGTGAGATGATGTACAGGTCACTACACTTTGTCAAAAAGCTCCGGGGGAAAGATAAAATCTGTGATTTTCCTGAACGACTTGGAGTCATCGAGAGACCCTTGTAAAAGGGTCCTGCATGTTGCATACATTGATCTCTGGGAGCTCTGAGGGCTTGGATGATTCGTTCTCCATGGCGACTATGGAACATGATGATTAGCTCTCTTGTGGACAAGATGATTCACTCTCCTGTGGACAAGATGATTCGCTCTCTTGTGGGACAGGATGATTCGCTCTCCCGTGGACAAGATGATTCGCCCTCTTGTGGTACATGATGATTCTCTCTCTTGTGGACAAGATGATTCGCTCTCTTGTGGGACAGGATGATTCACTCTCCTGTGGACAAGATGATTCACTCTCTTGTGGGACAAGATGATTCGCTCTCTTATGGACAGGATGATTCACTCTCTTGTGGACAAGATGATTCACTCTTTTGTGGGAGAGGATGAATCGCTCTCCTGTGGACAAGATGATTCGCTCTGCTGTGGACAAGATGATTTGCTCTCTTGGGGGACAGGATGATTCGCTCTCCTGTGGACATGATGATTCGCTCTCCTGTGGACAAGATGATTCGCTCTCTTGTGGGACAGGATGATTCACTCTCCTGTGGACAGGATTGATTAGTTGTCCTGTCGAGGCATCCTACCCATGCATTCTGGGACTCATGGGAAGTACCTCTCATCTGATCAATGCGCAGGGAAATGAGGATAGGGACATATTAGTACCGATGGATGCATCGTTGTATCTACTGTACTCCCTATTCTAGGATGACATTCATTGATCTGGGATCAATGATACTGGTCTAGGACTAGTGGAAGGAGTTGTACCCACTGTGACACTGACTTCGGGTCAGTAGAGGACTAGTCTGGGACCAATGGTACATACTCTGAGACTGACTTCAAGTCAGTAGAGGACTGGTTTGGGACCAGTTGTAGGAGTTGTACGCACTATGACACTGACTTCGGGTTGGTTGAGGACTGGTCTGGGACCAGTGGTACACACTCTGAGACTGACTTCAGGTCAGTGGAGAATGGAATGACACATTCTCGATCAATTCTTCTTCTTCATGGTTCAGTAGAGCAGAGCTGAGCAGAGCCAGCTGAGTTGAGCAGACCTGAGTAGACCTGAGAAAACTTAAGCAGAGCTAGCTGAGCTGAGAAGAGCCAACAGAGCAAAGAAGAGCCAGCAGAGTTGAGCAGAGCTAACAGAGCCAACAGAGCTGAGCAGAGCCAACAGAGTTGAGCAGAGCTAGCAGAGTTGAGTAGAGCAGTGCAGGGAATTGACGACAGAGATAGTACAGTTGGACATATGGATCAGCGGATGGAGTTCTCGCTAATTGAGAAGGAGTGTTAAAATTGGAAACTAGGGCCAAACTCCATGTAGGTAATCTTATTTATGGAAGCTAATATTTTTATTGGATCCCTCTCATCGAGAGGTGTAGGATTGATCTAAAGATCATCCGATTCCGATAAGTATTCATGGAGTTATGAATTTATTTATGTTATAAGACAAATTGTCAAGTCGGCCAGCAAATTGAGTAGGCTCAGAAGCCCAATGGACATGTCTATTCATCATCTACATTTTAGTATAAATAGAAGATGACTTGAAGTCATTTGGACATCCTCTTAATGTGATCTCCTCTCCACGTCTTGGGTTTTTGGAGAAGGTGTTAGCCTCCTGTTGCAACAGGTGTTCATTTTTCATGATTGACATTTTTACAGGCCAAATATGTCATACTTTGCAAGCTGCAGTGTTCCATATTTCCAGAAGAGACCAAAGAAGAAAGCCATGAAGTGTGCTAGTCCAAATGCCACTGCTGATTCCAATTTTGATGAGTTGTCCCAGTTTTGAAGAGTTTTCATTTAAGGGAGGTCCAAACAGTTTAATCTTGGTCTCCCTAGGTTTCAATTTCCTGTTTTAGAATATAGAGAATGTATCTGTCCAAACAGTTTAATCTTGGCAGATTTGTAGATAGGTAGAGAATCAAAGGGACCCAACTGCTTAATCTGGGCCCTGGAAGAAATAAGTGTAGATTTATATAGCAAACATTCAAAAGAAAAATTGTAAAGCTGGGTCTGCAAGTCTAAGTGCACCCAAATCAAAAGAAGAAAAAATGTTAGGTGAGTAGGCTGGGTAAGTAGCTGTGTGGTTGCAGAATGATGATTTATGATCAATTTTGTGTTATAAAGTGTTTTATCTTTTCATATCACAGTTATCAGGCAGTTTTCATCTGAAGGAGCTCAAGCTGGACATCACTAACTGCCCCTTCTTCTAATTCCCCAAGTCACTTACTAATTTCCCCAAAGAGGTCAAGATCTGCTTGATTCCTCTTAGTTTCATCATTCTCCATGTCATTTGTCCTGGTGAAGATCTCCTTCACTCAAGGATTCTTTATTTCTCATTTATGAGTCACTTTTCCCTCGAGGATTAGCCTAAGGTCCCTTACCTTAGCGCCGGCTTATCATCTCCATATTAACTACTAACTCTAGTATATAACTCCCTATCATTTTTCCCCTTCCCTTACTAAAACTATGTATATAAAACTCCCCTATGTAAATATCCCCTCCCTGGCAATATAGCCAAATTTCTTCTAAGTGAGGGAAAAAATGGTCCATCAGGGGCTGTTTTTAGCCCATCCGTGTCATAGCAGGAGTTAGATGACACTTGGTCATGCTAACAACCTCTCCCCTAGCCCTAAAACCCTTTAAAAACCCATTTTTTTCTCCCTTACCCTAAGTTTTGTGCATAAAAACATTAACCCATGCTCATTAAACCCATATAACCCTCTAACTCCGCTGTTCCCTAAGTTTTGACCCACCGCCGTGCATTATTAAAATCAGAATATTCCGTGTATATTCCTGCCCCTTATCCCTCCGCCGCCAGCCGTCAGATCGCCCGCCCCACAGATCTACGGTGGGTGGGCCTTCCCATCTCCAAGTCGCCCGAACGTTAGCCTCTGGGAGATGGGTGGTATTCCCGCCGTACTCCCGCCACGCATCGCCTTCTGGGCTGTGGCGGAGCCCCCTCCTCGGAAACCACCTCTGTCCAAAGGCGGTGCGCCCCAAAACCGGAAACCGCCTCCTACCCAGTGACGTCACCCGCTTGCGTCACCCCCCTGCCCAGTCACCATGACACGTCATCCGCCTGCGTGGCCTCTTGCCATTGTACCGCCGAGTCACCCTGCCACGTGTCCTGCCACCGTGTCCCCTGCCGTACGTGATGACGTCATCCGCTGTACGAGGTCCGTCATGCTGACGTCATCAGCAATTTTGGCGTGAAGGGCGAAAATCGCACTCTGGAGCCCCGGAATCAATTTCTGAGGCAGTTTTTGATGCGCGCATCGCTGGATGAATTAGGCCAAAATGGGGAATCTTTTCATCACGCAGCTCCCAGCAAGCCCGAAAGGCACCGAATGACCCATTTTTGTTCGCGAAGCATGCAAAAAGGAGCAAAAGACAGTTGTGAAGGAAACCAACGGCCGAACAACAGCCATTAAATGTTGATTTAACACACAGCACGTCAGAGCAGCAGCCCAATTTATTGTCAAAGAGTATCAGAGGAAGAAGAAGAGCCAAAGAGTATCAACCAATATTTTTTTAGGGGCTCGAAGCACCTGAACATTAATGAGTTCCCAAAAAGTCAAGTCAAGAGGCGTAAGCCCATCCTTGCCCTCAAATCACAATTAAAGCATTCAAAGCCACCGGATAGCAAAGAAGCAGAAACCCATGCTCATTTATTTCAGAAAACACTGCACCAAGCCACCAAGGACAAGCACATTCACTTCATTTGATACGACAGTCCTCAGCGCAGCCAAATATATTTTCATACATTTATTTCAGATAAGATTAGGTCAAATTAATCATTCTTTAGGACCTGATTAGGTCAAGATGTAATAAACAAGTTGTAGAGAGTTTTCCCTATATATACCGCCCTCAGCATTGTTTCAAGGGTTGGTAAATTGGTATTTTTCACTAGAGACTCGCACTGTATACCTGAAGTTGTTTCTGTAATCAAAGATTGCCGAAAGTTCTGAGAAGAGACTGTTTGATGTGTTTTTAATGTTTTTCTGGAGACTGAAGATGGAATTCTTGTGCTGCAACCTGATACAATAAGTGCTTCTTACCTCTGTTTACTGTTTACCATTATCTAAATAGCAGAAAGAAAGATTAGCTTAGAATTTGTTTAAATACACTCTATGCTCAATTTCTGTTGTTTCTTTATGTTTTCCTCCGAATGAATTGGTAATGAATATGAATTCCTTCTAGCTCATATTTACCCCGATTCACCTGTGTGGGCCTATTATCTAGGGATTCTTTACTGCCCCTAGGTAGAGCTCTGTTATCTTCCCCTGTTAAGCTGATTGAGGGATTCTTAACTGCCCCTCATTACTTAGCATTCACCCCATCCTTTAAACCTGAAACATTGTTTCATTTGCAGCTACCTTGCTCCATTTTCTCTCTTGTGACCAAGAAAACGCACCAGCAGTCCTCCTTTCGACTCCACGCCCAATGGTTTGAAATTTTCAGACTATGCTCAGCCTCTCTACCTGAGAACATCAATTTTCCCACCAAAAACACAAGCAAAAACCCCGAACTCAATACCTAGCCTAAAATCCTTTTCAACATAGCTAAATCTGAAAGAGAGAGCCCTCTCTGATTGCAGGTGGGCTAGAACCTGCAATCCAAAGTTGGTTTGTGGTTACCTCGGCCGTATCCCTCACTCCAACCTGGGGACAACCTGAGTGATAACATAATGGCGACTCCACTGGGGACATCCTCAGTTAATTTCACAAAGAAGGTTGGAAAAATCCCCTGGACTAATCGATTTTCTAATTGCTGTATATTCCTTAAAACTACAGATGAAGCCTGAATGTCAGCCAGGAAGCCTTTGAAACTGTTCTTGTTTTACATTTACAGGAGTAGATAAAAGCTGCTTCAGTCAATCTTCATGCTAGTTTTAAGCTATACACAGCCATTCCAAAATCTGATCTGTCCCTCGTTAATTACAAAAAAAATATTCCCATAAAAATACCCAAAAAACAAATCCGGAAGCTGGCTCCCAAGAAGAATCCACGATATACAAGGTCAAACCCAGATCCAGACCCTCCAGCTGTTTTTGAAAACCCTAACATAATCCCGAAAATCCTTAGGAAGCAAGAAAGACAGGAAGATTTTGCTGATTTGAGTCCTGAAACAGCTTACCCAAGCTGTGTTCCAACTCCTGTCAAGGTTTTATTTCGTTCAACCCCTGTTTCCCCTAGTTCATCATCTACATCTCGAACTCCTCCTTCCACACCTTCATTCACTGCACATACTACCACTACTGTTGTTTCCAGCGTTCCAGTTACTCCTGTGATCCCCGTTACCCCAGTTGTTCCATTTATCCCCGTTGTTCCGCTTATCCCTGCCAATATGGCTAATAGATATGCACCCCTGCAATTACCTGCTAATGCTAGGGCGTTACCTCAAGATTACCAATCGAAAATCACGTATTTTGATTCCACTGGTCCTTTCACAGCCATTCAGCATACCAAAAAGATGCAAGACTATTTTGAAAACTATGAAATAGATGATGATAGCGTGAGAATGAGAATTTTTGTTCAGAGCCTAACAGGTGATGTAAGAACTTGGTTCAGATCACTTGCTGCCAATTCCATAACCACTCCTGATGAGCTTTACCAATCTTTTACAAACAGATGGGAGAAAAAGAAAGATCCCTTGCACATACTAGCCGAATATGATACAATTAAAAGAGGTCCTCAAGAGACTGTTTTGGAGTACTGTGCAAGATTCAACAATGTATATAACGCAATACCACAGAACTTAAGGCCTCCACCTGACCTTGCCTTGTACAAATTCCCTGATGGATTCGACCCTGATATGGCATACCAGTTAAAAGAAAGAGCTCCTCAGACCCTTGCAGACATGCAAAACGTTGCTGTTAGCGTAGAAGCCAACTTAATTGCCAAAAGAAACAGAGCTAGAATGGAAAGAAGAACCACCTTTAAGGAAGAACCCTCAGCCTTTGATCAGAAGCTTGATGCTATTATCAATGGCCTACAAAGGCTAGGGGAAAGAGTAGAAAATGTTGAGAGGAAAGCATCATGGGAAGGACAACAGTCCAATACCATAAGGAATCCAAATTTTAGAAAAACGCAGAACACAAATGCTGGTAGGTCTAACCAAGACCATGACATAAGACCCCCTTTTCAAGATAACTATGTTGAAGGTTCTACTTCTAGTGAACCCATAGAGGACACTCACATGAACTTGATGGATCTAAAGGGTGAGCACCAAACTTTCCTGTCCCAAGAAGACCAAAATCAGCATGACTGTAATGAGTTTCAAACTAAATCTGGTGAGTCTTTTGATTTTAAACAAGGATATGATACTGCTGTGTATGAAGTACACAAACAATATAAGCTGAGAACTAGGACTATTGACATTTCTGAACCTAGTAAAACAAAGGAAGGCAAACAGCCCAACAAGATTAAAAACAAAGCTGTTGTAACAGAACCAGCTGATACAAATATTCCAAACCCGCATCAAGTGACTGTAGAAGACATAACAGAAATACAGCCTTCCAAAGATCAGCCTTTTCCACCTTCTTCCTCGAAAGAAAGCTCGAACAGTGTTCCAAAAAACTCTCCCGAAATCGAAAAACCGCAGGCGACCACTTCTCATAACGCTGATAAACAAGAGCAAATCGCAGATAATTCAAATGAAAAGGAAAAAACTGCCATTGTCAACACCAAGACTCCATTGGAGAAGCCTTTCAATTTAGAGGCAGAGATTGGAAAACTCAAGATATCTGTCCCTCTATCAGAACTTGCCAAACATGATGTATATAGGCAACAAATTCAAAGGTCACTTCAAATTCCAGAAAACAAGGACGATGTAAATGTTTTGGATGATTCCCCTGAACTGCTGTTTGGTCCAGAAGTTAACGGAAAATCAACACATGGACCTGTCCCACCCTTTTATATCAGTTTGCATATACATGATAAAGTTTTGCACAACGCTATGTTTGACTCAGGGGCCTCACACAATCTTATGCCCAAAGTAGTTATGGAAAAACTGAATCTTGACATCACAAGACCTTACAAAGATCTGTACTCATTTGACTCAAGCCAAGTGAAATGTTTAGGCCTCATCAAAGACTTGTGTGTCTCCTTAGTCCAATATCCCAATAAGACCATCCTCATGGATGTGGTGGTGGCTGACATCCCACCAAAGTACGGTATGCTCCTATCAAGATCATGGGGAGCAAAGCTGCAAGGATCCCTTCAACTGGACCTCTCCTATGCCACCATTTCTGTCTTTGGGCAACCAAAGAGACTGTACAGAGAAACGCTGATGAAATATGTGGTGAGTAGTGAGAGCAAGCCTGAAAATTTTCCCATTTACTCAATACATTCTGACCTGGATTCTTTTATTTTGTTTAATGATGAGACAAATTTTCCAATTGGAGGCGAGCCTTTGGCTCTAGAGCAACAAGCACAAATCAATGAAGAATCAGTTGCACATACCCATGAGACTGTCACAACAATTAGTGCAACCAGCATACTAGAAGAAACTCCTCAAATGGAAATTTCAAATCTGCCCGCTGCAAGAATGGCTGACACTTTAGGCATCAACCACAAGCAAGAAATCACATGGTATTTAGAGTTTGATGGCTCTGTTAACAAGTTAGGAGCAGGGGCAGGTGTCTGGATTCACAATACACATAACAACCATGTAGAAGGTCATGCCTACAGACTGAACTTTAAATGCACAAATAACATGGCAGAGTATGAGGCTCTGCTGTTAGGCCTTAAACTGCTCAAAACTCTAGGAGCTGCAAAGGTGTCTATTTTAGGAGACTCTGATTTAATCATACAACAGATGAAAGGTAATTTTGTTACCAACGACAATAGAATGAGAGCCTATAGGGCTGCTGCCACTAATATACTCAATGCATTCACTGAATTCAAGCTTGACAAGATTTCAAGAAATCACAACATTCACGCTCACAGCCTAGCTACTTTTGCAAGTACATGTAAGCTTCCCTTTGACCCAAACCATCACTTCACAGCTGAAATAAAACATAGGCCCGCTGTCCCAAATAACGTTAAAGATTGGCAAGTATTCGAAAATGATGCCCAGATTAATAATTTCCTTACCCTTGAGCATGAATTTTCAAGTATTAACATAGATATGGATGCTATGACAGATTCAGAACGGCAAACAAATGAAAATCAGCAAACTGTAACCGCTGCAACAGCAAAGCAAATCCTGAAACCAACTATTTTTGACAAACAAAACATAGAACAGCTGAAACAACTGCACTTGGAAGAAGTAGACAAAACAGAGGCAGAAATCATTGAGCTGAAAGATAACTTTCTGCCTGCCGGTCTAACCCCACTAGAAGACATGTTTGACGCTAATGATGTTCCTAGAAAACCAAAATTACAACCACTGAACGCTGACATAGAAGAACACAACATTGGGACAAAAGAGAATCCCAAAATGATCAAACTGTCCAAAAATTTACCACCTGATCAAAAGCCCAAGTACATTGATCTGTTTAAAGAATTCCAAGATGTATTTGCTTGGAGTTATGAAGATTTGAAATCCTATGACACCTCGGTGATCCAACACACAATCCCCTTAAAACCAAACCAGAGACCCTTCAAACAGAAACTTAGAAGAATTAACCCTATGCTCCTTCCCCCGATTGAGAAGGAAGTAAAGAGGATGTTTGAAGCAGGCATCATAGCACCCATCAGATTTTCTGAATGGGTATCCAATCTTGTTCCTACAAGAAAAAAGACAGGTGAAATCAGACTTTGTGTAGACCTCAGAAATTTAAATCAAGTTTCCTTAAAAGACCACTATCCGTTGCCCAAAATGGACCACATCCTACAGAGGGTAGTGGGGTCATCTAGAATCTCTTTGCTAGATGGTTTTTCAGGTTTCAACCAAATACTTGTTCACCCAGACGACCAAGACAAAACTGCTTTTACCACACCGTGGGGAACATTTAAGTATGTAAAGATGCCATTTGGACTTAAAAACGCTGGTGCTACCTTTCAACGAGCAATGGATATTGCATTTGCCAAAGAAATACACGATTTCCTAGTTGTCTACCTTGATGACTTAACCCCATTTTCAAAATCAGACCAAGAGCACCTTAGACACCTAAGGCAAATATTCATGACATGTAGGAAATATGGCATTTCCTTAAATCCCAAGAAGTCTCTGTTTGGCCTCGAAGAAGGCAAATTACTTGGCCACATCATATCAAAAGATGGCATTAGAATTGATCCTGAAAGAATCCAAGCCATCCTCCAAATCCCATATCCAAGAAACATAAAAGAGCTGCAAGCATTCCTTGGGAAAATCAACTTCTTAAGAAGATTTATTCCAAATCTAGCTGAACTGATACGACTGCTAAGCAACATGTTAAAAAAGGATGCCAAGGTAAAATGGTCTCTTGAAACCAAGCAAACATTTGAGAGTATCAAATCGGCCTTAACACAAACCCCTGTCCTCACCAGCCCACAATTTGACAAAGATTTTATCATATTTTCGTTTGCATCTAATCACACAATAGCCGCTGTCCTTTTGCAAAAGGATGAACAGGGAGCTGAAAAGCCAATCGCTTTTTTCAGCCGAGCATTAAGAGACGCCCCTTTGAAGTACCCAATAATGGAAAAACAGGCCTACGCCTTGGTTAAGGCCATCAAGGATTTCAGAGTGTACATACTATATTCACACGTGATTGCCTACGTCCCACACGCTGCTGTAAAAGACATATTGACACAAGAAGGATTAGAGGGCAAGAGAGGCAAGTGGATTGCAAACATCCTTGAATATGACATAGAAATAAAACTAACCAAGCTGATAAAGGGACAAGGTTTAGATAAACTGATGTCTGAAACAAATTTTCAAGCCTTAGACATTAACCAACTGGACAATGAATCGGAGCTGGTGACTCCACAGATCAGTGAAATATTTCTGCAATGCCCTTGGTACAGTGATATTTGCTTTGTATTGTTAAACCTGTGTGCTCCCCCAGGATTGTCCAGGACCAAGAAAAGATTTTTGAAAATGAAGGCTTTAAAGTTTTGTGTTATAGATGGTGCATTATTTTGGAGAAATCATGAAGGTATATTGCTTAATTGTTTAACAATGAATGAAACTAACAATGTCATGAAAGAATTCCATGCAGGTGACTGTGGAGGACATCTATATTGGAAGTCCACTGCTGATAAAATTCTAAGGGCTGGTTTCTACTGGCCCACTCTTTTTGCAGATGTAAAGAAGTTTGCCATGTCATGTCACAAATGCCAAATCTTTGAGGGCAAGAGAAAGTTGTTACCCCTGCCCCTTAAACCTATCTCAACAGAAAAACCTTTTCAACAATGGGGTCTTGACTTCATTGGAGAAATCCATCCCTCTTCCTCAGGCCAACACAAATGGATCCTAACAGCCACCGACTATTTCACTAAGTGGGTTGAAGCCATTCCATGTAGGCAAGCCAATGACACCATCATTATCCAATTCCTTGAGTGCAATATCCTTTCTAGATTTGGCTGCCCTGAGAAAATCATCACTGACAATGCCGCTGCCTTTAAGTCCAAAAAGATGATCAATTTCTGCCATAGATTTCATATTACCTTGGGCCACTCTACATCCTATTACCCTCAAGGTAATGGCTTGGCCGAATCATCTAACAAAAGCCTCATCAACATCATAAAGAAAGTGCTAGAAGAGAACAAGAAGAACTGGCATAAAAGGCTGGTGAATGCCCTATGGGCAGACAGACTTTCGAGCAAGAGATCCATTGGGATGAGTCCTTATGAGCTGGTATATGGCATGGAGGCTAGATTTCCTTCATCCCTGGGCATTCCTACTATCAAGCTGTTACAGGAAATTCAGGCTGAACCAAATGACATTCAAAGAAGAATCAATCAGACCATTCATCTTCAGCAAACCAGAGAACAAGTTTATGACAGAGCTCAAATTTTGCAAGAAAAGCTTAAAAAGATGTTTGATAAGAGAGCCAAGGCTGAGGATTTCAATATTGGTGACAAAGTTCTAAGATGGGACTCAAGAAGGGAAGACAAAGGCAAACATGCCAAGTTTGATTTCCTATGGAAAGGGCCATTTGTTGTTTCTGTTGTTCAGGGAAATAACACTTATTTTCTCAGATCTATAGAGGACGACACTGCTGAAGAAGGCCCTGTGAATGGCCGTATGCTGAAACATTACCATGATCCCTTTTAAGGGATACAGTGCAGCTTTGTATATATCTTTGTACAGTCTTATTTGTATATATCAGCACTCTGTGTTTTATTTTTGTATAAGCAGGCCGATTATTTAAGGAGCAGCAGTAAATTTAGAAGACACAGCCAATGCGAGTAGTCCAGTTTTAAAAGCTCTGTCTCTACACCAATTTCAGCAAAACAGCAAGAGGAAAACTGTCACATTACAAGCAATTCATGGTAGCAAAGAACTATTTGCAGTCAAAGGCATGTTCCAGCAGCATTGTACATAATTATCAAGCACGCAGAAGAAAGCAGGCGATGCTGCACAGTTCACAGTAATTCAGTTGAGGAGGAGGTTGTTCATAGTTCAAAGTTTTACATTTTTAGCAGCCAGAACAAATGTTTCCAGTCTACAGCAACCATAGAAGATCAAGGCAGTCTGACCTGCTATTCTTGGCTTTTCACAAGGAAAAGCCATCCCCAAGTGGAGCCACTGTTAGCCTCCTGTTGCAACAGGTGTTCATTTTTCATGATTGACATTTTTACAGGACAAATATGTCATACTTTGCAAGCTGCAGTGTTCCATATTTCCAGAAGAGACCAAAGAAGAAATCCATGAAGTGTGCTAGTCCAAATGCCACTGCTGATTCTAATTTTGATGAGTTGTTCCAGTTTTGAAGAGTTTTCATTTAAGGGAGGTCCAAACAGTTTAATCTTGGTCTCCATAGGTTTCAATTTCTTGTTTTAGAATACAGAGAATGTATCTGTCCAAACTGTTTAATCTTGGCAGATTTGTAGATAGGTGGAGAATCAAAGGGACCCAACTGCTTAATCTGGGCCCTGGCAGAAATAAGTGTAGATTTAGATAGCAAACATTCAAAAGAAAAATTGTAAAGCTAGGTCTGCAAGTATAAGTGCACCCAAATCAAAAGAAGAAAAAATGTTAGGTGAGTAGGCTGGGTAAGTAGCTGTGTGGTTGCAGAATGATGATTTATGATCAATTTTGTGTTATAAAGTGTTTTATCTTTTCAGATCACAGTTATCAGGCAGTTTTCATCTGAAGGAGCTCAAGCTGGACATCACTAACTGCCCCTTCTTCTAATTCCCCAAGTCACTTACTAATTTCCCCAAAGAGGTCAAGATCTGCTTGATTCCTCTTAGTTTCATCATTCTCCATGTCATTTGTCCTGGTGAAGATCTCCTTCACTCAAGGATTCTTTATTTCTCATTTATGAGTCACTTTTCCCTTGAGGATTAGCTTAAGGTCCCTTACCTTAGCGTCGGCTTATCATCTCCATATTAACTACTAACTCTAGTATATAACTCCCTATCATTTTTCCCCTTCCCTTACTAAAACTATGTATATAAAACTCCCCTATGTAAATATCCCCTCCCTGGCAATATAGCCATATTTCTTCTAAGTCAGGGAAAAAATGGTCCATCAGGGGCTGTTTTTAGCCCATCTGTGTCATAGCAGGAGTTAGATGACACCTGGTCATGCTAACAACCTCTCCCCTAGCCCTAAAACCCTTAAAAAACCCACTTTTTGCTCCCTTACCCTAAGTTTTGTGCATAAAAACATTAACCCGTGCTCATTAAACCCATATAACCCTCAAACTACGCCGTTCCCTAAGTTTTAACCCACCACCGTGCATTATTAAAATCAGAATATTTCGTGTATATTCCCGCCCCTTATCCCTCCACCGCCTCACCTTCGCCGCCAGCCGTCAGATCGCCCGCCCCACAGATCTACGGTGGGCGGGCCTTCCCATCTCCAAGCCGCCCGAAGGTTAGCGTCCGGGAGATGGGCAATATTCCCGTCGTACTCTCGCCACGCGTCACCTTCTGGGCTGTGGCGGAGCCCCCTCCCCCGAAACCACCTCTGTCCAAAGGCGGTGTACCCCAAAATCAGAAACCGCCTCCTGCCCAGTGACGTCACCCGCTTGCATCACCCCCCTGCCCAGTCACCATGACACGCCATCCGCTTGCGTGGCCTCCTGCCATTGTACCACCAAGTCACCCTGCCACGTGTCCTGCCACCGTGTCTCCTGGCGTACGTGATGATGTCATCATGCTGACGTCATCCTGCCACGTCATCCGCCGTACGAGGTCCATCATGCTGACATCATCAGCAATTTTGGCACGAAGGGCGAAAATCGCACTCTGGAGCCCCGGGATCAATTTCTAAGGCAGTTTTTGATGCGCGATTTGCGCATCGCTGGATAAATTAGGTCAAAATGGGGAATCTTTTCATCACGCAACCCCCGACAAGCCTGAAAGGCGTCGAATGACCCGTTTTTCTTCGCGAAGCATGCAGAAAGGAGCAGAAGACAGTTGGGAAGGAAATCGACGGCCGAACAACGACCATTAAATGTTGATTTAACACACAGCATGTCAGAGCAGCAACCCAGTTTATTGTCAAAGAGTATCAAAGGAAGAAGAAGAGCCAAAGAGTATCAGCCAAGATTTTTTTAGGGGCTCGAAGCACCTGAACATTAATGAGTTCCCAGAAAGTCAAGTCAAGAGGCGTAAGCCCATCCTTGCCCTCAAATCACAATTAAAGCATTCAAAGCCACCGGACAGCAAAGAAGCAGAAACCCATGCTCATTTATTTCAGAAAACACTGCACCAAGCCACCGAGGACAAGCACATTCACTTCATTTGATACGACAGTCCTCAGCGCAGCCAAAGATATTTTCATACATTTATTTCAGATAGGATTAGGTCAAATTAATCATTCTTTAGGACCTGATTAGGTCAAGATGTAATAAACAAGTTGTAGAGAGTTTTCCCTATATATACCGCCCTCAGCATTGTTTCAAGGGTTGGTAAATTGGTATTTTTCACTAGAGACTCGCACTGTATACCTGAAGTTGTTTCTGTAATCAAAGATTGCCGAAAGTTCTGAGAAGAGACTGTTTGATGTGTTTTTAATGTTTTTCTGGAGACTGAAGATGGAATTCTTGTGCTGCAACCTGATAAAATAAGTGCTTCTTACCTCTGTTTACTGTTTACGATTATCTAATAGCAGAAAGAAAGATTAGCTTAGAATTTGTTTAAATACACTCTATGCTCAATTTCTGCTGTTTATTTATGTTTTCCTCCGAATGAATTGGTAATGAATATGAATTCCTTCTGGCTCATATTTACCCCGATTCACCTGTGTGGGCCTATTATCTAGGGATTCTTTACTGCCCCTAGGTAGAGCTCTGTTATCTTCCCCTGTTAAGCTGATTGAGGGATTCTTAACTGCCCCTGATTACTTAGCACTCACCCCATCCTTTAAACCTGAAACATTGTTTCATTTGAAGCTACCTTGCTCCATTTTCTCTCATGCGACCAAGAAAACACACCAGCAGTCTTCCTTTTGACTCCACGCCCAATGGTTTGAAATTTTCAGACTATGCTCAGCCTCTCTACCTGAGAACATCAATTTTCCCACCAAAAACACAAGCAAAAACCCCGAACTCAATACCTAGCCTAAAATACTTTTCAACATAGCTAAATCTGAAAGAGAGAGCCCTCTCTGATTGCAGGTGGGCTAGAACCTGCAATCCAAAGCTGGTTTGTGGTTACCTCGGCCGTATCCCTCACTCCAAGCTGGGGACAACCTGAGTGATAACAGAAGGAGAGACACAAAAGAGAATACGTTGGTCTAGTATGAAGCGGATGATGCCCTAGCTAATCCAATGCAGTTCTTGATTATACGCTGTACATGAATTATGCGCAAGACATTCATACGCAGTCAACGTGATGCCCTAATCGTCTACCCTAATCCGTTGTCATATGGAACAATTGCAGTCACAACTTCAGTCAAGCATGGAAGATGAGCCGCAGTAAGCCGCAGTTAATGGAGGAAGGTGAGTCGCAGTAGCCGCAGTCAAGGGAGGTAGCCGCAATCAAGTAAGGTAGCCGCAATCATACTTGAAGGAGTCGCAGATTAGTGGGTTAAGGAGCCGCAACAAAGGAGGATCATATCTCAGAGATCTGCAATCAAGAAAGGAGAAATATCACATGGAGAAATAGACCTACACTTAAGGTATGATTGCATCTTGTTTGAGGTATAAGTGCAGTCATGATATTGGCTAAATGAAGTAGAAGGACATTATATCAGGAACGTTGTAGTGATTGAAGGTCTAGACTCAGCATTACAGTGATAGACCAATCTCGATATAACAAGGAACAACCTTGGCATTAGATCTCGGTTATTCTCCTATAGCAGCCTAGACACGTTGAACAACAGAGATAGATCTCTCTCTTGGCTTAATGAAGACCATGTCAAGTGTTAACTTAATCTCATATATATATATGGTACAGTCTTGTCACAACCTGAAGATAAAATAAGATTTCGTTGATGATAGATTCTCAGCATACTTGTGATGGGAGACATACAGTCTTACTAGTTGTCACAGTATTTAAATATAGCATAATGCAGTCCTGATGTGCTACGAAGAGCAGTAACAAATATCATAGTCAAGGTCCTAACTCAGTGATAAGGATCACATTAATTATAGATCATCATCATATATATGTATATAAGCATGATGTAATGGGATTGCATAATGATTTAAATGGCAGCATGATCATGATGATGTAAAGGGAAGCATGATCGGCAATGAGACTGCATGCTGATGTATAAGGAGTAGCATGATGATGTATAGGACTGCATGATGGTGGAAGATGCAATATAATGGGCAACATGATGATGAGAGCAGATGTGTTATGAAACTAGCTCAAGAAAAGATAGAAAAGATAGATCAACGCCTTAGAATTCAGCCTCTTCGAGGGGCAACCTCCTTTACATTACATAAATGAACAATTCTTGGATGATTCAAATGACAAAACCTCCTTTCTATATATAGGAGTCTAAGGAGTCACAACATAACCGAGCCGACCTAACAATAATAATATAAAGCCACAAAAATAACAATAAAGGGATTCTATGGGGCACAATAATAACAATATGGGGGCAATAGGGGCACAACAATATTAATAAGGGGTATAACTACAATAGTAGTGGGGTAAACACTAGTATTATAGGGACCCAACATGCCACTCTCATTCAAAAAAGTGTTGTCCTCAACGTTTGAGTAGTTCTGGATACTTCTGTATAAAGTTCTCATCCTCCCATGTGGAATCTTTAGCGGATAAGTTCTTCCACTTGATAAGATATTCCAAAATTGATCAATTTCGTAGCTGTCGAGTTCTTGTTTCTGTGACTGCTTCCGGTTCCAATATAATTTTCCTTCCTCATCAAGTTCTGGTAATATTGTTTGAACTGGGAGCTTGTCGCCTGTAACCTTCTTTAAACATGAAACATGGAAAACTGGGTGCAATCGAGAAGCTGCAGGAAGCTCCAATTTGTATGCCATAGTACCAATCTTTTGCAACACCTTGTACGGACCATAATACTTTGGTGATAATTTATTATCCTTCTTAGATTGCTTGAGGGACATTTGCTTATATGGTTGTAGCCGTAGGAATACCCAATCACCTATATCAAAACTTCTTTCACTGCGATGTTGATCTGCCTATTGTTTCATTCTATTCTGTGCCAACACGAGGTTATCCTTTAAGAGTTGGAGGACTTGTTGTTGATGTTCGATGTGATGTTCCACTACCTGAACCTTAGAATTTTCTCTTAAATATGATGTGATGGATGGTGGTTGATACCCATAAAGTGCCATAAATGGGGTCATTTTTGTTGCTGTATGGCCACCATTCAGCCAAAGGCAACCATTTGACCCATTGTGTTTGTTATCAGATACAAAGCAACGAAGATATCCTTCCAAACATTTGTTTACTATCTCAGTTTGCCCATCAGATTGAGGATGATAAGATGAGCTATGAGCTAACTGAGTACCAAGACAAGAAAATAATTTTGTCCAAAAATTTCCACTGAAAATGGGATCTCTGTCACTTACAATAATCTTTGGGTTTCCATGTAGCTTTTGAATTGTTTCCATAAATGCAGTAGAAACTGTACTGGCTTTAAATGGATGTGATAATGCACAAAAGTGTGCATACTTGGTAAGTCTGTCAACTACCACCATGATGACACTCTTTCCCTCAGTCTTGGGTAAACCTGTGATAAAATCCATTGAAACCTCCTCCCAAAGTTGGCTTGGAATGGATAAAGGTTGTAATAGATCCAGTGTCTTAATAGTTTCAACTTTATTTTGTTGGCAAACTAAACATTCTACCACAAACTTTTGAATATCTGATTTAAGGCCATCCCAAAAAAATTCCTTCTTAACCCTGTGGTAAGTTTTTAAAAATCCTGAGTGCCCTCCTAAGGGAGAAGTTTGCAATTCCATAAGAATCTTTTGTTTTATTTGTGAATTCTTACAAAGGTATAAGCGATCTTTGTACCATAACGAATCATTTTGCCAGCTAAATGTATCAGACGTACTGGAATCTTGTTGTAACTTTCGACTAAGTGCCCACACTTCTTCGTCATTTTTCCATTCCTCCCTTGCTTCGTTTATCCAATCTGGTTGGATAATAGAAATGGTGCACAACAATGCTTCCACATCCTCATATTTTCTTGAGAGTCCATCTGCCACCACATTTTGCTTCCCTTTTTTGTAGATGATTTCAAAGTCATAACCCAACATCTTTGTGACCCACTTTTGTTTCTCTTCAGAGGATAATGTTTGTTCTAAAAAGTATTTAAGGCTATCATGATCCGTTTTTACCTTGAAGTGTCTTCCCATTAGGTAGGGTCGCCATTTCTTAAGTGCATGGAGTATTGCCAACATTTCCTTCTCATAAATAGCTTTGCATAAAAACTTTCCCTTGATTGGACGACTTTCAAAAGCAATGGGTTTTTCATCTTGCATTGGAACAACACGAATTCAATTTCTTGAAGCATCACATTCCACAATAAAGGTTTTTGTGAAGTCCAGTGTAGCTAAGACCAGTGTTTGGCACATTGCCTCTTTAAGATGTTCAAAGGCCTTTGTTGCTTTCGGAGTCCATGAAAATGCATCTTTCTTCAATAATGTTGTTAGAGGTGCTGCTATTCTCCCATAATTCTTAACAAACTTGCGATAATACCCTGTCAACTCGAGAAATCCTTGCAGATGCTTTATGGATGTGGGGATTTTCCATTCCTTAATGGCTTTAATTTTGCTAGGGTCTACCTTAACTCCTTCATGAGATACAATATGACCCAGATATTCCACCTCCTGGACTCCAAAGAAACATTTGGATCTTTTTGCATATAATTGTTTCTCCTCCAATAGTTGTAGCACCCTATCAACATGTTCAACATGATCCTTCCAAGACTTGCTGTAGATTAGTATATCATCAAAAAATACTAACACAAATTTTCTAAGGAATGGTTTGAAAATTGAATTCATCAAACCTTGAAATGTTGAAGGTGCATTGGTAAGGCCAAAAGGCATGACCAAAAATTCATAATGACCCTCATGAGTTCTAAATGCTATTTTTGGAATGTCTTTAGTCTTCATTCTGATTTGATGATATCCTGAACGAAGATCCAACTTGGTGAAGTAAATTGATCCATGCAATTCATCCAGTAATTCATCAATGACAGGAATGTGAAATTTATCTTTAATAGTGAGCTTGTTGATCTCCCTATAATCCGGACACACGCGCCATGATCCATCCTTCTTGTGCACCAATACTACTAGAGCAGAGAAAGAACTTTGACTCGGTTGAATTATACCAGCCTCTAGCATTTCTGCAACCATACGTTCAATTTCACTCTTTTGGACATAGGGATATCTGTATGGCTTGATGTTTGGAGGAAAACTGCCTGGAATCAGATGAATAGCATGATCATGATCATGCATAGGTGGGAGACCTTTGGGAGTCTCAAATACCTTGGAATTATTGTCCAGGACTTTTTGGAGATCTGGAGAAATAGATGATTCCAATGTGGAAACATCTAGTGAACATAATTGTGCAATTACACCTCTTTGTTCCTTTTTTAGAAGCTTTCTCATACCATTAGAGCTGATTATCTTTCCTGGTTTCCCTGCAATACCCCTTAATTCAACTTCCTTTCCTTCCGTAGAAAATTTGATGAAAAGTTCTTGAAAATTAAAAGCTATTGTACCCAAGGATTGTAGCCATTGGACTCCTAGTACAACATCAGCACCTCCCATTGGAATGGAAAGCATTAGGTTAGTCAATACATATTCTCCCATGGATAGCTTGATATTATGGCACTTTCCAGAGCAATTTATTGTTCCTCCATTTGCAATCATCACTTGACACTCTGGTGCTGGATATAGGAAGCAATTCAATTCTTTTGCTACCTTACAATGAATAAAATTGTGGGTGCTTCCTGAATCAATCAACACTATTACCTTTTTCTTCTTGGTTTTTCCTTTTATCTTGATGGTTTGAGGAGTGGTAATTCCCGCCAATGCGTTACAAGATATGGTCGAATTTATTTGTTCTTCATCTAGGCTTTGTTCCTAGAGTATATCCTCTTCTTTTGACCTTTCTTGCTCCTTTTATTCTTCCTCTTCACAATCTATGTAGAATAATTTCTTCTCAGCACACTTATGACCTTTAGTGTATTTGCTATCACAACTGTAACAAAGCCCTTTTGCTCTTTTTTTCTTCCAATTGTTGTGGTGTCAACCTTATAGGTTGTGGAAGACTAGGGGCAACACACTCTTATCATGAAGGTTGTTGCATCAAGAAAAGTATGTATTATGCATTCTGGATGGTCTACATTGCATCACTAAGTGTCTATGTTCGATCATAATTGATTCCTACCACCGTTTACATTTGTGTCACTGATCTCACACTTAGCCATTTCTCAAGAAACCTAGCCTCATCTAGCCTCCCAAAATTGTTCACTTTGCTTCTACAACCATCAAGATGCCTCCCTTGCTTGCTAGAATTCCGCAATGCACAAAGACCCCAACATCCCTTGGCATCCAAAACAACATAGTGGTTTCCTCTAGTGTCTTTCACCCAGCCGGAACCCAATGTCTTCAAAAAATGTGTAGTGTTGTCCCTTAGCTGTCCAACCAGCACTGCTCTCTAGAAATGCACAAAGCAGTCAGACAGCCAACACCACTCTCCATAAATGTGCAGAGAAGCCCGACTATCCTGAATGAAAAAATTGCACATAGGTGTCCTCCTAGGACCCCATCCTGCAGTAGTGTCTTGTGCCTCAAAACTGCGCAGTTTTTTCCAAGCTTCCCTATCTGTATTCCATTCAGAAACTGGACAGATGGGCCTCCTAGGGCTTTGTCCCGACAACAATAATTTCTCGCTGAGACTACGCTTATCTATCTCTTAGTGACTATAGGAATAGGTGACCTGATGAGATCACGCCCAAGGAGTTGAGGAGAAGGGCCAAGAGACTAAGTGATGGAACAATATCAAGACTGCATACAAACTTCATCATATGCATGATCATCTCAAGGGTAAGTATGGTAAGTAAATAACACCTTTCAAAGTTCACCTCTTAGTTGGGTTTGCAGGACTACTTGTCATTGTCATATCATCCTGTCTTTAGTAAAAGGAATGTGTGAAAACACAAAAGGTCATTTCATGTGTTTCCTCTACATTTCTTCCTTCCTTTTCACTTGTTTGAACAATTTCCATCTTAAGCATGTTGATTGTTATGTCATGCTTGCAACCTTGTTCTGGTGATGTTGAAGGTTTGTCTCTGTTTGTAGGAGTTGTGTACGCTATGTAAGAATCTGTAGCACTCACACACAAAGTTGTGTGCAATGTCATGTAAGTTTCATCATGATCGTTCAATGATCTATCTCAAGTGTCGCACTTGTCACTCTCACCCTTAGTCATTCACACTGAGCAAATGTTGTCTTGTTGGTTTAAGGTGTCTTGTCGTCGAGTCATGTCGAGTGTGTGTTCACAAGGAAAGTATACACGAGTTCAATCGCTCACACACTTAACCATTTTTCCAAATATTTGTCGATCGGACCACCCTCCATCAGTCGGACCTCCACTGAGCTGCATTACACAGTATCAGCCCTCAGTGACCAAGCAATGTTGCCCATAATTGCATAGATTTTGGTGTTGTCTTCTAGGAAGTCTGCACTGTGGAATCTTGGAATCAACCTGGTTGATTGTCACCCATAACAATGCATAAGTTTCTCAAGAAGTTATCTCAGTATGCGCTTCTCGTAAGCCTATCTATAAAGCCACCCACTGGTCAACCAGAGAATTTCACTAGGCAATGGCCCTGAGCTGTACTCCTCCCAAAAATTACACAGAAGATGTCAAACTGCACACCCACACTGACTGGAAAAATTTTTCAGACATGAGGGAAAGGTACCCACTACCTGTAATTGCACTGTCTCTGTAAATTGCACAGTAATGTTAGTCAACCCCCCTTCTGGCCTGCTTGCCACTCCTCTTAAAAATTTCCTAGTTTTCATGGACACTCCACCTGCTGCCCAACACTCTGCTCAACCCAGAAACAACGCAGACATGTCCTACATTACTTCCTCCTAGATTTGTGCAATTCTAGCCAGCAAGCTCCTGTAACCCGATCCTGACCTCCTTTGGAAATCTGCACAATTTTCACTTCCAGTGCCTCCTGTTGCTCGCACTACCTTCCTCGAAAGAATTGTGAAATTCTACATCCCAGATAAGCCAGATCCTGCAGATTTCACTGTTGTCTCGGACTTCTCAACCCAAGCTCTCAATGACCTCTGTGCAGTTTTTCCCAACAGTGCCCTAGAGCCTCGCATCCTGGCCTGAAATGTGCTTTGCATAGTTTCAAAGCCTTGTCCTCTATCTCAGTCACCTGCATTCAAGAACGAAAGATGATGCATCATGGTAGACTAGGGGATTTATGGATTTGATGTCATCTCATCATGATTGATTGCGGAAATAGGTACATGGATGAGACATGGTGCGACGACAAATGAGATTGATCTGATTAGGAATATTAGTTTGTTATGCTAAGATCCTCCTCAGATTATAAACAAAATGTTATTCCTTTGCTTAAGGATTCATGAGTTTATTGCAAGTGAAAAAGAGTTTTTATGTTAAGTGTGGGAGCAATTTAACATAAAATATAAATTGAACAACAACATACAAATGTACAGAACATCACCAAAAACACGTCATAATAGGAACATGATGAAGGAGTTCACCCCTCCTGGGCTATGTCTCCTTGGTCCAACTTCCAATGGCCTGGGCCTCTCTATTATGTTCAAATGCTTCTGAAACCTGCTCCAATGAGTCCAGAATGTCCAAAAATGGCTACCTAGCCTCTTTCTACACCTAATTTGGTCGAAACCTGGAGGAGTTATGACCTCACCTAGTTTTCCCACTATTCACTCCACAAATTTCCCAAAATCCATCAACTAACCCTCATTTTCGCCCGGATTTCCACTAACGGGCCACCAAATCCACCAAAAACTGGGTGGATTTGTTGGGCGGGTATATTGGCCGTCGAGGCCCTAATTCCGAACATTTAGGTCACGTGGGGGGTCACGTGCCCAAGGGTTGATCCCCGATGTTGGCCCTCCCCCTTCGACGATTAACACGACTGTTTGCTCGCGTTCACATGGAAATTTTAATGATGCGGTTAGGCTGGCGGTTAGTTGGCCTAACCACAACATTAAATTTGCCATGTGAACACACGTAGATAGTTGTGTTAACCATCGAAGGGGGAGGGCCAGCGCCAGGGACCAACTCTTGGGCGCGTGGCTCCCCCCCCCCCCCCCCCACATGACCTAAATGTTTAGAGTTAGGGCCTCTGTGGCCAATATATATGCCTGAAAAATCCGCTTAGTTTCCAGCAGATTTGGTGGCTCGTTAGCAGAAATATGGGAGAAAATGAGGGTTAGTTGTCGAATTTTGGGACATTTGTGGAGCGAATAATGGGAAAACTAGGAGAGGTCATAAATTCTTCATTTTTCGACCAAATTGGGTGCAAAAAGAGGTAAGGTAGCCATTTTTGGACATTCTGTACTCATTGGAGTAGGTTTCAGAAGCATTTGAGCATTTTAAACACATATTTTTACACATTTGCGCATAATAGAGAGGCCCAAGCCATTGGAAGATGGACCAAGGAGACGTAACCCAAGAGGGGTGATTTCCTTCATCATGTTCCTGTTGTGATGTTTTTTTGGTGATGTTCTGCACATTTATATTTTGTTTTTTAGTTTCTATTTTATGTTAAATTTCTCATAAAATTAATATAAAAAAATCATTTTCACTTGCAATAAACTCATGAATCCTTAAGCACATGAATAACATTTTGTTTATAATCCGGGGAGGATCTTAGAACAACAAACTAATATTCCTAATTAGATAATTTTGGTATCAGAGCACTAGGTTTTCTTTTTGCAAGAAGGATTTAATTGTTTACAAGTTTATTTCATGCTTACAAGGTTAAAACTCAAAAGAGGAGAAGGGAAGCTGGTTGGAAGCCCTGAAGTTGGGTCAAGGGGAAGGAGGGAAAGGTTGCCACAATCTCCAACACTAGTTCATCCTCAAGTTGCAGTTGAGACTCCAGTGAGCATGTCTCATGAAGGAGAACCTACAAACATGACAGAAGATGAGAAGGTCTTTAGGAAGGATTTCTTTGATATGACAGAGATGGTAAAGGTCCTCTATGAAGAGAGGAATACCAGGTTGCAGGGTGAAAGCTCCAAACCTCCCAAAGGAGAAGGTTCTTTAGGAGGAGGTAATGGAAATGGAGGTAAACCTCCACCCTCTCCACCATCTTCTTCATCTTATTCTTCACAAGCATCTTCACCCTCTTCCACTAACACAACCCTTACTCATACTCATCAACATACCTCAAAAGGAACTGGTAAATCACCCTTATTAAAACTTGATGTTAAATTTGAGCTGCCCATGTATAATGGTGAAGTGAATGTAGAGAAGCTTGATAATTGGATTCGTCAGTTGGAGGTCTATTGCAGAATTCAAAACCTTCAAGAGGATGACATAAAGATTCAATTAGCTTCCTTGAGAATGGAGGGTGCAACACTAGTATGGTGGGAATAAAAGACACAAGAGGAGATAAAAAAACACGATAAGATCTCAATTTCTTGGTTTGATTTCATTGCTACAATTAAAAGACAATTCTACCCTCTAGCTTATATGCAAAAAGCCATCATGAATTGGCAGAACTTTAGACAACTTAAAGGTCAAAATGTGCAAGATTACACCCAAAAATTCAAAAAAAGGTTGCTAATGTTAGGTTTAGATTTGAAATCACAAGACAGGTCGCTGAAGTACATAGGGGGTTTACATAGTTATCTTAATCATACTATCTTAATGTTTAATCCCAATAATCTAGATGATGTGTGTATGAAAGCCACTCATCTCGAGGAAAGAGGGAAAAACACCCTAGAAGAAGGTAGTAAAAATCCATTTAAGGGTAAAGAAAATGAAAAGGGATTCAAGGGAAAGAAAAATGTATCCATTAAGAAAGAAGGAGAGAAAAAAATATGTAAACATTGTTCCAAAGAGGGTCATGATGAAGTTAATTATTTGAAGCTTCATCTTGAGATGAAACCAAATAAATTCAACAATAAAGGAAAAGAAAAGACAATTGTCATCATTAAAGAGGATTTGGGATCTGATTCAAGTGATGAAACTAAAATTATAGCCATGGGGATAAATTGAAAACAATTCATTGCTAGTACTAGTATATAAAATTGTTACGCTAGTACTCCAAATGAAGAAACAAGGATTGAATTATTTCATGTGAGGGTAATCTCAAAACATACAAAAATGGACACACTTTTTGATAGTGGATCTCAAGCCAAGTTGATATCTGATTATTTAGTCAAGAAACTTAATCTTGAAACCATTTTACATCCCAAGCCATATCCATTGGGTTGGATATGCAAGGACACAAACTTACATGTTACAAGAAAATGTATTCTTCGGTTTGCAATCACAACAAACTTCATTGACAAAGTTGAATTAGATGTTGTACCACTTGATATATTAGGAATTGTTTTGGGTATTCCTCACCTTTATGATAGAAAATCAATTTTCTATCATCATGAAAACAAGTACCACTTGTTCAAGGTTGGTGTGGAGTATATTCTGAAAGCTCGTCGCAAGAAACTAAACCTTTCATTAGTTAATGCAGGGCAAATGAAAAGACTAGTGAAATCAAGCAAGAATTTAGTGCTTCTTATGATCAAACCCAATGTTGATGTTTATTATGAAGTGTTTGATGGTTGTAATTCAAATTTGAAAACTGATTTGGTTGATGTTATTAACCATAATGATGAGTTGTTTTAGAAAGCAAAAGGATTTCCTTCTAAGAGGAGAATTCAACATGAAATACCATTGCAACAAAAGTGGCTCCTTCCTAACACTGACATGAATTGGATGTCAAGAAGGGAAAGTGCAGAAATAACAAAGAAAATCCAAGGATTGGTGAACAAAAGAATCATCCAACCATCTCCTTTATCACGTGGTGCACCTATTGTTTCGGCGCCCAAGAAAAATGGTAAGATTTCATTGAATGAGATTCAAGAAGTGGTTTTCATCAAAGTAGAGTTTTTTAAGGAGACATACTGAAGACGAAATTCAAAACCAAGAAAGGTTTTTTTGAATGGTTTGTTATGCTTTTTGGTCTTTGCCATGTTTCGACTACTTTCATGTATATGAAGAAAGATGTATTGAAGCCATTTCTAGACATGATAGTCTACTTAGAAGACATTTTTATTTTCAGAAAATTTCATTATGAACATGTCATGTGTGAGAAAGAAATACTTGATGTCATATGTCAAGAACATTGGTTATTGAAGATGTCAAAGTATATGTTGGATAAAACTTTTTTCATGTACTTGGGCAATGATGTTAGAGAAGATGAGCTAAAGTTAGACCTCTCCAAGATTGATGCCATTATGGATTGGTCAATGCTCAAGATAATCATTTGGATAAGAGGTTTTTTGGGAGCAGCCCAATGTTGGAGGAAAGAATTTGTTATTTTTTCTTCTATTGTAGCTCATTTGCATTCTTTGGTAGTTGTGCAAAAGTTATTCCAGTGGGGAGGGAAACAACAAGAGGAATTTGATGCTTTGAAACAAAATATAAGTTTAGCCTTTATACTTTCTCTTCTATACTTGAAAAAGTCATTTGAGTTTCAGGTTGATGTTTGTAACTATGTCATTGGTGCAATATTTATGCAATGTGGTAATCCCATTTCATTTCATTCAGAAATTTACAATGTTGTAGTGTTTAAGTTGCAACGATAAAGGCACTTTCATTGGATGGATTTTCTTGTACTATTCCACTTGGTCAAAAGGTATAAGAAATTTATAAGCGACAAGTTTTTTGATGTACTCTCTAGGCCTATAGTTTGTATAACTACTTTCCTCAAGCATCATTTCATTTTACATGAAAGTTATGTTCAACAAAATACATACTTTCAAGATGTATATTCAAGCTTGAGTCAAAGGAATCAAGTAGAGGAATTTGTTAACCATTTGCATCATAATGTGTTGTATCATATTGGTAAGAAGGATTTTTCTATTGATATTAACATGGACAAAGCCAAAGAGTTCATTGAACGACTCCAAATGTTACATCAAATAGTGCAAGATCAACAACTTGAAAAGAGAAAAGGAAAGTACAAAGCAAGGCACGACAAGCATCGTCTACATCACAAGTTCCAAATCAGTGATAAATGGATCGAGATTGGAAAGGTGAGGGAACTGTACCTTCACCTGCTGGACAACCGAAAGTGATATTTTGGGGTCCAAAAGGCTTCTAGGGGGGATGAATGATTGTGCTCAAAAAATTGCTCAAATTTCAAATTTGTCAGATTGGTTTGGAACCTAGACGACCGCATATTTATCTTCATCCCGAATCCAGCGCAACTCATTTCACATGAAATAGACACTGTATGCTCCTAGAAACACATTCTGTTTGTTTTCTCAAACAGGTAAATTTTGCAAAATTGGGCAGCCCAGTCAGCAGTCCATACTGCTAACGTGGCGCTGACTATGCAGGCTGAGTTGGTAGGTTGACTGGTCAATGGATCTCCTTCGGTGAATGAGGAGATGACAAGTGTCATCACCGTATAGGTCGATTTGGCAGTTTTTGATTGGTTGCAGGGTATTGGCTCAGCCAATCAGGAGGTGACACGTGGCCCAGTCAGAGACTGCCACGTGTCCTCCTGAGGGCCTATTAAAATTATGGGTGAGGGCTGGAGGGACTGACAGGGTTCAAACACGCGACCTCCGGGCTCATAACACAATGCCTTACCATTATACCAAACCATGGTTCTTAACATATATACCTACCCGCATAAACTTAAAGTTTATGAATCAACACATTTTGGGTTAAGCGGTTAGGCCAGCTAACCACCAGCCTAACTGCAACATTAAACTTGCCATGTGAACGTGCACAGACAGTTGTGTTAACTGCTAGAGGGGGAGGGCTAGTGTTGGGGATCAACCCTTGGGTGCGTGGCCCCCCCACGTGACCTAAATGTTTGGACTTGGGGCCACAATGACCAATATATTCACTCGACAAATTTGCTCGATTTTTGGCAGCTTTGGTGGATCGTTAGTGGAAATCCAAGTGAAAATGAGGGTTAGTTACCGGATTTTGGGCAATTTGTGGAGCGAATAGTGGGAAAACTAGGAGAGATCATAACTTCTCCAGTTTTCGACCAAATTGGGTGTACAAAGAGGCTAGGTAGCCATTTTTGGACATTCTGGACTCATTGGAGTAGGTTTCGAAAGAATTTGATCATTGCAGACACATATTTTTACACATTTGAGCATAGTAGAGAGGCCTAGGCCATTAAAAGCTAGACCAAGGAGATGTACCCTAGGATGGGTGAACTCCGTCATTATGTTCCTATTGTGATGTGTTTTTGGTGATGTTCTGTAAATTTATATGTTGTTGTTCAGTTTCTATTTTATGTTAAATTTCTCATAAAAACTCATTTTCACTTGCAATAAACTCATGAATCCTTAAGCACATGAATACAATTTTGTTTATAGTCTGAGGAGGATCTTAGCACAACAAACTAATATTCATAAGAAGATAAGGTATGAACAAGGAGTGAATGCTAGAATACTTTCTCGCGGTTGGACAAACACACAAAGCATACCAAGTAGCAAGCAAAGGAGACACGTGCACATGCACGAACTATCAATCGAACACCAAGACCATTGAAGGATCCGCACACTTTGCCATGCGGAAGGTGACGCTATGGTACACCATGGGCACACTCATCACTTAGCAGTACAACAGCTCGACACGAACTACACAACCAACATGTGCATACTAGCAGTGTCATGTCGAGTTGTGTCATGAGTCACCTCGACCACATCACTACTTTGGGTCATAACTATGTAATAAATGTAATGTAACATGGAAGTCCAAGAGACCTACGAATGAAGTCAAAGAGTCATGCAAGTTGAACAGTCATGAGGGAAGTCGAATGGTCACAAAGGTCAGTTTCACCCTTGGTTATATATACCCCTCATTTGTACATGCAAAATACATTTCACCTTGGCTCCTCCCACGTAGCCTTGAGAGTCTGTAGTTTTTTCTTTAAGGAGCGACCAATGGCTCCAATGACCCACTATCAAGGATACTGATGTATGGTGTACAAATGTGTCTTGGAACTTTCACTTAATTCAGAATCATGTTAACATGCCAACACATTTTCACACATGTATTGTATTCGTTTGTAAGAATACTCTTTGGACACTTGTAATTCATGTTTACTTAACATGTACTGAGATATTTGAACTATTTCGATTGTTTAGTGCATACGTTGTTGGAAATGTGTTGTATTAGTTGTTAACATTATCTCACCCATGTGGACTACTCCGCCAGACACTCGACAGATTCATCCTTGTAAACTTGTAATAACGACTGCCACACTCATGTGGACTATTCTGTTGCATGTTGTACTTGTTATCTATTCACTTTGCGTTTGTGATTGTTGCATCTGTGTGGACTACTCCATCGGAAGTTGCACATGTCTTGTTGTGTTGTGTGTCTCTAACTGAGTTGGGACTATTCCCTTTCAACTTGAGACTCACTTTCACCCTCTCCCTCTACAGTGAAAGAACTTTGACACAAGTGACACTAAGCACTCACAAGGCATATGAACCTCGTTGTTTAAAGACTAAGTATACCACTCTCATGTGCTGACAAGAAAGAGCTAAATTATATCTTTAAGATAATGGAAGCGGGGCCATCGTACTGGATGGGACTCCTACACCAAACCGTGTGAGGTCTAGTTGGGACTTTATATCGGGGAGATCCCCTAAATGTTGGTGGGTCCCACACTGTCAACAAGGGGGGAGGAATGATCCAGGTGGATATTTTTGGCCACCCATCTCTTCCACTTGGGCCCTCGCCATTGTCTTTTTCAGTTTCCTTAATTGTAGAACAAGTTACTATTTTTGGCATTTTTTTCGTCCTAAACTTTCAGATCTGTTTTTAGGGAAAACCGATATACTAGAAAAGTATTTAACCATTTTACTGGTTTTTTTTTTTTTCGGCCTCCTCCTTGAGAGCTTTGAAAAGAGGTATTATGATAGCTAAATAGAGATCATATTCCAAAGTTACGACCCTAGGATGTTGATGTACCAATTTTCCCAAACAAGGCCACAATTTTGGTGCTTCATCTCTTAGGGTTAGGTTTTTGGATGTTTAGGGTTTCCCATTGGTTCTCAATAATAAATAGGCCTTTGAGCCTCATTGTAACACAGTTCATAGGCATGTAGCCAGCACATCTCTTCTTAGAGATAAGCCACCATCACACGAGCTAGTTTATTTTTATTCTTGTATGTAAGCATATTTCATTTCTTTGATATTAATGAGATGAAGTTTTATCTCTGCTGCATCTCTTTGTATATGAGTATTTATTTATTTTTTTGTGTTCCTGCATATGTCCAGATCAGTTAAGTACAAGACGGTTAAATTCCAGTGACCGTGGGCCTAATCTTGGGATGAATATTGTCTTCCTTTGTATTATTATTGCATCTTACTTTCAGCTTTTGAATGATTAATCGTTTCTTAGATTAAATCTCTGCTTGCCAGATTTACTGTTACTGTTTACAAGAAATTGTAGTGAATAAAGTTAAACGATATTTCCTTTATAGCATTATCTTTTGTTATTGTTTTATGCAACAAGTGTAAATTGTTAACTTTGAAGATTTAATGTTTTTTCTAATAAATGCATTTCAATTCTTTTATCACAACTATCATTCCTTAGGAAACAACTTGGATTTCTCTATGATTCCCGAATAGGAACTTCATAATTTATTTATGTTATCAGTGTGATTATGATTTAGAGGTAGAAAGAAAGTATTCTTTCAGTAAATATTTTGTTGTTCCTTTCATTTCTCAATCTTTGCTTCTTATTAGTCTCACTCAAAACAAGGTAATTTGAACACTACCCTTGCACCAACTGTGCAAACAACCTTGCAATAAAAAGACGAAATCCCAAGTTGACAATTTAATGTATAGAGGTTTAAGTTGATTCTTTAGGAAAAAATTAGTGCCCAACAATCGATTTAGAAAATTTGAGATGGATAATTTCCCATATTTCCCATTTAAACCTAAGGGAGATTCTTAACCACTAGCTTAACCCCATAATTGTAGTAGGTGGTTACTTTAGCTACCCATTTCTTCATTTAGTGAGCTTTGGGCTAGTGGAAAAAGTAAGATAATGTTTCCAAATTATTATCTTTTGGGGAAAAAGGCTTTGGTGGGGTGGCTTCAGGGAAGGTTAATTCCCCAAATCCCTTCACCAATTTCTCCTTTTACTATCATGGTTATTAGTGCTCATGCTTCCTAGTTGGTTGTTCAACATATTTACATTAACAAGAAATCAATTATGTATCATTGTTGACCAACCATTTAATTTATTTTTGTTTTGTTAGTTGTATTCTTAACTCAATTGAATGAAAAAATAGATATCACTAAATTTCTATGCACAACCAAAAAGAAATAAAAATAAACACAAAAAAACCCATATATATATTACTTGTATAACTATATATTATATCTCCATGATGGGGGTGTTATCTCTTGCATTAAACACTAATGCGACTTTTGAGGAATGACGAGATAGAGGTGGTGACAAGGAGGGAGGTCATTGCCTACCACATGCACCTCCCATGCTCACTCTTTTGACGATAACATGTGGAGTGCACATGCATTCTTAGATAGTGATCATGGAAAACAAGTTGGGAGGCTTTCTCTACAATGAGCCTCCTTGACTTGATTGCGCATTAAAACTCTTCACTCATATGTTGAACCTCATTCAATTCATTGCATTTTCCAAAATGGACAGAGGGGGGTATCTGCATAATAAGGGAATGTTTCCCATTTCAATGTTTCATAATGGAGATTCAATTGGGAATGGAATTGGAACTATCCTAGCTCGATAGGCAATTTTTCTTTTAGTGACCATTTCCAAGTTGGTGGAAGGATTAGACCCTCCCGTCCTAGTGCCTTCCTTCCTATTTCTTAGTTTTCTTCTAGTTGTGATCCTACTTGCAAGCCTACCTTGCTTTGGTTATTCTTTTTCTTCAAGGGAGGTGAGGATCTAGGGAGCTTTAAAAAGCATTGGATTAATTCACTTTTGGGTCTTTCCCTCCTCTATTTTATAGGTGTTCTACTAGTCTATGAACTATATTTCATGCTTATCCCTCTTGTCTCCCTTTCTCTGATCCATTCACTGCACTCAAATTCCACATGATGAACTCCCCCTCTCGTTGAATATGCCACGTCAAAGAGCTTGGTCTCATAGAGGTGTGGGAGGTAGTGACAACCTCGAAAATGCGCAAGTTTGAGCTTGGGCACATGTAGTCATAGAGCATTATAGGAAAGACACTCCATTGGTCATGCAATAAGAGATTGAGGATATCAAACAAGAGATGTTGGACAAGCAACGATTATTCATATTCCATAGTTCTTGAGGCCATTGCTTGGTGGATACTTGACTTAGGCACTAAGAGATGAAGACATAACTACTATCTTCTCATTGTGGAGATGTATTAGAGGCTCAAAGAAATGCTAGGGAAATTCATGTTTGAAAGGAACACCAATCAAGATGAGCTCCTCCTTAGGATGGAAGAGTGACATTTACTCTACAAAATTATGGAATAGTTCCTTTAGTGCATTGAGTGAATATTTTTGTAAGATCACTAATATCTTTCATCAAACAATCCTACTCCTTCAACATAGGGGATCTAATTATCTGGGTCTATTTACTTGCATAGTTATTTATGCCGAGGGTAACTAGTTATGTCGTTTTTTCTTAGCTCGTGAGCTCTAGTTTTATGTTTCCTATTGAGTTAGTCTATAAGATAAAGCAACCCAAACTTCGGTTTTGTTTTGACAGACCTCTTGTGAATTTTTTTTATAATTTTGATAAAAGCCTCATATTCTATCACTAATTTGATTTCAACCATCTAAAAAATTTCTATGCAATGTAAATTCAACATTAATTAAATACAATATATAAAATTTGAAAAAAAACCTATATATTATAGGACTATATACATATATGTGTATTATATCATTATATGCATATAAATTTGAATGAAAGATTTGATATCATTTTATTTCTCCATACAAAATACAATGAAAAATAACAAACAAAAAATAACAAGAACAAACAAATATAAGAGACAAATATGGATTGTTTTGTATAATTATACATTATATTATTATATGTATATACATATATCTCAAGGTTATTTAAATCAATTTTTGTCTATGTTGTTAAACATTTTGATAATTTTGTGCAAGTATAATTTTGGTTTGAATTTTCTTAAATTTTTTTTTTTAACTTGTGGTATTTTAAAAATAAGTGTAGTTAAATAATTGAAGGTTTTTTTGTTTTATTTTTATACTTTTTAATTAATTTAGAATTATAAGTTTGAGCTGTGTGATTTACAAAATTTAAGTGTTAGATTTTTAGAATTATAAGTTTGAGCTATGTAATTTGCAAAATTTAAGTGTGAGATTATTTTCAAAGGATTGAATTCAATTATATATTCAAAAACACATTTTAATTAATAAGAAATCACATTCTTACCAAAAATTGTATCATCAAATCTCTTCAAAAAAAACAAAAACATTAAATATTTAAACTATATTTTAAAAATATCATTCACAATTTTAAAAACAAATATTTATTAAATTTTCACTAATAAACTAAAAAATTCAATGGTCTTTAAGTGTGACTTTTTGGAAAGTTTTTATGTTTATTTTCCAATCTAATTTGTCTAGAATCTAGCAGGGATTCATTGAAATCACAAGCTTGACAAATGAACTCTTCACAATCAAAGTGCCCTAGTGAGGGTATTGAATCCATAAATGTAGTGAAAAAACCAGTTTAAACAACACAAATCAAAATTTGGGCACAAAATTTTTCACTGGATCCCGGCTAGAAATCCATCAGAAACTAGAAAAAATCGTACTTAAAAACTACTAAAAATAAACTAAAAATAAAAAAGAAAGAAAAAAAAATTAACTATAATTGATATATCCAAACTTTACCCCCAAAACAACACTATATAAAACTTACACATTTAACTTTCAAATAAACAAAATAATTGGTTAGCCTAAGGAGGTGACGTTTTCACCTCGAAAATAATGGAAATCTCTACATGCCGGCTAGAAATCCGTCCGAAACTCCAAAAAATTGCACTTAAAAACTACTAAAAAAAAACTAAAAAGAAAGAAAGAAAGAAAGAAAAAAAAAACTATAATTTATATATCCAAACTTTACCCCCAAAACAACACTATATGAAACATACACATTTAACTTTCAAATTAATAAAATAATTGCTTAGCCCAAGGACGTGACGTTTTTTCCTCGAAAATAATGGAAATCTCTGCATGATTTTAACAGAATCAGATATTTTTTTTTGGAAATCCAAGTTATACTTATCACACTTCAAGATTTTGGATATCTCAAAATTTTTTGATGATATTAAATCCATTTCTATCCTAATAGTAATAAAAAAAAAACCAATAATTCAATTACTTTCATACACATAACTTTTAAAAAGAAAAATAACACATTTAAATTCAAAAGGATCACATCATCGAATAATAACTTCCCTTAAAAACAAAATAATAAATTGGGCTATAGTACTTTAGGTTCATAAAGAACCTTTGATAATTATCGATACTTATTTGATTATGAAAAATCAATATTCATAAAGAGGGCCTTTGCTATTTATCTATACTTAATTGATTATAAAAATTATAAATTAAATTTTGCTACAGTCATAAAGGAACTTTGGTAATTATTGATATTTATTTGATTATGAAAAATCAGTATTCATAAAGAGGGTCTTTGGTATTTATCTATACTTATTTTATTATAAAAATATAAGTTAAATTGGGCTACAGTACTTTACGTTCATAAAGGACTTTTGGTAATTATCGGTACTTATTTGATTATGAAAAATCAATATTCATAAAGAGGGCCTTTGGAATTTATCTATACTTAATTGATTATAAAAATTATAAATTAAATTGGGCTACAGTACTTTAGGTTCATAAGGGACCTTTGGTAATTATCAATACGTATTTGATTATGAAAAATCAATATTCATAAAGAGGGTGTTTTGACCTAAAATTGGTAAAAAGGTATTACAAACTTATGGGTAGAGTTGTCTATATTACTTAGTGTAATGGATCGAAAATATTGTGAATAATATAGACAATTAAATAATCATAAAACACAATAATAACACATCAACACAGCCAAACTGATAAAGGGGTTCACCAGAATTCCTGGCTACATCTCCTGGTCTTAGCTTCCAGTGCTAACCTCTATATTATGTCTTCAAAATGGTTGTTATAGGTGTGAGCTCTAAAATAGAGTCTCAAACATAGAAATGGATCTCACCACTGAGTTTCGCTCGAATCCTCAAGTCGAAATGAGTATAAACACGACTGTACTGGTCACTATGAGCTCCAGACCCTCTGTAATGGTTCACAATACACTCTCCTGTCAACTTTTTGTATTACAGTGTTTTTATAACACATTTTAGTTACAATTTCCATTAAACGTGGAAACAATACGTTTATAATAGAAACAGGCTTAAAATGAAAGGACCAGCAGGTGCAGGTGGACCCCGACCGTCTGGCCTTTCCCCGATGCTGATCTCGAGAACAAACCATTTGACGGCTATCGCATCCCACTCCTCAACTGATTCGGACAACTTACACTGTTGATCTACTCTGAACAATTCGAGGGTTGTGGCGTAGTCTTGCGCTCCAACTAGCACGTTTGCTATTTCTCCAAAGGCACGAGATAAAGTGGTTTTTGAGAGGCTACGTGTCACTCACTAAGTGGAATTGCGTGCTCCCGGTCTAAAACTACTTCCTACCTTGAGGGCACATGATAAACCATTTACCGCCCTCCTGCTGGAACTCAAAGAGTTTAGCTCTTTTTGTATAAATATATCGCGTCCGTTTTTCCAGATAACATGCTTGCATGTTTCAATGCGATATTCGTCGATCTCCTTTGATCGGACGATCATTGTTCTTTACCGCTGCTCCTCATCGCCTAAGGTCTGAACCAATCGTAGACTGCCACATCATTTGCTGCGCTGACATCATCAGGTACCTGTGACTCTTTCCCAGGTTGCCACATGTCCTGCTGACGTAGGCTTTGACCTTTTGACTTGAATCTTTAATTGGCTCCCATTTCCTTATCCAAAATCGGATTTGCATGTGGTTTGCACCATTAGCTTTGTTTCAACGAGCTCTTCAACCTTGTTCCACTTTCACCTGTATTTGAAGACTTTAGATTTAGAGGCCATGCTGGATCCATTTTGGATCACTCCTCCCCACTGGAAGCTTTTGGTCCACCAAAAGTTGGTTTTTAGTTATCGAGTAAGTGAGGATAAAGTTCCTTCACTTGTCCAATTTCTATCCATCGTGCTTTACTTGGATTTGTACCTTTGAGTCCAACTCTCAAGTACTCAACATCCCCTCGTCGTGAAGTTCTTATCCTCCTGTCAAGAACTGTGTCCTTCTGTAACTCATTGAGATACTCAGGCAATAGATCCTCAATGGAAGGCAACTAACCTTGCTCTTCAATATCTTCAATTATTGAAGGTTCATACAATCTTAAGTTTTCAACATTAATGATTGAATAGATTTGCATATAAGCTCATAGATCAAGGAAAAAAGCATTTTCACCAATTTTATCAAGTCTTTTGAATGGACATATCTAATTGGTTTCAACTTCTTACCTTCCCCTTGGAGTTTTTCTTTGCTGATGTACAACTAGACTTGATCACCAACTCGAAAACTATGCTCAACTCGATGCTTGTCATGTCATGCCTTATACTTGGCTTGACTTCTTTCCAGCTATTCCTATATTGCCTAGTGAATTTCCTAGATTTGTTAAATGAACTTAGTTGCTTTGTCCATGTCACTGTGTCCATCAACTGCTATGTCTTTACCAAAGGCAAAATCCAAGGGAGACTTTGGTATAAAACCAAAACAAGTCTCAAAAGGATACCTCTGAGTAGAAGCATGCTTGGCATGGTTGTAAGAATGCTGCACATAACAAAAATGCTCATCCCAAAGCTTGGGATGCTTGCTGAAATATCCTCTAAGAAATTGTATCATTGTCCTGTTGACCACTTATGTCTGACCATCTATTTGTGGATGAAATGCTGTG
Source organism: Pinus tabuliformis (assembly GCA_031772625.1). Classification (NCBI taxonomy): domain Eukaryota; kingdom Viridiplantae; phylum Streptophyta; class Pinopsida; order Pinales; family Pinaceae; genus Pinus; species Pinus tabuliformis. The sequence goes on along the minus strand of CM062815.1, from coordinate 341,445,804 downwards.
CTCTTCTTTAACCTAGTGTCCATTAACTCCCATAGACTTGACCAAAATTTCCCAACAAATCAAGAATCTCGATCATATACAATAGAAGTGGGTAACCCAAAATGAACCTATACATTTTAAAAGAACAATTTTGTAGTTTGTTCAGTTGTGACCTGTTTATTACATGGTATCAAAATACACATTTTACTGAACCTATCCACAATTACATACAAATAATCATGACCTTTTCTAGACTGGCAATCCCCCAACAAAATTCATGGAAACACTTTCCCAAGGATGGGAAGGAATTGGAAGTGGAATATACAAGCCTAATTTTCTATTACTAGGCTTGCTTGTAGCACACATAGTACACCCTTTGACATATCTAGAAATTGTCTCATGCATTTGTGGCCAATAACATAACCTTTGCAATTGTGCAACTGTTTTACTTACACCAAAATGACCTGATATGAAAGAAGTATGTGCTTCTCGAATTATGTTAACTCTTTCAGTTTTTGGAATGCATAACTTTCCCAAATGATATACGAGTTTGTCCTTTACATAATAATCCAATTCTTCTACCTACTTGCCATGACTTAAAGTTGCATATACATCCTTAAAATCTATATCTTGAGCATATTGTTCAATATAACTTTCATGGACTACTAAATTATGCTTAAGTATAGTGGATGCATTTATGATTGGTCTTGATAACATGTCTACAACCTTATTATGTATGCCCTTCTTATATCTGATAACAAGATGAAATTGTTGTAGAAAACCCATCCATCTGTAATGTCTTGATTGTTGCAATTTAGTTTGTGAGTGTAAATATTGAAGTGGTTGATGATGTATGTGTGTATGATTGTTTTTTACCCATTATATAGGTTTCCACTTTTTAACACTCTGTACTAATGCATACAATTCTTTATCATATGTAGGATAATTAACTACTACGGCAGTAAATGTCTTAGAATGAAAGCATATAGGCTTTTTGTGTTTCATCAACATTTCTCCCATGGCATAGTCACTTGCATCGGTCTCAATATCAAATGGATGCTGAAGATTTGGCAGTGCTAGTACTAGTGTTGTACTGATCTTTTCTTTCAAGGTGTCGAAGGCTTTCTGCTATTTTCCTCCACACTAAAACCCCTGTTTCACACTTGTCAAAGCATGCAAAGGAGATGCAATCAATAAACATTCTCCAATATTGCGTTGCCCCTAAGAAACTTCTAACTTCTATAGCAGATTTGGGCTTAGGCCAGTTCACAATGACTTCAACCTTAGAGGGATCTATCTTCAATTCACCACCCCCTACAATTTAACCCAAATAATTTAAATATGTCCTACCAAATTCACATTTTGACAGTTTCACATAGAGATTTTCTCTCTTTAAAACTTCTAAAACCTGCTTTACATGATTTACATGTTCATCCCAAGTATTAGTAAAAACAAGAATATCATCTAAATAGGCTATTACAAAATCATCATTAAATGTTCTAAATATATCATTCATGACTTGCATAAACATAGCAGGAGCATTAGTTAAGCCAAAAGGCATAACTAACCACTCATAAAGTCCTTGCTTCGTCTTAAAAGCAATTTTCCATATATCCTGTTCTGCAACTCTGATATGATGGTAGCTGCTTCCCAAGTCTAATTTAGAAAAGTAAATTGCATCTTTTAATTGATCTAATAAATCATCAATATGAGGAAGAGGATAACGATTCTTTATCGTAATTTTATTTAGTCCTCTAAAATCAATGCACATTCTCCACGAATCGTCCTCCTTTTGCACCAATACGATTGGTGATCCACACAGTGATGTGCTTGGTCGTATAAACCCTTTATCGAGAAACTCAAGTACTTGCTTCTTTATCTCTACATTCTCTAAAGCTGATAACCTGTACATTCCAATGTTAGGTAGTGGAGCATCTTGCTGCATATAAATATCATGTGCTATCTCCCACTTGGGTGGAAGCCCGTGAGGCTCTTTAAACAGAACATCATAATCAGAAACAATTTTAACTAAATCTTCTTTTTTTCTAGGGTTACAACCTTGGAATGCATCGTATTTATCAAGATCCTTTGCCTTTATAATCATTAGTAAAAATTTCTTACTTGAATTGACTATTCTTTTCATCTGCCATGAGTTTATGAGAGAGAAGTTATCTTTAATTTTATGAGCTCTTACAATATACTCAATTCCATCCTTAGTGAGTTGATACTTATTTTTAGCTTGATAGAAGATAGCCTTTCTATTGTACAAGTATGGACTCCCTAAAACAATTCCACATATGTCCAATGTGACTATATCTAACTCAACCTCATCTACAAATGTTGACCCAATAGCAAACCGAAGTTTACATTGTCTCGTAACTTGTAGCTTTGTTTCATGACACACCCAACCTAATGGATATGGCTTCTTATGAGGTTTTGTTTCTAGACCCAACTTCTTTACAATTGTTTCAGAAATCAAATTTACTTGTGACCCGTTATCAAATAAATTATCAATTTTAATGTGCTTGGAAATGACTCTAATATGAAATTGCTCATTTCTTTTCCTCTCATTACTTTCATTATCAACAGAATGTGGAGAATTACTTGTAGATGCTTCAGAATCTTTACCTTTTATACTTGTAGTTGTAACTGTTGTTTCATCACCTAAGTCTAACCCCAAGTCCTTTTGTATAGCAGTAGCATTCTTTCGCTCTTTACCCTCGAACTTCTTAGGCTTCAGTTCTGGATGCAAAGACCAGCAGTGTGCCTCATCATGTCCTTCTTTCTTACAATGAGTGCATGAAGGTTTGTCCTTATTTACAGTGTTTGTTTTCCTCTCCTTCCATTTTAGTTTCTTCTTTCCTTTATTCTTGTTCTCAAAAGATTTGGATGACTTCCCAACATCTGGGTTTACATTTTTACCTCTAGCCTCTAGATGAGTCGCTTGGACTGATACATCATCTAAGCTAGTGGGATTAAACATAAGTATAGTATGCTTCAAATAACTATGAAGACCACCTATATATTTTAATAATGTCTCTGGTGAGTCCAATGAAATACCTAATGTTAAAGCTCTTTTGCGAAATTCTTGAGTATAACTCTGTACACTTTGACCCTTCAGTTGACGTAGTGTCTGCCAACTCATCATTGCCTGCTGCATGTAAGCTAAAGGATAAAATTGCTTTTTAATGGCAAAAACAAATTCATTCCAAGTTGAAATGATTTTACCATGTTTTTGAAGATCTGCTTGTGTCTTGCCTTCCCACCACACAAGTGTGGTTCCTCCAAGACAAAGGCTAGCCAGCTGAATCTTCTTCCTTTCTGAATCGACTTTTTGCACCCTGCAATATACATCAATTTGCCTTATCCAATTATCTAGCTTTTCTACATTAAGTTCTCCATCATAAATTGGCACATCAAAATTTACATCTAATTTTATCAAAGAGGCTTTCTTTTTCTTCTTCTTAGAAGAACTAGTTTTATGAGAAGATGATGATGGTGATGATGGAGGGGATGATGGAGGCTGCATTCCTCCTTTTACTTTATCTTCCTTCTCTTCTTTCTTTGGAGGGACAAAGAGAAAATATTCCTCAGCTCCTTTGTTTGGTCTAGGTGATGAAGGGCCTTCACCTCTACCCTTTTTAAACTCATGATACATTTCTTCCACCATGGCATGTATCGTCATGAAGCTATCCAAGAACTGGGATTCTGACCCAATTAGAGCTTCATCTGCCATCCTTCTTCATGAATAGACTCTTCTAATCTCTGGATTTGCCTCAACAAGTTCTCCTTCACCTTGTCTGAGCCTTAACCTAGTCAACATTCAAATCTCTACACAAACTTGTCAAACCTTAAAAACCTTAAGCTCTGATACCACTTGATCTGAAATTGATAAAAAGGTATTACAGACTTATGGGTAGAGTTTTCTATATTACTTAGTGCAATGGATTGAAAAGATTGCGAATAATACAGACAATTAAATAATCATAAAACACAATAATAACACATCAACACAGCCAAAATGATAAAGGAGTTCACCAGACTTCCTGGCTACGTCTCCTGGTCCTAGCTTCTAGTGTTGACCTCTATATTATGTCTTCAAAATGGTTGTTATAGGTGTGAGCTCTAAAACAGAGTCTCAAACATAGAAATGGATCTCACCACTGAGTTCTGCTTGAATCCTCGAGTTGAAATGAGTATAAACACGACCGTACTGGTCACTCTGACCTCCAGACCCCCTAGAATGGTTCACAATACACTCTCCTATCAACTTTCTGTATTACAGTGTTTTTATAACACGTTTTAGTTACAATTTCCATTAAACGTGGAAACAATACATTTATAATAGAAACAGGCTTAAAACAAAAGGACCGGCGGGCGCAGGTGGACCTCGATCATTTGGCCTTTCCCCAGCGCTGATCTCGAGAACAACCCATTTGACGGCTATTACGTCCCTCTCCTCAACTGATCCGGACAACCTACACCGTTGATCTTCTTTGAACAATCTGACGATTGTCGCGCAGTCTCGCGCTCCAACTAGCACGTTCGCTATTTCTCCAAAGGCATGTGATAAAGTGGTTTTCGAGAGGCTACGTGTCACTCGCTGAGTGGAATCACGTGCTCCCGGTCTAAAACCGCTTCCTGCCTTGAGGGCATGCGATAAACCATTTACCGCCCTCCTGCCGGAACTCAAAGAGTTTAGCTCTTTTTGTATAAATATATCATGTCCTTTTTTCTAGATAACATGCTTGCATGTTTCGATGCGATATTCGTCGATCTCCTTTGATCGAACGATCGTTTTTCTTTACCGTTGCTCCTCATCGCCTAAGGTCTGAACCAATCATAGACTGCCACATCATTTGCTGCACTGACATCATCAGGTACCTGCGACTCTTTCCCAAGTTGCCACATGTCCTACTGACGTAGGCTTTGACCTTTTGACTTAAATATTTAATTGGCTCCCATTTCCTTATCCAAAATCAGATTTGCATGCGGTTTGCACCATTAACTTTGTTTCAACGAGCTCTTCATCCTTGTTCCACTTTCACCTGTATTGGAAGACTTTATATTTGGAAGACTTTATATTTAGAGGCCATGCTGGATCCATTTTGGATCATATTTATCTATACTTAATTGATTATAAAAAATATAAATTAAATTTGTTAAATTAATTAAATTTATTTTTTTAATTAAAAATAAAATTTATTTATTACAAAATTAACCTATTTTATATTTTCATAATAAATTAGTTTAACCAAATTCGATTTTTTTATTAACAACGAAAAAAAATTATTTGTTAAATTTATTAAATTATGTTATACTCTTTATTAAAGAAGCATGTGAAACATATTTCATACCAGGACTGAAATGATATGGCCTGATTTATTGAAATGGTATGTATGGCTTTCGGTGGTACAAAAGTAAGCAAATTACTTTTCATATTTCATGCAAGGATATGGCCCAATTTATTGAAATGGTCAAAGTAGGGCTTTCGGTAATACAAAAGTAAACAAACTATTTTTCAACTTAATTATAGACCAAGAGAAGAGAATCCACCGTACAAAATTAAATAACATTTTTCAACGAACTTTCGGCCCCTTGAGTATCCTTGTCTCCCCTTTCGCCTTCGTATTTATTTGGATTGCAACATCTTATCCCATAAAAACTCTCTGACTTGTTTCTCGGATTCATACTATTTCACCATTTTTTTCACACCTTAACATTTTTATGGACATTTTTACAATATAAATGGATTTGAAAGTTTATTTTTAAGCGAAGCAATATTATTGAGCTGAGAGGTTCATTTTACATCTCAGTGTGATGTGTAAGGGTGTTTGTCCGTCATCAAAATTGAAATTTTTGCTCATGTCAGTTAAAATAAAAATAAAAATTTAAATAACTATACAAAACATTTAAATAACATCGCCTCATAAAAAAAATTGCACGTGAAGAAATCATATCCTTCTCGGCTCATGGGAGATCCATATTTAAGATGGATCTATGTTGGTTTAGAATTACAATGTTTCAATGCTATTAATTTAAAATTTCATAAAATATTATGGTACGTCATACTCTGGCACACCTGAGGTTAGCGGGAGTCGGAATGTCAAGCAATCTTATAATGTTACAATTGCTGAAACCACAATAGGTCTCCCATTAAGGAAATCCATCTATTAACAAAACCTTTCTTTGTTCTAGGCAATGGACAAATCCTGATATTGTTGTATGACATATTTCAGATATTGATGGTGTATGTCAGATCAGATGTTTGAACTTTGCTACAAACATTAGTGTCAAGCTTGAAGGTCGATAGCTAATAGATGGAAAATTTGTATCGAACAAACCGCCGCCAGGTCAATTGACAAATGACTCATATTGGTAAGTGATTTTTCCTTCTCGTTTTCTCATAAGGATCTTTGGGTTTTTCCCACACCCCTCGCATAAGCTCCCTCACATACATTTTTTGGCTCTCTTTTCTTTCCTCCTATTCGGTTTGATTTGTTTACCTCATCCTGTCCCCTGTTTGGTTTGACTCATTGGCCTTTTTTTAGTTCCAGGCATTCCCCTTTTCTTCCCCCTATGGAATATGGTGAATGCAACTTGGTAAATTATGAATTTAGCCCCCTTCATAAGCCATTGTTTCATGGCTAGCATGAATTCTTTCCTCCTGCATGCTACTCATTTTTTTTCACCTGTGGAATTCCCCCTGTCACACCCAAATCGTCCTTTACCTCGACAAGTGATGTAATTCTTGTGTCCTCTTGGGATTATCTTATCCTAGCCCCTCTTTCTCACCTTTTCACACATGTCTCCCCCCCCTCCTTCACCTTCCCCGTTCTTTGTTTCCCTTTTCTTTGAGCAACACCCCTTTGACTTTCATGAGCCCCCCTCCATCTTAGTATATCCTGAGGCATCACATTGAGGAGGTCAATGCATTCACATGAGAAAACAGGCTATAGTTCTAATAGTAAGGAAAGATATCACAATTGACGTTGGAAAAATCTTGGTCCAAAGATTTGGTGTAAAATCCTTCTTTGTGGTTTCTTTGAGAAAATAGGTCTCTTCATCTTGGAAATCCTTGCTAGGGTATGTTAAAATCATTCATTTATTAATGCAAATATGGGTTGATTTTATCTTTAGATCAGGAGAGAGCTACATGAATATTTAGAGTAAGAATTAAAACTGGGGAAAATATGGTATGTTATTATAGTCATGGACAATGGTTTTCAACCCTATAAGAGAACTTGTTGACACTCTTAGGGTCTATGTTATCCTTCTCGGGTTACCATTACGGAGTTTGGATTTCTTCAAAGTTGTAGGGGACAAGCTAGGCTCCTTCATTCATGTAAAGGATGATTTGCAGGAGAAGGAAAATAGGTGGGTGATCTAGATCTAGGTGGACATATGTATCAAAGGGGGCTTGGTGGGAGAGCTAGAGATTTCTTATGTCGGGTCTATTTGGAAATAGAGGGTTGATTACTAGAAAATTCCCTTTCGAATCCACAAGTTCCATGAGGCCAATCACATTCAACACTTTTTTCCATTTTTGTGTCATTTTGTCACCCATTAGGGGCCCCCCAATGGCATCTCGAAGTCCCAGATTATTTATGATGTATCAAGGTTAGGAATATTGGCTTCATTTACTGATCAAGATTTGCATGGTGCTCCAGTTTCCGAGGGAGTAGGAAAATAAAAGAACTCATAAAAGTTTTCATCTATATCTATCATTTTGTCTACATCTATCCCTCCCATTTTTTTCCCCATCCATTATTATGTCACCCCTGCTTTTCCTTGTGTCCCTACATCCCTTTCGCAACCCTGTGTCCTTGTGGGTCCTCCTCATATTGAGCTTTATTTTTCCCCTAGCGTGGGGTCTCTGCCCCCTTACTCCCCTTCCTCCCTTCTTTTTGGGAAAGGGAATACTTTTTCTATCCAAGGAAGTCCCAAAAAGAGATTCCCCCTCCTATGGTGGGATTGTAAAGGGATTTCCAACTCAAATATCCATCAACAGAAATTCAAATTTACAAAAATCCCAAGAAAGAGCTAAGATGGAGATAAAGAAATGAAATCAGGTTTCCATTTCGTAATCCCTTAGAGAAAACAGTGCTTAATGGGAAGGTGCCTCATGATCCTCTCTTTCAATGTGAGGGGCATTGGGGCCACCCACAAGAATCTTTCCCTTAAAAGACTTTTGGGATCGATAAATCCAAACATTTGATACAAGAAACCATGTGCTTAGGTCTTAAGGTTAGTAAGGTATTTGAAATCTTTCTCAGAAATAGGTCCTTATAACACCTTGACTCAGAAGGTTTTTCAGGTGGTCTAATTACATAATGGATCCCTCATTGTAAAGCCATATCCTCCTCCACATTTCCCTCAGTTATTATGGTGAAGCTTTTGATCAAATATTTTCCTTGTCCCATTTCCATTTTAAATGTATATGGGCCATATGTTGAACATGTTCCCTTTTGGGAGGATTTGGACTCTACAAGGGCACTCACTGATCAAAATATCATCCTTGGGGTGACCTCACTTTTTAGCATATTACTCAAAGAAGTTTTGGGTCCCTATCCTCGCATAGACCCTCAACATCATTTTTTCTTTTATTTATTGTTAAAGAATCATCTAGTGGTTATCAAACTTATCAATATTTCTCATACATGGATGAATGGTTGATTAGGGGGAAATAAGGTTTCAAAGAGGTTGGATAGGTTCCTTGTATTGGAAAATTTAATGATCTCGAGCCTCTTATGCAAGTCTTCAGTAACATCTGGTTGGATCTTGGATCATCTTCCTATTCTCTTGCAATGTGACCAAGAAAGGGGGGACAAGACAATCCCTTTTTGCTTCAATCCCTCACGTCTAGAGGAGGAGGAATTTATGGCCATTTTCACCTGTTGATGGAGACATATGATTTTGTCAAGAACCTCTTCTTACATGCAATAGTTGGTTGAAAACTTGCATGAAGTTAAACTAGCATCCAAGGCATGGGTGGCAAACTAAAATGCAAATAAGATGGTTATACTCTTTGAGGTGGAAGCCAAGATAGCTAAGATATATGCACATATGGTGTTCATTCCCCCCACCTTTGAAACCTTAGGGCACTTAAAATATTTAGAAGAGTGTCTACATTTAATTTTGCTTAAGGAGGAAGAGCATTGGTGACTCAAAAGCATAATGATTTAACTATCCTCTTGGGACAACAACACAAGGTTCTTTCACCAATTTTCTAATGCTTAGAAGTAGCTCAATACCATCTAGAAAATACATGATTCTAATGGTTCTATGATTCATTCGTTTGAGGATAAAGTTACGAAAGTTGTTTTATTTTTTCACTCTCTCTTTTTGGCCCCCAAAGGTAGCCCTATCCAAGGGACACTCTAGGTGTGTTGACGGTGCTGGACCCGCCAACATATAAGTGGATCTCCTCGGTAAGAAGTCCCAATTAGACCTTAGACCGTTTGGTGTAGGAGTCCTAGCAGTGGGTCGTAAGGTAATGCCTTGACTGCGATGTCGCATAGAGGAAAGTAAGATAACTCTATCAATAGAAAGGGTGTGACTGCTGCAGTGAGTCAAGGAAGGTGTATGAGAGGTTCTAACATACGTGGGTTGAGATGAAGATGAAGGTGAGTTCCAGGTTGAAAGGGATTAGTCCCAACTTGACTAGGAACACACAACACACAGGGAATGCACAAATTTCGGCAGAGCAGTCCACTCGGATGCGGTAGTCACAACATACAAGGTAAGATAACACGTACAACACTCATGAATCAGTTTGAACGAGTGCAATGGTTGTTACAGAAAGGTTCATGTAAAATATCTGTCTGATGTCTAACAGAGCAGTCAACACAAACGGACAACATTAACAGCATATACAACACATTTCCATTAATAGATTATGCATTACAACAAATGAATCAGTTTAGATGTAGAACACAGGTTAAATAAACATGCATTACAAGTGTTAAAGAACTTTACAACCACATTTGCCTACTCCTCCAAAGAGATGAACCAGCTCTGTGCAGCGGAGAAGCCAAGGCGCGTTACAATACTATCCAAGCCCTTTCCAAGATAGTCTTATCAGAAGCTTGGTTGACCAAAAGCCTATACAATGAGTTATGGGGGACTATTTATAGCAAAGGGTGGGGTGATCCTTGACATTCCCCTTTGTGACAGTTCAACTACTCTCATGACTCTTCACCTAATTTATGACTGTTTCATCCAACTATTGACACTTGACTTACACTTGACATGACTCAACATTACAATGCACATGTACTCATGTGAGACAACATGGCTTGAGAAAGCCTTGCAAGACATCACTAACACTCAGTCCACTATGATGAGACCAACTATTTGACATGCTTTTGATGGTGAAAGTGGTGAGCTAATCCCAAGCTTGGTCGTCCATGATGGTGTGCATGCACCTTATGGTGACATCTTGCTGAAGCAAACTCTTGCCTCCATTGCAACTGGTGCAATGGTTCGGCCCCTTCATCCAACTCGTTTGCTAACATGTGCATGGTCTTCTTGGGTGTGGCTAAATTGGCAACACACTGATGCATAGTGTCCGTGTTGATATTCAATTGTGTGTTGGTGGTCATGTGCATCAACTTGCCAAAGTACATGTTCAAATCTAGTTGGACTTGCTTCTTGTCTTTGCCTTGGTGACTGTGTTGAATGAGTTGGATTGTATGCATGCGCAAAATGACTTGCATGTTGTTGAATCCCTTGCATGTGATCAACAACACTGCTCACCATGTTTGCTCTGTGTCAACTGCTGGGATGGATCATTAACTTGTACAGGCATAGTTTCATCCGTGAGTGCATGTTGTGCCCAATGTTGTTTTGGTTCTTGCTACAACTCATTCGTCTATCTGTATAGCTTCATGTTCTTCCTGAGTTGCTACTTCAGCACATGCAACTCCTTCTCTTTTCCATTCTTTGTCTTTGCACGATCTTCTTGTAACTTCGTCACCTCATAGCCCGAGTCTCCAAAGTTGCTTTCATTATCAATGGATTTGCTTGATCTTGCAACTTTGTTCCACCTCTGTGTTGTCAACAACCTTCCTCTTGCATTCATTGCATCCGCTGCATTTGCTGCATTCTTTGTATTCGTTGCATTCAGTATGCTGCCTTCAGCCATTGTTCATGATCATGCTTCTTGTCATGATACCTTGATGTTCTTTTCTACAAGCAACTTGATATCTTTGTGATTAGGCAAGCTCATAGACATTTGATCGACTGCATCTCTAGGTGTTCTCTAAACGGTGTCTTCGACTTTGCTCTCTTGGAAACCATTGTACCTTCACTGCTGAGAGGTAGATGAGCACCTGCAACAGCTGGGGACATGGAAACACTCATGGCAAGCAATCTGTCAGTTGAAAACCAAAAATGAACTTGACAACTGACTTGCAACATACCTATGTGACTGATCATGAAGGTTGTGCAATTTTAGCTAGGAGTTCGGGAGACTGACTGCCAAGACTACACAAGGCACAGTCTAGGCTGATGGGAGACTGACTGAATACTGGAAATGTGCAATGCATAGTCCAATTTGGCTGTTGACTGCTGGGATTGCACAATGTGCAATCTCAGCTGGAAATGGCTGCAGGCTCAGTGATTGCATTGCGTAATTTTCTTGGCCAACATTCACTATCCCTCAGGATTGTGCAAATCAGACCTGGGGAACAACTGCTGGGCAGAAATGTGCATTTATAGGGAGGAAGGAAGAGCCTTCCCTCTCAGGATTGTGCAATGCTATCTTGGTGAGGCTCTTGGCGAGGCAAAGTCCGGGCCAAGGTTGGCTAGACTTGCCGACGGGAAATTGAAAGTGAATGAGAGTGTGAATGCATGATGATACCGAGTGTAAGAATAATTGAATGATCATGCATGCAAACGATGAATGGCAGATTCAAAAAATGGAACAACATGCATGTGGGTGAGGCGAGTTTCCAAATCGGCGACTATTCGCGAAAAACAATTTCATGCATGCAACAACAGTGAGATGTTGATGAAAACTGAAATGGTATTAGTACAAGCTAATATACATGTAAACAACAACAAGTGTTGAAAGAAATCAAGCAAACATTACTCATATAAGAGAAAACACAAAAGGCGACATAAATACAACACAAGGCATGGGAAGCGGGCTTACCCAAAAACAACTTAGATGAATGTGTTGACTACACCTAGATGTGATGTGGGATGTCAAAGATGCAAGGTTGATGTGAGGAATGAGCTCTACAATAGTCGGTTGATGAGTTTTGATAATCATCCAGGTTGTGATGCGCATGCCACAAATATAGGGAAAGTGATACTTGGTGGGAGGTTTCTGAAATGATCCTTGCATGTAACCTCCAACTGCTAAAAATAGATCCTTGAAACAAGTGATGCCTTTGCATGCTGCCTTGGGAGAACCAGCCTATGCATGAAAGTCAGTGTTGGTTGGTCCCAGAGGGAACCGGTCAACTCAGCTGCACATGTAAGAGACTGCTCGACTGCTTGATGGAAATGCGCATTTCTGGCTGGGAGCTAGGTTGACTGCCCAAAAAATTTGTGCAATTTCTAGGTAGAGTGATTGACTACTGCCCAGATTATCATAGTAAAGTAATTATCATAGTAGTCATACTCTTATAGTCTTGCATAAACAATCATACTTGTTTAATTTGTCCTCATGGGCTGTCATTTATTGCAAAATGTGTTTCTACTTGTCCAAAGAGTAAATTAGAAGAGAAGTTTGCAATCATTTCCCAAGTATTAGAAGGACCCAAAGCGTAAATCAAACCCTCTCCATTGGAAATTTCTCTGAACAAGCTTTCCAATGATATGTGGAAGTCCAAAAATGGACTCCTAGATCAAAAGATATGGTTTGTTGAAGTTCAAGGATTGAAGCCTTAGGAAGGAATATCGGAGGTCCGATATATCAGAGATAGCATATAGGAGGTCTAGAGATATTGACGATTTCAACGTCAGAGCATCATCCATATCGGTGATCGCAACATCAAAGCATCAAGCATATTGGTGATCGCAACATCATAGCATCAAGCATATTGGTGATCACAACATCAGAAATATCGATGATCGCAACATCAGAGCATCATGCATATTAGCGATCACATATCGAAGATCAGGAATAAGTGCATCACATATTGAAGGTCCTGAATATTAGAGCATCGACACATCATAAGCTTGGCGAATCAGAGAATCGAAACTTCTTATGGTGACAACCTTTAAAAATTTTCGATATGCATAATGCATTGATAGTGTTAAAAACCGTTGGGAATGCCGATAAAGGATTAATAAAGGATTTCATCGTAAAATCAAAGGTGGGAAAGCCCTTTTCTCTCTCCTCTAGCAGGACACATGGCCACATATGATTGGTTCTGATAAAGCTGTAGTGGCATTTGACGTCATCTTGGTGTGGTGGTACAGAAGGATACGTGGTAGGAAGTTTTGGCGCTTTGAGGGGCCCTAAGGGGAAAATTCTAGGTCACACATTTCACCACTCATGAGGTGGCACATGGAGTGATGGTGTCATATCGAAGATTGCATATTGGAGGTTGAGGATGTCATCACTTTGTAACACTTGATACTTGAAAAATTTCCGATAAGGGGGCTCTGATATTGGCTTGGAACCACGGTCACAAAGACTCAAAGAACCAAAGGCGTAGAGCTGGGCCCGAGCATCGAGAGCTATGGGCTATATCGAAAGTGAGAATATCACAACTCCAAAGTTAAATCCTCGATTCGAAACTTCCAATGAGAGGGGATTTGATATTTGGCTAGCACATGGTCAAGAATAACTTAAATAACTAAGGGCGCTAAGCACTTAACAAAGTAAAAATAGCCCCCGGTAGGATCAAAAACGCTCTAGCACCTCAAGGCTAAGTGGCAGGTCATGGCCCTCGGTCCTATGGTGAGAAGTGTAGGAGGGGCTAATTAAAAGGGACTCATCATATCGTAGTTTGGAAATCATAATATTAGAGTACTATGCCACTATGAGGATCGCAATATGAAATTTCTCCGATAAGCACAATACAAAGAGTTAAAGGCATTTGGGTTGGCAATTGCAATATTGAATGCGGGAACAATGAAGTTGGTATCAGGAGTAATTGTGATTGTCAAAGATTGTTGGGTCAAGGCAAAAAGGACCACAATCTGCAAGAAAGAGTGTTGCGTCTTCCTTGAAGTGATACAAGCCATATCTGTGCTCTGACGCACGTCTTTAGTGAGTAAATGGAGGTATGGGACTCTGGAAGCAGTGTGCAGGTCACCTTGTTGGAAATAATACTAAGAGGGGGGGTGAATCAGTATTATTAAGCCAAATATTTCCTTTTTAAATTCCAGAAGATATACACTACTTCAGATAATAAAAACCGCGTATATACGCAACTATAGATAAAGAAACCCGTGTATATCAAACAGACTTATAATTTGAATTATCTTTCAGATGTCAGTTATTAATCTGTGATTCAGATGTACATAAACAGTATCAGAAACAGTGAAACAGAGCAGAAGCCAGTCACACACAAGAACACAAGATATAAGGAGGAAACCCAATGTGGGTGAAAACCCCCTGCTGTAATTCGTCTCTTTTAATTAGAAACTTCTCTTACAATGTCTTGTACTGGAGCAGACTTTACCAGTACGCAGGTTGCAACCTGCAGAGAGCTATAACTCTCTCTCGTTTTCTAGCTTTCCAGGAAGGGAGCTCCAACCCCCTTAGTTCTTGTACTAGCTTGAGATACTAGTACGCAGGCTCCTACCTGCAGAAGGCTGCAACCTTCTCTTTGCTTTCAGGGACCTCGTTTCATTAATTTTCAGACTGGATCCACAAGTAACATCAATCAAACATCAAGAATTTCTGCATAACCCAAACTCCTTTTCACCAATCAAAAGCTGAAACAAATAAGCACTTCTCTGACCACTGAACCCAGAACACAGTAACTGTAATCAAACACCAATTCTGAACCCAGAGCACTGCAGCAATAAAACAGAAGCAACTAGAACATAAGTCAAGATATATACGCTACTTCACTGTTCATCAACCTGCGAGTATACGCTTCTGTATCACAACCAACCTGCGTATACGCGTCTTTCATTCACAGAAAATGCGTGTATACGCACTTTTAATTCACTGAACCTGCGTACAGATCTATAAAGGACAATTTATTCTTTAAAGCATTCAGACACTAGTTAGCCCAGATTTATAGATCAAGAGTGCGCCATATATAATAGATCAAAATCATACAGAGATACCAATGATCAAGCCTTGAGATTTAGATCCATCAATAGTCCTTATCCTTCTTACGCTTAGGTTCCTCCTTTTTAGATCTAGATCTGCACCATAACCTGATCACCCCTATTTCAGATCTAACACAATATTAGATATTCAATAAATCAGATGATTGCCTTGCCACATGATCTCCTTCCTCTTTTATAGTTATAGGCCTTGCACAATACCACGGGCCAAAACCATAATAAACAATACCAAGGGCCCAAAACCTGAGGTCAACACTTCTGTCGAGATACAATGGTCCACAACCATGGGTTCAAATTCCAAGGACTAACAACCACGGACCAAAAGTAAGTTTCCCACCATGTACGCACTTTTATGTGCATAAAAGTGCGTGTATACGCATACGCGACTTCGAAACGTATAACCCGTGTGTATACGCGTCTTCTGCAAGGTGTACCTGCATATACAATATTTCCTTCATTCTGAGCACCTGAACTGAGATCTGTCACCAAAGAGAGTTGCCATCAAGGACAACACCTGTGCCATAGCGCCACACCTGTGCCAAAATGCCAACAATCTCCCCCTTTGGACTTGATGGCAACCCCAAGATCCTCAAAGTCATTCTCCCCCTTTGTCATCAAGGGCAAAGGGCTGTGCTCCCCCTGAGTACATGCTGAAATCTCTGCTCTGCTGTGCTGAACATGCTCCCCCTGACTGTAGGCAAGATCTGCAAAAAGATGTTCTTCAAGAAGAACCATGACTTATACATCATAAAAGACCTTCCTACCGAAAGACTCAATACATACAACCATCACCCAACCAAGTGGGGATCATCCACCCAACCAAGTGGGGATCATCCACCCAACCAAGTGGGGATACACCAAAAATTTACATATGACAACCTATCACATCAATCATCCCAGGCATAGTGGGGAAACCAAAATAGGCCGTTACATGACCTTGATAAGAAAAAGACATAGAGATGAAATATCAGGACTATGCAAATCACCAATAACAATTATCAGCAGCGCTGACAATCACGGTAGATATCAGCAATCATGTTCTCCTTCTGATCTCCTTTCTGCAACTGATCCATCTGAACCAAAACAACTTGAGTACTAAAGCCAAGAACTTCTAAGGTAATGTCGACAATGCATTATTAGGAGATTAACTGCTCCCCCTGAACCTGTGCCTGATGGTATCTGACAGACTCATCTCAGACTCTCTCCAAATAGAGTCTGCCCTTGCTGATTTTCTTCAGAACTCCATATACGCGACTGCACCTGCATAAATCAGCGTATGTACGCGGATACCCCTCATCCAACCCGCGTACACCAACTTTCTTTGGAACAGACAAGCTTCAACAGCAGGATGAAGCATCAACGACTCCCAGCTTCTGTCTGAGATATTCAAACGTTTCCCTGGGCAGTGGTTTGGTGAGAATATCAGCAATTTGTTCCTTAGAAGGAACATACTCCAATTTGACTTTTTGTTCCAACACTTGTTCCCGGAGAAAGTGATACTTGATTGGTATGTGCTTGGTCTTTGAATGCATGACTGGGTTCTTTGAAGCTTATTGCACTTGTATTATCACATAAGATAGAAACAGGTGGAGTACAAGTGATTTGAAAATCCTGCAAGGTTTGCATCATCCAAAGGAGTTGTGTGCAACAAGATGCAGCAGCCACATATTCCGCTTCAGCTGTAGATAAAGCAATCGAACTCTGTTTCTTGTTGAACCACGATACTAGTCTGGAACCCATAAAGAATGCACCGCCACTTGTGCTCTTCCTATCATCCACGCTTCCGGCCCAATCTGCATCTGTGTAAGCATGAAGTGTGAGATCTGTATCGCTAGGATACCATAAGCCATAGTTTTGAGTTCCTTGAAGGTACTTGAAGATTCTCTTTACTGCCTGAAGATGAGTTTCTTTTGGATTTGCCTGAAACCTTCCAACTATTCCCACTGCATGCATAATATCTGGTCGGGTACCTATCAAATAAAGCAAACTCCCAATCATGGATCTATAGGTTGGTTGATGCACTGCTGCTGATTCATCATTTGCACTAAGGCTGCATCCTGTAACCATGGGGGTACATACTGGTTTCGAATCTTCCATGCCATACTTCTTCAAGATCTGCTTGAGGTACTTGGTTTGAGACAAGAAAATACCGCCTTCATTTTGTTGGATTTGCAATCCAAGAAAATATGTCAATTCTCCAAGTAATGACATTTCGAATTCTTTCTGCATCACCAAGGCAAAGCTTTGACTCATAGCTTCTTCATTGCTTCCAAAGATAATATCATCTACATACACAACAAGTATTAGCAATTTGTTATTTTCAATTTTTATATAAAGATTGCTATCTGCTAATCCTTTTGAAAAACCTTGTTGATGAAGGTATTTGTCCAACCGATAGTACCAAGCCCTTGGAGCTTGTTTAAGCCCATAGAGAGCCTTTTTAAGTCTGCATACAAGATTTGGATCATTTCCAAGGATAAAGCCATCTGGTTGCTCAATGTACACTTCTTCTTCTAAGTCTCCATTCAAAAAGGCTGATTTCACGTCCATTTGAAATACTTTGAAGTTTTGAAAGCTAGAGAGGGCAAGGAACATTCTGATGGCCTCAAGTCTAGCTACGGGAGCAAAAGTTTCTTCAAAGTCTATTCCTTCTTGTTGAGCATACCCTTTGCAAACAAGCCTGGCCTTGTTTCTAATAACTTCCCCATTTTCATTCAACTTGTTCTTGAAGATCCATTTTGTTCCTATGACATTCTTATCTTTTGGTCTAGGGACCAACTCCCAAGTGTTGTTCTTTTCGATCTGCTCGAGTTCTTCATCCATTGCCTTAACCCAACACTCATCTTTGCATGCTTCTTTTACATTTTGCGGCTCAGTGGAAGAGAGCAATGCCAAATAGCTTGAAGCTTCTGCTATTGTTCTTCTTGTTTGTATACCTGCCTCTTTCTGCCCCAAAATTTGAGATTCTGGATGATTCTTTTGAACATATCTGGATGGAGTCTTCTCTTCTATCCTTATCTGTTCCTTTGGTGCCTCTTGGGGTTCTTCTTCATCATCTGCCTGATTTGGAGAGTAGTCTTCATCCTCATCGATATTTTCATGATTTACTTGCCTGGGGATGTATCCTTTTTCATCAACCACTACATCAATACTGTCAACAATTCTTCCAAGTCTTTTATTGTAACACTTATATGCTTTGTTGAAAGGAGAATAACCAAGAAGAATGCCTTCATCTGCTCTAGGTTCAAGTTTTCCAAGCTTCTCATCAATATTCTTAATATAGCATTTGCTCCCAAAAATTTTGAAATGCTTTACTGAAGGAGTCTCACCATACCAGAGCTCATGAGGAGTTTGAGTGCTGTTCACTTGGACATTTGTTTTGTTAAGAATAACAACTGCAGCATATGTGGCTTCACCCCAGAAAGTTGCGGGAGTTCCAGACTCATCAAGCATAGCACGAGCCATTTGTTGGACTGTTCTGTTCATTCTTTCCACCACTCCATTTTGCTGAGGAGTCCTAGCTGTAGAGAATTCCCTTCTTATTCCATGTTCTTCACAGAAATCGAAAAATTCATTTGAGGTAAACTCCCCACCTCTGTCGGACCTGAGGCACTTAATTTTGTAACCTGATTCATTTTCAACCAAGGCTTTGAAGGATTTGAATTTTTCGAATGCTTCGTCTTTGTGCTTCATAAGTCCTAACCAAACAAACCTGGAGAAATCGTCAATGAATAATATCAAGTATTCTTCTCCTCGAGGTGTCCTTTTCCTAAATGGACCACATACATCTGTATGGACTAGCTCAAGAGGCATGATAGCTGATCCTTCCTTCTCTAGGAAGTTAGTTCTGGTTTTCTTTCTGTTGAGGGCCCTGAAATCGGGTCAACAACAAGGGGGATACCCACCCAGTCGGGAACCTGGTTGGCGGCTCCTTGCCCGTTTGGTGTAGCGGGTCCGACTGGGGATAATGGGACCAGCTTCCCAATCTAAAAGATGTGTGTGTGTGTGTGTAGATTTTGACGATGCTAATCTAAAGGTAATTTTAAGCTAATTTAATTCTAGAGTCTAAACTGACTCTATGCTACTGTAATCTAACAAAAACAGCACATCTAATCTATACTAACCTGGGGTAAAATTCTTTCATTATGCGATCTAAAAAGATTTCATACAACAACTGGTAATAAAGATCATTCAGCTATCATAAGAATATAAATCAATTAAGATAAACCATTCTGCATAAGAAGTTAGTCAAAACAGTTGTGAACAGCATATCGCATAATCAGTTATTCATATGTCAAGCACAAACAAATGACTCCACCGTACAAAAGTGCCAAATGGTAACCCACACATTCATACATTAACATATAAACAACTCAGCTGTATATCACTCTAAGAATATGAGCAGAAATTAATCAAGAGATAAAAGTACCATTTATGACTGATTTCACTCACAAACTTCAAGCAATAACGATTTTATCTCTACTTACTTCTAACATCTACTAAGAGTACAGAAGTGCAACATCAGTAACAGACATTAAGATGCAAACATAAATAAACCTCGATCCATCCATTCATCAAAAACCCCCTCCGAGGGTGCAAAAGTGCATGTTCTGAGGACAAGTTTTTTGACAAATTTCTGGACCCTTCTCCAAATGCCATGAGAAGGGTTAAATACTACTAACTAACTAATCTTAATTACACAAATTTAGGAAATGGCTTCAAATGACCGCCCTTTTACTAAAACAAATTTATTTCTAAAAATTGAATCTAATTTCTAACCATTTCTGTATTTGCTCCTTAGTGCTGTAAGCAATGCAAGGTTCGCCTGAAAAGAGTCGGCTAGTTGTCTTTTTCCTTTGCTCGAGCGATAAAAATAGAAATAACAAAAGCTGGCACCTCTTTCTGAAAAACTAGAAGATATTTTTGAAAATCTTCCTCTGGCTGGGTGTATTTGCTGTGTGTATACTTAGTATAACCCAGATTTCTTTCAAACTGATTGTGCTGTTGCTATTTCGGTTTTCGGCCGTGCAAATGACTCAATGAGTTAGGGATTTCGTTGCCTGGACAATCTTCCATTCTTTGTTCCAGGCTTTTCTGGAGCGTCCTCCCTCTTCAACGTTTTTCTTTTTTCTTTATCCAATCTGAGCTCCAAGATCTTTTGCAAACATGCTGCTTTTGTGCGCCTTTGACTCTGAGTCTTGGATAGTCTATTTTCATCAGTGTCTGTTGAGTGATACTCTGGAATCCGCGGCCCTGCTGCATGCGGCATCCATCTGCGAATGCATCTCCTCTCTGTTCTTCTAGTATTGGCGCTTTCCCCTTTTCCTTAGATGTTTCCTGCATATAGATTTATATTAGTTGCTGCCTTACAGTTCACGCAAAGGAAAAGAGAAAATGACGAAAAGATTGACATGAAAGCTTTAAGTTCTAATGAATGCATAATCATGACACTCATAATGACTTGACTCTTCGAAAAATGCAACACGATCATCTTTGGATACTCAGGCGTGCAATCATTAATTTTCCTTAAGGTGCGCGCTCAATTTTGGGTTTACAGATCATGCCAAAGAAACTTTGCGATGAGTGGTTTCTGCGATTCGCATCGCAGCAATTGATAGTCTCATTCATCGCAGATCGCGAATCGCAAGATCGCAGATTTGTAGGATCGCAGATCGCAGATCGCAATATCGCATTTTTCATTTGATCACTGTGCGCTGCTTATGCGACGTTGCGATATGCAACGTCGCATATCGGCTGTCGGCGATTCCTTAGATTTTCTTTTAAAGGCGCTTTCAAAAATATGCGATGCGATGAATGTCGCATCGCTCCTTCACAGCTAAATTTATGCGCATAGGAAAACACTTCACTCTCCCTTCGCGATGCGATATAGCTTTTAGGGAGTAAAACACAAAAATTTTAATAAAAATATTTTTGGGATTTTTTGTTAAGGGTCCCCCTTTGCTTGATGTTATTGCTAATACCAAACAAAGAGGGGGGTTGTTGGTGACCACAACAATGGTGATTCACTGTGAAGAACAAGTTATCTCTGCTTTTCTATTGACATTTCCACTTCCGAAACAGAAAAATTTTCATATGTCTAAATTTTTTTATGGACAGATAGAGTAGATTACCCCTTATCTTGTCAATGATACTTTGTCTCAACCTTTCTTTTATTCCAATTGTCTGCTGCCTTAGGCTTAGTTCTTGCATTCATACCAGACATTACTTGGTCCTTTTTAAAGATAAAATAAGGTCTTCTCTGCATACTGGCTTTAAAATATGCTCATTTATCGTAGGTAGAGCCTTTGCTGCCCGCAAGCGTCCATAGCCTCGACAGGGTTACCATGTTATCCAGCAATGATCCTTTTTCCTGCTTGAGGTTATTTACAACATTTCAGAGAAAAATCCTTTTTTACTTTTTCCTTTTTTTACTCTCTAAAGAACAATGTCTTGGTTTGGTGGCCAAATTATGACACAGTCATTCACTTGATTTACACTTTTGCTGAACAAGCTGGCTCGTGATGAGACCCCTTGTCTTTTGATTGCAACAATCTTGAGTCGTTGCCCTGTTTTGATAGACAGTATTGGCAAAGTCAGCAAGTTATAATATCTGTGATCATGATAAGCTGGCTCGTTATGAGACCTCTCATTCTTTGAGATATAGTGTTTTCTCGGATTGTTTCTCTGAATGCTGCGGTTTCCTTTAGCAGGGAGGAAGTCATTGTTTTTCCTTAAGAAAGCTCTGGACGACAATAATAGAGTTTGAAAACAACAGCTTTACAGAGAATATTTATTTTATTATTGATGATACTTTCATTGTGCTGGCATAAAACAATTTTTTACCAAAGGTTGCTTTCCTCAAAGTTTTTTGAGAGGTTGAAACTAATATCATATTCAGGTTAAAGTTAACTCTATTTGTTAATAATAAAAATCATATTTTTCGAAAAGTTTTGCTATTTGTACAAGTGAAATCAAAATCTGATAGAGATTTGGTGTGCTCTTTCATGAATCTTTTTCAATGATCATTTACAACCGGTTTTATTTATAAGAAAGAGAAAAACAAAATAAAAGAAACTAAAACTATCCTACAAAAATAGAAGAATGATCTTCTATGGAAAATACATTTTAAGAATCTGTCCATTCACAGGCAAAGAATCTCTTCTACCTACCAAATCCTGCAACACAAACGTCGATGGGCCTATGACTTCTACAATCTGAAAAGGACCAAGCCACAACTTCTGAAATTTCGTATGTTTGCCCTTTTCTTCATGAGCCTTATCCCATTTCAAAACTAAATCTCCCATCTGAAAGTTCTTTCTGGTTATGATGCTTGAGTCAAAAGAGGATTTTATTAGCGCTTGGTGATGAGCATGGGTTTTCTTAGCTTGTTCTCGGCATTCTTCTAGTTTGATTATCTCCATTTGTCTCAATTGCAAAGAGGAAGTAGATACTTCATCGATGTGTTGTACTAAAGACAAAGAGGGAATGATTAAGTGAGTTGGAAGAACCACTTCCTTCCCATAAACTAAATTAAAGGGAGAAGTGCCGATTGAAGCTTTCTTCGTAATTCTATCTGCCCATAAAGCATTTACCAGCGCTTTGTGCCAATTCTTTTGGTTTTGGTCGACTGTTCTTTTGATAATCCTGATTAGGTTTTTGTTTGTCGATTCAGCCAGCCCATTACCTTGCGGATAGTAATTGGCAGAATATTTTAGTTTGAACCCTCTTTTTAGTACAAACTCAGTCATTGCATTTCCAGAAAAATATGATTCATTATCAAACATTAAGGCCGTTGGCAATCCAAACCTAGTGATGATAAATTGATCTATGAATTCAATAATGTTTTCAGAATTAACTGTCTTGAGAGGAACTGCTTCTACCCATTTAGTAAAATAATCTGTTGCCGTGAGGATATACCTATGCTGCTTAGAAGAGTGAGGAACGATCTCGCCTATTATGTCCAAGCCCCATTGGCTGAATGGTTGCTCGATGTTAACTGACTGTAGTGGCATGGACGATTTCCTTTGTTTCCCTGCAGCAGTCTAGCAGATTTGGCATTTCCTTACGTAATTGTATGAGTCTTTGAACAGCGTGGGCCAATAATATCCTGCACGTAATATCTTATGCGCAGTAGCTTCTCCAGCATAGTGTCCACCTGCTGGTCCATCATGGAGTTCCTGCAAAACCTTTTCGGCTTCAGTTTTCTCAAGACACCTAAGAAGTACAGAATCATAATTCCTTTTAAACAGAACATCATTTATGAGCTGGTATTGTTTAGCTTTCAACCTCAGAGCTCTTTTCTTGGTGTGATCCAGGTGTGATGGAGCATACCCATTCTTAAGATAATAAATGGTGTCCGCATATAATGATTCTGCGTTGTTTAGGATTACCTCATACGTGTGTACCTCTTCAGATGAGTTCTCAGGAATTTGCGACGCTCCAGCTAACATCTTGCAGAAGCCTTGACCTCTTACGATGTTTGCTGGTTTGATCTCAAGATCGTATTCTTGTAAGGCGGTAATC
Organism: Pinus tabuliformis; assembly: GCA_031772625.1. Classification (NCBI taxonomy): domain Eukaryota; kingdom Viridiplantae; phylum Streptophyta; class Pinopsida; order Pinales; family Pinaceae; genus Pinus; species Pinus tabuliformis. Next base: position 341,422,038 of record CM062815.1, on the reverse strand, counting down.
CAATTTGCTCTCTTTTCGCCCACGTCCTTCTGTATCAAAAGGTTTCTTACCGCTGGAAACGATACTACGACTTTGGTATGGGCTTTAAGTAAGAAAGGTCTGAAATATTTGATCGCTTTGAAAACGACATATGCCTGTTTCTCCACGTCTGAATAATTGAGTTCAGCACCTTGTAAGTTCGAGCTAAAGAATGCGATTGGAGCTTCCGCCTTCTCTTGATTTACTTGAGTTAAAATCGCGGCATAAGATTTCTCTGAGGCAAAAGTGTATAAGATGAAAGATTCTGAAAAATTTGGGGTAGCTAAAGATGGAGCGTTGATGATAGCTTGTTTGATCAAGTTGAACGCTTCGTGCTCATCTTGATCCCATTTAAAATTTGAATTCTTTTTTATCATTTTTTGTAAAGGAGAAATAATACGTGAAAAATCCGAGACAAACCTTTTTACAAAATTGATCTGTCCAAGGAAAGATTGCATGGCCTTTTTGTTATGGGGTATGGATATTTCGGAAATTTCTTTGATTCTGTGAGGTTCAATGTGAATATCAGATTTCGACACTATGAATCCAAGCAATTTCCCTTCACTTAATGCGAAAAAAGATTTCTTTGGGTTAAGTGAAATTCCATACCTTAAGCATGTTTGAAAGATTTGTTTCAAATCTTTGAGATGATCGCTTCGCTTCTTGGAGTACATTGTTATATCATCCAGGTAAATCACTACCGATTTATTGACTAAACCTTTAAATGCGATGTCCATGGCTCTCTGAAAGGTAGCGCCGACATTGATAAGACCAAATGGCATCTTCCGATATGCGTATGTGCCCCATTTGGTTCGGAATGTGGTTTTCAACTGATCATCGGGATGTACCAACACTTGATTGTATCCTGAAAATCCATCCAGGAAAGACATTAATTCTAAGCCCGCTACTGCCTGTAGTATTTGCTCCATAGGTGGGAGGGGAAAATTATCTTTCTGACAGGCTTTGTTGAGGTTCCGGAAATCAATACAGATTCTAATATCTCCGTTTTTCTTTCTAACAGGCACCATATTGGATACCCATTTGGAGTGTCTGACGGGGAAAATTATTCTGGCTCTCAACAATTTATTTAGCTCAGTCTTTATCTGATTTTCTAAGTTGGGGTGGATTTTTCTGAGCTTCTGCTGGACAGGTTTTTCATTGTCAATCATAGGGATAGTGTGTTGAATGATAGAAGTGTTGTATGTTTTCAGCTCATCGTAATTCCATGCAAAAACGTTTTTGTATTGTCTCAGAAGATGGATATATGCTGATTTTTCTTCAGGGGCTAGGCCGTGGCCCAGATTAACGTTTTGCGGCTTCTGATCGGTTCCTAGGTTCACTAATTCATAATTCAGAGTTGAACTGTAGAGTTTAGAATTGGCAGACCTTTTAAACCGACTTTTCAAATCATATAAATCTTCTAACTTAACCACCGATTTAGGTATAGCATTATCAGTGCTATTTTGGTGAATTTGGTGATCATGATGGTCTTCGTCAATTATTTGATTTGAGTAGGATCCTTCAGAAGTGAGGAAATTTACAATGTCTGGATCGTCGTTGAACACTCTCCAGTTGGTGATGTTGTCAGGGATGGATGGTCTAAAGATTAATTCTATTGAAAACCTATCGGGACTAAAATCTTCAGAGGGAATAAGTCTAGAGGCTATGTTAGCTAACAAGTCTACGCTCGCATTTTGGAGTCTTGGGATTGACGAAATATTGAATGCTATGAAATGTGAAGTCAGATCTTGTACTAAAGATTGATAGTGCTTTAAATGACTTGACAGGCAATGTATGGTGTTACGTACCTGTTTGACGACAATTTCGGAATCTCCAAAGACTTGAAGATACTTAACATTCAACCCGATTGCTTTGTATAGGCCTTGCACCAAGGCTTCATACTCCGCTGTATTGTTTGTGCAATCGAACTCAAGTCTGCATGTAAGCATGATCTTGTTCCCATCTGGGTTAATCAGAACACATCCTGCTCCTGCTCCCTCGTTAGATTTAGAGCCATCAAAATATAATTTCCAAAATAAAGATGTATTTACAGAGTTATCTAAAAAATTAAAACACTTTGAATCATCAGTTTGGGAAAAATTTTCAACTTGGGACACAACTGAATTTTCTAAGTAAGGTGAGATGTGAGCATTGAAATTGCCGAGGAAAGAATCTACCGAGTAATTGCCTATGATACTGCTGTTGTATGCTATTGCTTCGTTTTCTCCTTCCAATTCTGTCACTATGTACTTTTGGTGCAACTCTCGTTCAACCTTTATTTGATTGGGTTTACCGTTGTAGGGTAACCACATGTGCGACCAGTCGGTTGAGAAATATCCGTGGAGTTTTTCGGACCAATCCCTGCTAAGAATTAAACCATAAAATTCAGGGATATCAGCTACTAGAATGTCGATAACCTGACATACTTTCGGGTTAGACGACAATCTTATGGTCACCTGGTTAAGTTCACCAATCACTTCGACTTGAGATCGATCAAGTTGAACTATACGCACTGCGAATTTCTGAGGCTGAACATTCAATTTGGCACATATTGATCTGGGTAGAATATTCGTTGAAGCACCAGAATCAACCAAGCAATTGTGCACGGTTTTATTGAAAATTTCATAAGTGAGAAGAAAAGGAGGAGTATGGGATCTTGACCTTCCTCCAATCAAGGCAATGTTATTCGGATCAATCTTATTGATCATGTTGGTTGGAGGTCTTCCCATGTTGTGGGAAGCTACAGCTGTAGGTAAAGATGTAGTAGGCACGGCATGTAATTCTTTCATCATTATTTTCTGTTGATGTTTCAATTTGCTCAATTCGTAAAGAGTGATATTAGCCCTAGTCTTTTTCATGTCATCGATAATGTTATACTCCATTTCATCCGACACTATCAGTGTTCTTGATGGAGGTGCTTGATCTGATTGGACTAGGCTAAATTGGGTCGCTCTAGCAGTTGTTTTCTTTGTTGCGACCTTATCTTTTGTTGCAGGGCTTGCGCCCTTCTGTTTAGGGGTAGTTTGGGGAGGATCAAGTTGATTTTTGCTTCGTGTGCTAACCAGAAATGCTTCTTGATCCTCTTCTTGTGGGAGGATGAAATCCCACATTCCTTGTAGTTCCACAACTTCTTCATCATCGGTCTGCCCTTCAGTGGTATTCTCTTCTTCTTCTTCTTCTTCAGATTCGACGTTTGAGACAACATTGGGTGGTTTCACCTCCATGGGAGGATTTCTTTTAAAAGACCTGTAGGGCTTTTTTGAAGAAGTTTCTGCTACTTGTTTTCTTATGTCAATCATCTCATTGGACATGGCCTTTAACACCTTTTGTAATCCTTCCATATCGAAAGGATCTTTCGTTTGCTTCTTCTTGGTGTCTTCCTTGAAAGAGATTTTCTTAGATTTGCGTTCTTCTATTGCAGATCTCTTTTCTAGGGCAACTACGCATTTTTCTACTGCTAACGCCTCAGTTAAGTTTTCAACTAAGGTCGTCTTGTTTGCCCTATCTACGAAGATAGCCAAGTTTGATGGTAAGGCCGTGATGTACCATTCACATCTTACTTCCTCGCTGGGTTGAGAAGCGGCAGGAATTTTGTTGAGGATCTTATTGAACCGTAAATTGAAATCTTTAATGGGTTCTCTAGCCTCAGCTTTAAGATTAGATAGGTCATTGATCAATGTCGCTGTTGATCTATCATCGCCAAACTTGGTGAGGAATTGACTTTGAAAGATGTCCCAACTTGTGATGGACCCGGAAGGTAACGAAAAGTACCATGACCCAGCTGTTCCTTGCATTGTGTAAGGAAAAAGTCGGACGACATCATCTTCGTTAGTAACTCCGTTGAGATTAACAGAAAGCATGAAATTATTGATATGCTCTTCAGCTAGCATGCCTGTTTCTGGATTGAACTTAGGTAGCCATTTCTTAGGATGGGCCGGTATTGGGCTCAGGGGTGGAGGCATTAAAACCGCCCCAGGATTGTTCCATGGAGACTGGGCCATCGTTGAGCTGCTAGTTAATGAAAGTGCAGAAGATAATCCCTGATGCTGAGAAGACGAAGATATTATGATCTTTGATGATTGAAGAGGAAGGGTTGTGGAAGATGGATGAGTGATTTGGGATGAGGATGTGGGTGGTTGACTTCGTGGTGAGGGGGTTGAAATGGACGAAGTAGATGAAAGAGTCTCACGGTCAGACTCTGGTGGTGCTTTCCTTGCTCTTTTCCTAGTAGGGAGAGGGAGTTCACTTGGTTGAATACCAAAATTTTCACTCTTCAATCTGGTCAGAGGATGAGCAGGATTGTACTGCGAAGTCACGTCGCTGTTAGATTTATCAGACCTATGAGAAAAAAGAGAGAATCCCTGGAGTTTACGAATCAAAGTTTGAATTTCAGGGGGTTCAATAATGAGTTGGTCTGATATATTGGAGTAGGTAGCAGCGGTGGATACTCGAGTGACTTCTAACTCCGGGTTTAACCGTACTGGAGAAGTCGGAGGAGTTGATGAGGGTGATTTACTCTCAGAATGGCATTTAGATTTTGACTTAGTTGCCATTCATAGTTCGTGCCCTCCTTCTAGCGCCAAATATGTTGAGGGCCCCGAAATCGGGTCAACAAAAAGGGGGATACCCACCCGGTCGGGAACCTGGTTGGCGGCTCCTTGCCCGTTTGGTGTAGTGGGTCCGACTGGGGATAATGGGACCAGCTTCCCAATCTAAAAGATGTGTGTGTGTGTGTAGATTTTGACGATGCTAATCTAAAGGTAATTTTAAGCTAATTTAATTCTAGACTCTAAACTGACTCTATGCTACTGTAATCTAACAAAAACAGCACATCTAATCTATACTAACCCGGGGTAAAATTCTTTCATTATGCGATCTAAAAAGATTTCATACAACAACTGGTAATAAAGATCATTCAACTATCATAAGAATATAAATCAATTAAGATAAACCATTCTGCATAAGAAGTTAGGCAAAACAGTTGTGAACAGCATATCGCATAATCAGTTATTCATATGTCAAGCACAAACAAATGACTCCACCGTACAAAAGTGCCAAATGGTAACCCACACATTCATACATTAACATATAAACAACTCAGTTGTATATCACTCTAAGAATATGAGCATAAATTAATCAAGAGATAAAAGTACCATTTATGACTGATTTCACTCACAAACTTCAAGCAATAACGATTTTATCTCTACTTACTTCTAACATCTACTAAGAGTACAGAAGCGCAACATCAATAGCAGACATTAAGATGCAAACATAAATAAACCTCGATCCATCCATTCATCAAAAAACCCCTCCGAGGGTGCAAAAGTGCATGTTCTGAGGACAAGTTTTTTAACAAATTTCCGGACCCTTCTCCAAATGCCATGAGAAGGGTTAAATACTACTAACTAACTAATCTTAATTACACAAATTTAGGAAACGGATTCAAATGACCGCCCTTTTACTAAAACAAATTTATTTCTAAAAATTGAATCTAATTTCTAACCGTTTCTGTATTTGCTCCTTAGTGCTGTAAGCAATGCAAGGTTCGCCTGGAAAGAGTCGGCTGGTTGTCTTTTTCCTTTGCTCGAGCGATAAAAGTAGAAATAACAAAAGCTGGCACCTCTTTCTGACAAACTAGAAGATATTTTTGAAAATCTTCCTCTGGCTGGGTGTATTTGCTGTGTGTATACTTAGTATAACCCAGATTTCTTTCAAACTGATTGTGCTGTTGCTATTTCGGTTTCCGGCCGTGCGAATGACTCAATGAGTTAGGGATTTCGTTGCCTGGACAATCTTTCGTTCTTTGTTCCAGGCTTTTCTGGAGCGTCCTCCCTCTTCAGCGTTTTTCTTTTTGCTTTATCCAATCTGAGCTCCAGGATCTTTTGCAAACATGCTGCTTTTGTGCGCCTTTGACTCTGAGTCTTGGATAGTCTATTTTCATCAGTGTCTGTTGAGTGATACTCTGGAATCCGCGGCCCTGCTGCATGCGGCATCCATCTGCGAAGGCATCTCCTCTCTATTCTTCTAGTATTGGCGCTTTCCCCTTTTCCTTAGATGTTTCCTGCATATAGATTTATATTAGTTGCTGCCTTATAGTTCACGCAAAGGAAAAGAGAAAATAACGAAAAGATTGACATGAAAGCTTTAAGTTCTAATGAATGCATAATCATGACACTCATAATGACTTGACTCTTCGAAAAACGCAACACGGTCATATTTGGATACTTAGGCGTGCAATCATTAATTTTCCTTAAGGTGCGCGCTCAATTTTGGGTTTACAGATCATGCCGAAGAAACTTTGCGATGAGTGGTTTCTGCGATTCGCATCGCAGCAATTGATAGTCTCATTCATCGCAGATCGCAAATCGCAAGATCGCAGATTTGTAGGATCGCAGATCGCAATATCGCATTTTTCATTTGATCACTGTGCGCTGCTTATGCGACGTTGCGATATGCGACGTCGCATATTGGCCGTCGGCGATTCCTTAGATTTTCTTTCAAAGGCGCTTTCAAAAATATGCGATGCGATGAATGTCGCATCGCTCCTTCGCATCTAAATTTATGTGCATAGGAAAACGCTTCACTCTCCCTTCACGATGCGATATAGCTTTTAGGGAGTAAAACACAAAAATTTTAATAAAAATATTTTTGGGATTTTTTGTTAAGGGTCCCCCTTTGCTTGATGTTATTGCTAATACCAAACAAAGAGGGGGGTTGTTGGTGACCACAACACTTTCCAAACTGACATGATTTGCATATGGTGTTGTCTGGAATTTTGATATCTGGAAGACCACGAACTGCCTGATATTTGCATTCTTTCCTTATTTGTGAAAAGCTTAGATGCCCCAACCTCCAGTGCCATAACCAGTGTTCATCATCCTTGCTCAAATAGCATTGTTGTTGTCCTTCTTCAAATATGTATAGATTATTTGGAGTTCTTCTACCTTTGATTACTGTTTCACCTGTATTAAGATCACGAACACGACATCCATTTGATCTAAATATTACCTCGGTTCCTTGATCACACATTTGGCTGACACTCAGAAGATTGTGCTTTAATCCATCAACATACAATACATTTCCAGCTTTGACCTTTTCCTTTAACTGAGCAGTGCCTTTTCCTTTTATAGCTACAGGAGTATCATTTCCAAAAGAAACTTTATTTCCCTTTTCTAAAGCAGAATATGATTCAAGTTTTTCTTTATCACTTGTCATATGCTTAGAACATCCATTGTCGATGTATCATAGATTTTCCTATCCCTATGCATAAAATGCTATCCCACATCTTTCTGTTTGTGGTTCCTTTATTCTCCATGTTCTGGTGGTTGAGGCTTGTTCCTTTGTCTGCTGAAACCTGCTCCTGCATTCAGAATCTTCATGACCAAAGTTATTGCAAATAGAACATTCAACTTCATTTTCAAGAGTCGAAAAGTTGTTATAGGTCCTTTTTGTAATCCCGGTCATACTTCTTTGTTTTTGAGCTTCTCTAGTCATGATTGTTTTATATGCAACACATTGAGCTGCTTTGTGACCAAAGTTATGGAAAGAGAAACATTGTCCATTGAAGAAACTTCTGCGATTATCAAATCTACTGGCCAAATGATTGTAATTTCTATTGTCATCCATTCTTGAAGCAAATTGAGAAGATTTTACCTGTGGCTGGTTGTAGCTTTTGTTCCTTAAGACGGATTGCCCCTGGTTTACCTGATAGTCCTTGTTTGTTCTTGATATAATTCGTCCCTGCTTTACCTGGTGATCTCCATTGTGCTTTTGCTCATTCCTTCTTGCTGCATCAAGATAATTCTTTGAGGTGGATGCTTGAGATGTTTCTCCATTATACCCCAGACCTGTCTTGTTTAGTGGAGAACGTTGTATATTGATGATCTCATCCAGAGTTTCAGATCCTTTGACAAACTTAAGATTAATAGCCTTTGTTTTCTCAATTTCTTTTCTAAGGCCAACAATTTCACATTCTAACTTTTCAAGAAATTTTTCTTTTTCATCAATTTGAAATTGTAGAGTATCAATGATCACATTCTTTTCTTCTATACATGTCTTGAGTCTAGAAATCTCTTCATAAAAGCTATCCACATCTATAGCATCCATGTAATCATCATCTTCAAATGCCATTAAAAGTTTATAGTCATTACCTCGTTCATCTTCATCACTATTTGATAGACCATCACTGTCTTCATGAGTGTAGTAGCTTTTCTTATTTTGTTTCTTGTTCCATCTAGCAGGTTCCTTTCCTTTGTCAATCTTATCCTTATGAGGACATTTTGCAGCATAATGACCTACTCTTCCACAAGAAAAACATTTAAAAGGTAACTTACCTCTGAACCTTCCAGTACCCCGTTGAAGATTTCTGACAAAATTTGATTCTTATTCTTCTTCTGGCACGTGACTTGCTTCATAGTAGTCTCCTTTGCCTGAAGCCTTGAAAGAAGCTTCTCTCCTGTCTGATGGACCTCCTTTTCTCATTTCATAAGCAGTTAGAATTCCGTGTAGCTGAGACATAGTAAGAGTTCGTAGATTTTCCTTTTCTTCTATTGCAGACACTTTAGATTCAAACTTGGGGGACAATGATCTTAGAACTTTTTCAACCACAATAGCCTCTTTTATTTCTTCACCCAAGTTTTTCATGCAATTAACAATCTCGTCTACCCAAAGGAAATAGTTAGCCACACTTTCATCATTATACATTCTGAGATTCTCATACTGAATCCTGAGGGTTTGAAGTTTAGCACGCTTTACCTGTTCATCTCCTTCGTAGCTCAAGACAATCTTGTCCCATATTTCTTTTGCGGATTTATATTGCATAACCTTCACGAATTCTATTTGAGATAAGCATCCCAGCAGAGTATTGACTACTTTAGCATTTGTTTCATATTTCTTCTTCTCGGCCGGATCTATAGGAGTAGCTGAAGGAAAAGTGTAGCCTGTATCTATGATATCCCAAACTTCTGTACCAAGAGATTGAAGATAGGCAGTAACTCTTACCTTCCAATAATTGAAGTTTGTCCCATCAAAAATTGGTGGCCTGATTGATGCTTCCCTCTCGTAGTTGCTCATGATGAATGATCTTCCTTCAAGCGATCAAGCTATTTCAGAAGGACCTGATCTGATACCAATTGTTGGAAATAATACTAAGAGGGGGGGTGAATCAGTATTATTAAGCCAACAATTTCCTTTTTAAATTCTAGAAGATATACGCTACTTCAGATAATAAAAACCACGTATATACGCAACTATAGATAAAGAAACCCGTGTATATCAAACAGACTTATAATTTGAATTATCTTTCAGATGTCAGTTATTAATCTGTGATTCAGATGCACATAAACAGTATCAGAAACAGTGAAACAGAGCAGAAGCCAGTCACACACAAGAACACAAGATATAAGGAGGAAACCCAATGTGGGTGAAAACCCCCTGCTGTAATTCGTCTCTTTTAATTAGAAACTTCTCTTACAATGTCTTGTACTGGAGCAGACTTTACCAGTACGCAGGTTGCAACCTGCAGAGAGCTATAACTCTCTCTCGTTTTCTAGCTTTCCAGGAAGGGAGCTCCAACCCCTTAGTTCTTGTACTAGCTTGAGATACTAGTACACAGGCTCCTACCTGCAGAAGGCTGCAACCTTCTCTTTGCTTTCAGGGACCTCGTTTCATTAATTTTCAGACTGGATCCACAAGTAACATCAATCAAACATCAAGAATTTCTGCATAACCCAAACTCCTTTTCACCAATCAAAAGCTGAAACAAATAAGCACTTCTCTGACCACTGAACCCAGAACACAGTAACTGTAATCAAACACCAATTCTGAACCCAGAGCACTGCAGCAATAAAACAGAAGCAGCTAGAACATAAGTCAAGATATATACGCTACTTCACTATTCATCAACCTGCGAGTATACGCTTCTGTATCACAACCAACCTGCGTATACGCGTCTTTCATTCACAGAAAACGCGTGTATACGCACTTTTAATTCACTGAACCTGCGTACAGATCTATAAAGGACAATTTATTCTTTAAAGCATTCAGACACTAGTTAGCCCAGATTTATAGATCAAGAGTGCGCCATATATAACAGATCAAAATCATACAGAGATACCAATGATCAAGCCTTGAGATTTAGATCCATCAATAGTCCTTATCCTTCTTGCGCTTAGGTTCCTCCTTTTCAGATCTAGATCTGCACCATAACCTGATCACCCCTATTCCAGATCTAGCACAATATCAGATATTCAATAAATCAGATGATTGCCTTGCCACATGATCTCCTTCCTCTTTTATAGTTATAGGCCTTGCACAATACCACGGGCCAAAACCATAATAAACAATACCAAGGGCTCAAAACCTGAGGTCAACACTTCTGTCGAGATACAATGGTCCACAACCATGGGTTCAAATTCCAAGGACTAACAACCACGGACCAAAAGTAAGTTTCCCACCATGTACGCGCTTTTATGTGCATAAAAGTACGTGTATACACATACGTGACTTCGGAACGTATAACCCGCGTGTATGCGCGTCTTCTGCAAGGTGTACCTGCGTATACAAGATTTCCTTCATTCTGAGCACCTGAACTGAGATCTGTCACCAAAGAGAGTTGCCATCAAGGACAACACCTGTGCCATAGCGCCACACCTGTGCCAAAATGCCAACACACCTAAGAATTAATTTCTCAACATGGAGCTCCACACAGTTAGGAAATGAAATACTTCTAAGCCAACTTCTATTTCTGCACTGTGGCAAGCAACCAACAATTGATCACTCCCAGCTCCAGAGAGTGGGGAATTCAAGTAGTTAATGTGAAAGCGATAGGTGAACCTGATGAACAACTAAAGAGGAATGTCATCAAAAAGATGTGGCCTGATTGGAGGCCAGCACACGAATGGCAGGGAGATATTTTCTTGAACCATCATTCAGTTTTCTTTATGTCTATTATTATGTATTTTTTTATTTTCTAGAAAACAGAATCAAATCCGATTGTAATAATTTTCGGTAGCATAACCTTCACACGATAAGATAGCTAGTCGATTAGATGGCTGGAGCTCAACTAAGATATTTTGTAATTGTTGTTCAAAGCTCCCCCTCTCCTTATATGTAGAGGGAAGAAACACTTAAATGAGGTTCCCAATTTCTACATTCTAGAGGATCGAATTCTTCTTGTGCAAGTTCTAAGCTCTGTTTGTAGAGAGAGCAGTCCCACTTTGGTTCAATTTTCTTGTTCATAAGGTGCTCGAGCATATACAATTTTTAAATGTAATGGACTAGTGAATTGGACTCCATATACAAAGATTAATGAAGTAGTTTGGTTGATTCCAGTCAGAACAATGTGCAGTATGTTTGCCCCTTTGTATATCATTTCATGTATGTCCTTCCTCTTCTGGAATCGTGTTATGAAGTTGTTGGTTTCACTATCTCATGGTTGTATGTATGCTTCTAAGTAGTGAGAAGTACCTACGTAAACACATATTTACTTGTGTTATTTGATAGCCTACAGTACTTGTGTAATCACGAATTTACTTGTGCTATTTTATAGCCTACAGTACCTGTATGTAAGCACATATTTATGTTGGGTGTAGGAATTACACTTGAGCAAACTCCTCAACACTTAAATTGTCAACACGGGGGATTCGTAAACTTAGAGACGAAGCATAGGCAATGCCAGAGATGGTATGAATATTTCTAATGTCAATCCCTACTTTCTTTAAAGGAAAGATTGCAGAATCAAATTAAAAAGAGAAAAAGGCAACTTGAACCACCCAAATAATCTAAGACTAGAACAAGGAAGAATGTATTTGCAAAAGGGATTTAGAAATAAAGGGGCAATCACTCTAGCTAACTATTGATCAACTACTAAGTGTGTGTTTTTCTTTAGCAGAAACACTTTAGCAGTCTCATCAGATGGGTCCTTCAAACCTGCTTATGTAGAGATTTCCTTCTTGCATTAATCTATCCTGCACTACTGCAATCTGCTTGCATTGGTGCAAGAACATAGATATATGCAGAGGGTATAAATGGTGTCTTTACTAAAAGCATTTTACTTCGTGAAAGAGAACTCAGATCCTGTGGCAAGAAACTAGTTCTTGCACCAGATCAGAGCTTCTTGCACTTAGTATTTAATTCTTGAAATACGTGTTTAATTACTGCAAGTGTTATCAAATTGCACACACAAAAATAAACGTTTCTAATTTTAACAGAGTGCAAAAATAAAGAAACAATCCATATAATCTATCTTGTCATAAAGTGTTAATGAAAGCAAGAAAATTGCGAGAAGTAAACTTGGAAGGCTTGCTGTATCACACCAAGGTGCACTGGTGCAGGTTCATTTCTCCTGCTTGGACAAGGCAGGGAAACCAATCAAACAGAACTGGAGAAAATAATAACACACCAACGTGCACTAGTGTAGGTTTATTTCTCCTGCTTGGACTAGGCAGGAAAACTAATCCGAAATCAAGTACAGGAAAATGAATAGCACACCAACATGCACTGGTGCAGGTTTATTTCTCCTGCTTGGACCAGGTAGGAAAACCAATCCAAAATCAGGTGCAGGAAAATGAATAGCACACCAACGTGCACTGGTGCAGGTTTATTTCTCCTGCTTGGACCAGGCGGGAAAACCAATCTGAAATCAAATGCAAGGAAATGAAATTTAACTACTTCACACAGTGGATCCACTTTCACTCAGACAGGAATGCATGTGCTGGAAATTAAATCACACTTGTCAATATATAAACATAAATTACAAGAAACAAGAAATAGGGTAAACGTGCTGGGTTGGTTGGGCCCTAGCCAACCAACGTGTTTCCCTTTCAAATAGAAATGTTGCTAAGTACTTTATCTATTCGTCAGCTTTTAAACACAAAAATACGATTTATGCAACATAAGGAGGAGTTCCCTTCTTATTAATTCATAGAGGCTAATACATGCGTGAATACATAGTCTAGCCCAGATTTGGGTGATAACAAAATACAAGCTTGTTTCCGCCTCCCTGGTTATATCTCTGTTCTATACAAACTTCTGTAAAAAACTATATCTTCCTATTTACATTCCTCGTTATATAGATCCTTGGCCGAAGGCCAAAAGGATATTTTAACCAATTACATAACCAATATGCAGAATTTAGCTTTCCACCTTCAAAATTAGGCATTTTAACAAAAATGGTCGTAGCCAATCTCCAGCTGTTCGTTCTTCATAAATCCATCTCAGCTACCTTTGATCAACCTTGTTGTCATGGCTGAAGCTTGGCTGCCTTCAAATCATCTTGCTGTTGTGGCTGAAGCTGTGCAAAACGAGGCGGTGATCAAGGAGGTCTGGATCTGTTGCAAGGATTCGTTGCGCTGGCACTGGTGCAAGATCCGATCCTACACTAGGATTAGCGGTCACAATAAGAACTTGACTACCAAACAAACATTGGAGATATTGATAAGTTACAAGAGTTATTATAAGCAAGAAATCATGTAATAAATAATTAATTAATGCTAAGTTAAGTTAAAAAATATGAAATATAAAGTTCATACAAAATATGTCATCGTTCTTGGACTAGTGCAAGATGAGGGTGTATAAGAGAGGTAAAACAACGGTAAATGGTTATAATTTGGGAAGGGAAAAATGGTCAAAAAAGAGAAAATTAGGGGGCTAACATCCTCCCATCCCTAAACTATTGTGTTTCCTCACACAACCCTTTACCTCTGCAACAAACTTCAAAACTTTGAGCATTCCAGCTCAATCCTGCTCTGGCATACTGTCATCAACCTGCAATGTTTTAGACTTCTTCTTTATGATGTCCTTTAACTTCTTTGTCACCTTTTTAAGTCGCCTGAAGCATTGTGCAGCTCGGTACTTCCAAACTTTAACTTCTCTTCTTGCACTGGTGCTTTGTCTTGTACTGGTGTAGGAGGGGATTCCACGCCTTGTGGGGATTGTGGTTCTTTGCTTGCATCAAAAACTTTATTATTTTTCTGGGGCTTTTTGATAAAATCAGCCAACAGATCATTGTCCTCGACCTCTGTAAACTTTTTTGCGTCTGCAAGGACTGACAGGTTGTCGTTTTCAGGCATAGAAGGGGTCTCTTCAACTAGTGCACTATCTGTCTTCTTATTTGAAGATGATGCCTTTTTTGCTTTTCCAGATTGTTTCCTTTTTGCACTGGTGCAAGAATGACTTCCCTTTTCATTCTTGCTCAGGCCCTTACTTGTGTTGGTGGGGTCTTCTATCTCCTTTCTAGCGGCTGTCCCTTCGTGCAGCTATTTTAACAACGCCTCTCATGTCATACCCTTAACTTCTAGCTATTTCAAGACCAAAATTTTTATCAGGCCGTGGTGATATAGTCTTGTGTCAGCCTAGTTTTCCCTTCCATCCTGTACACTTTTAGCCATTTTCTCCAAGATGTTGAGCAGAAAATAGGGGAAATTCATCCTCCACTGGATGTGTCGGCTGGCTTCAAAATTTTGCAGCATTCTAAAATGCTATACCAAGGTGCGGGCGTATCTTCCCTCACAGGTCACAAACTTTGGTAAGATGAAAAGGAGGTATTTCCATTGTCCCAGCAGGGCACTGTGTGGAACTCCTACCTTCTAGTCTACCTCTATCTTCTTATCAATGACGAAATGTTGCCAGCACTTCCTTTCTAGCTTCTGATTCTTGAACCACTACTCACTAGTGTTCTCCAAGCCTATCACTACTGCTATGAATTCTTCTGTAACTTTAAATTTGAGAGGCCCAATTTTCACTCGGTTGTTTCTAAAACTCCTTGTGAACTATAAAGCCACTTCTTTATCGTGCCCATCAAACTTCTGCAGGAACTATAGAAAACCCGAGTCTCACAATAGTGCAAGACTATTGCGATACTTGGCAGTCTGCTCTACTTTGCTGAGAGACGAGGGTTCATTTCGAACATGTTGCATCACTGCTTAATGGCTATGAACAGTTAAGAATTCTACATGCAATACCGGGGAAATCGGCTCTTATAAATAGAGATCCAACTGTCCACCATCCTTTCCATCGTATCACCGGTTCATTCACCGTAGATGCACGACATCTTTGAGGTCAGGCCGGATTGGTACTTGCGGCGGCGTTTTAATGGCTAGGTGAGGTAATAATTATGAGTGAAGGACGTTTAGGATTATGGCAAAGAGGGGTAATTATGTCCAAGCAATGGTTAAAACATTTCCGCATTCCTTCATAATTCAAAAAAAGAACTTAGCATTCATTAAAAAAAGATCATGATTTCTAACTTAAAAACACCTTGTACTTTAAATAATTTTCTCCTAGTTAGTATGATAGCATAAGTACTTCGTCGGTTAAGTGAAAGGACTTCATATAAATTTTCATGATGACCACTTTCCTATGTCATATGCTATGAAAAGAATAACTTGTACTATGTTGCTGACGAGGTGCATGCTTGCACTGATTTTCTTGCACCGCTTAAATTATGATATTCTGCCGATACCATTCTGCTTGCTTTATTATATAGGACAACATGCTTGCACTAGTGCAAGCATAATATCTAAAAATAGAGAATTTAAATAAAATATAGGCTAGATTTTCACATGACTTCCTCAACTTATACTAAAAATCTGCTTCGCCCTTTCTTGATGCTTTAGAGCATATCCTTTTGCTCTTTGTATGCAAGATCCTGCAATAAATTCATGAGGGACTAAAGAAGTTGGAAAAGGGAATTTTTAGAATGGGAAGGAATTCTGTTACAGGGATTCCAGGAATAGTACCAAAAGAGGGAATAAATAGAAGTGGGATAGGAAAAAAATTTCAAGGGTAAAGTGGGATTTCTTCGAAGCGGACAAGGTAAATTTAGAAGAATATGGGAAGGTTAATTATTCTGGGATTGAAGAAGAAAATTGAGGGAATATTACGAAAGTGGAATATGAAGAGAGGCAGAAAATTTTCTGGAAGGTCTACCTGCATTGGTTCAAGAAAAAATAACTGCAACGAAAATTAAGCGTTACTTGAGTAAAAATATCCATGCTAATTACCCCAATTGTATAAAGGTTGGTTCTGCTGAACCTTGTTTTACTTGGTGGTCGGTAGCATATCTAAAGATCAAGCAAAATTTTATTGTTATTAGAAAATTTTGATCTTCCTGCCAGCAAGATGGTTTTCAGGTTGATCCTTCTGCAATCATGTTAGCGAACTGATTTTCATAATTATAGGAAAATATTTTTTCTTTACTTTTTTCCTATTTCTTATTTTTTATATTTAAGAAGAAAGAGATTTCATGTTTTCAAAAGCTTGGTATTACCATTCACCACTACCATCCCAAATTGTTGTTGGACTTGTTGTGTAAAATCTTTCCTGGTAGGTGGCTGAAAATATTTCTTTAACCTGTGTCCATTTACCAAGAATACTGAATTTTGTCCATGAATAGTTTTAACTTTTACTACTCCATTCTCAAATACTCGGATCAGTTCATAAGGTCCCATCGAACGTGTATGGAATTTCCCTTTACAGATTTTAAATCTAGAATCATAAAGGAGCACCCAATCACTTGGTTGGAACTGCTTTTTCTGAATAGACTTGTCATGCCACCTTTTGCGTTGTTGCTGAATTAGTATATTCTGCTGAACAACATCCCTACGGAATTCATCTAACTCATTTAATTGGAGAAGACATTGTTGTTGTGCCTCAGAGATATCTAGTCCCAACTGAACTGTATTTCTGAAAGTTTTGATCTGGAATTCAATTGGTAACAGAACCTGTTTGCCATATACCAGCTCATATTGTGTATGTCCCATGCTATTCCTCCAAGTGGTTCTATATGCCCACAAAGCCTCTGGTAATCGTTCAACCCAGTCCTTCCGATGCATATTTACTATCTTTGTCAGAATGGACTCAATCACTTTGTTCGTGGATTCCACCTGGCCATTTGCTTGTGGGTGATGCAGCATGGATTTTGTATGCTGGATCTTATATTGCTCCATCACACCCCATACCAGATTAGAAATAAACTGCAGACCATTGTCAGAAACAATTTCTCTAGGCACACCAAATCTAGTAAAGATTTTAGTAAAAAGAAAATCAACAACAACTTTTTCTGTAGCAAAAGAAACAACTTTAGTTTCTACCCATTTCGTAACAAAATATGTACAAACCAAGATATGATTTTTACTTAATGATGTTGGATTTATTGGCCCTATAAAAAAATAGCCCATTTCTCAAATGGCTCAATCATAACTTGAGGGCATAAAGGCATTTCGTTGGTTTGATTAGGCTGGCCCATTCATTGACAACTATCACAATGCTTGATATACTGTTTAGCATCCTTAAATAAGGAAGGCCAAAAGTAACTAGCACACAATACTTTATATGCAGTCCACTTATCAGTGAAGTGGCCTCCATAAGGTTCATCATGAGTAGATTTCAATATGTCAAACACTTTGTCCTCTCTTACACATCTACAGATAATTAGATCTGGACCATTATAAAAGAGATCTCCTTGAATCCAAGAATATGCAGCACTTTTTTGAACAATACTCCGCTTTTCACAAGTGGACAAGTGGGGTGGTGTTTTCTCAATAACCAAATAATTAGCAATGTCAGAAAACCACGGGGAATCTGTTGACATAGCAAAAATATGTTCATCCGGAAAATCATTATTAACAAGAGTTGCTTCACCAGGATTATCTAATCTAGAAATAAATCTACTACAACATTAGATTTTCTTGGTCTATCATCAATAGTAATATTAAATTCCTACAACAATAGTAACCACCTAGTCACTCTACCGCTAGTTAATGGTTTATTCATCAAATATTTAATCATGGAATAATCAGTATGTACAAATACTTCATATCTTGTAATATAGTGCATGAACTTATTAATTGCAAAAATTCCAGCTAAAAACTCTTTCTCTATAACTATATAATTTAATTCAGCGGAAGACAAATTCTTACTAATATAATAAATAGCATAGGATTGCTTATTTTCCTCTTGTCCTAAAGTTGCACCAATAGCCAAATCTAAAGCATCAGAGGAAATGTGAAAAGGCAGGGACCAGTTTGGACCTCTCAAAACTGGTGCATGTACTAACTTTTCCTTCAATGTTTCAAAAGACTATTGGCAAGCTGTGGTCCAAGAAAATTCACTATCCTTAGCTAGAAGTCGAAAAAGAGGAGCAGCTATCTTAGAAAAATTTTCAATGAATCTTCTATGGTAACCAACATGTCCTAAAAAACCTCTTACTTCCCTTTGAGTTTTGGGTGCAGGAAGATGTAGAATGATTTCGATCTTTGCTGGATCAACCTAGATACTTTTACCAGAAATCAAATGGCCAAGTACCACTCTCGCTTTGCACATTAGTCTAAATTTCTTGTCACTCAAAGCGGGATGGGCTTCCTAACAATGAAGAAGTACTTTTTCCATATTTTTGAGAGCTTCCTGAAAAGAATCAGCAAACACAGAAAAGTCATCCATATAAATTTCTACAAATTCTAGATTAGCAAAAATGGATAGGACTGCCCTTTGAAAGGTAGCAAGGGCATTACATAAACCAAAGGGGAGCACTCTATAAGAAAATGTACCCCATGGACATGTAAAAGTAGTTCATCCTGATCTTCAGGTGCAATCTGTATCTAGTTATAACCACTGAAGCCATCCAAAAAGGAAAAATATTTCTTTCCTGCAAGGGTATCAAGCACCTGGTCAATGAAAGGGAGAGGGAAGTAATATTTGACAGTGGCTTTGTTTAATTCTCGATAATCAATACAAATATGCCATCTTCCATCTTTCTTAGGTACTAGCACTAATGGAGAGACCGACTAACTGCCCGAAATAGGATAGATAAAACTAGCATCCAAGAGTTTCTGTACTTCTTCCTTCACAATATCTCTTAGAGTTGGATTCATTCGCCTTTGGGGTTGTCGCATAGGTCGGGCTCCTTCTTGAATATAGATATCATGTGTACAAGTTTCAGGAGTAATACCCTTCATATCTTCATAACCCCATGCAAAGGAACTAAGATGGTTTTGCAACAAATTCACAAGCTGCTCTCGCTGAGATGAGTCCAAATCTGAACTAATATACAAGGATTTACTGGGGCTGATCTCAACAAGAGTAGTATCAGGTTGAGGAGTACTCAAGGGGGTGGCCGAATGCAGTGGTACAGAGGGATGAGAATCATGATTATCTTGAAAATCTAGGCTGAAAATATGGCTCAATGGCTCAAAATTAGGCATCGTGTCTAGATTATTTAGGAAATCTTGAATCTCATCTTCTTGTGAAGACCTGACATACTGATGAATAAGGAAAATGGGCTGAGTCTCCTCATCACTACTTTGATCCAACCATAAAGTATCTCGAAGGTCCTGAATGGATCTGGAAGGGGGGTATAAGGTAACTTTCCTCCTAGAATCTCCATGCGAAATATACATATCACCAGAGCGACATCCAATATATGCATCGGCTGTAGCAAGCCATGGTCAACCCAAGATCAAGGGATGTCCTCCTACTGGGTTCTTTGGCTGAAGCACAATGAAATCAGCAAGATATTCCCAAGAATATAATGAGATGATCACATCGTCCAATACTCCTTCTGGCTTAATTTTAGATCTATCTGCTAATTCAAGCACAGTGGGAGTAGGGCAAAGATGAGATAACTGAAGTTGATCCATGGTTTGCTTAGTCATGACATTAATGGCTACTCCCAGGTCTATAATAACATTAGAGACAAGGACATTACCAATCTGAATTGAGACAACAGGGTTTCCAGGATTAGTATATTTTTCCATAGACACACATCCCGTCATCAACTCTGTTGCCCTACCAAAAAATTGAATGGTTTGGGGTTCCAATCTCTTCCTCCAGGGTTTCTTGAGACAGAGTTCCTTAATAATATTGGTACAAATAGGGATCTCTTTGATGGCTTGGAGAAGAGGTATCTTAATGAAAAGTTTCCGAAGCTCTAATGCCAAGCTAGTCTCAGAAATAGGCTCACTTCTTTCTATTACTAGCCTCTCTGGGAAGGGAGGCTGGTTGGAAGAAGATGTAAAGGATTCAGAGGGTAAGGGCTGCTTAGTGACAGCTTTCGGAGAATGATTAAGAGTTTCCACTTCCTCTTTCTCTTCAACAATCACTCTAGGTTGCTTTTGATTTTCTGATGTTACAATCCTTCCCGATCTTAATTGAATATCATGAACCCCAACTGGAATAGACTGGTACTCGAATAAAGGTGGGTTTGTTACATAGATCATTTTCACTACTTTATTATTGTTAGGATTGGGCATAGGTTGAGTAGGCAACTAAGGAGGTCGAAAAGGTGGAGGTAAAGGTAACGGTGGAGCAGACTGACTCAGAGGTTGAGGCATTGAATAAGGTGTATGTGTAGATGGATATGACTACATGGGTGGTTGGTAGGAATATGGAGAATGAGTTGGCCCTCTCCAACCTTGTTGCCATGGTTGAGAAGGTTTCCCATGCTGATATTGGTTTCCATACTGCCACTACTGATTAGTATTAGGAGAAGAATATGCATGTGAATTATAACCAAAATAGCGTGGAGAAAATTCAGGAGCCATACCTGCACCTACCTGAGGCCAATTTCCTTTTTCTTCCATAGCATACAAGTATTCTGCTTCAGGCTGTTCCCCTGTAAATACAACTTTAAGTCCTGGTATAGAGGGGTATTTTTCTGTCATATGGTCTTCTGCACAAATAGCACACTTCTTAATTTCTTTCAAATTAAGAGGACATTCTTTAGGAGGATGCTTGTCTCTACATTTAGCACAGAAAATACTTAATGAATCTTGTTCCTTCATGAGTTTTTGCTGAAATTTTAAAGAGTCCAGCTATTTGGTAACAGTATTCATTATATCAATTTTTATGTTTTCCATTTTATTTTCAGTCCAATAATCATAGCATCAGTAGATTCGGTTTTTCTATTTCTATTTCGAGTTCTTCTACCAAATCTATACTGATTTCTTGAAAATTTCCTGCATAATTCACAAATTTGTTCGAAAGTTTGCTGAGAAATATCACCTTGTCCTAACAGATTTAAATTATTTCTAGCATTATCAGTAAGTCCTCTTAAGAACAAGGTTCTAATAGTACTGGAATCAAGCTTAAGTTTCTACCTTTGTAAAATATACATAAATCTTTCTAGGTAGTCTTCAAGAGTTTCATCATCATCCTGTATGATTGTAAAAATCTCATCCTGCATGTCCAGGTTTTTGCAATATTTTTGATATTTAGACAAAAACACTCTCTTCATCTGATCCCAAGAGATGTAGTGTTTCCTCCTAACCCCATAAACTAGCGTAAAGCTGAGTCTTTGAGAGTAACAGGAAAGAATCTTAGCTTCTAAGCATCAGTTGAATAATCATAACTTCTACACAAAATATCAAACTCAAATAGAAAAGAGTCAGGATCTTCATGAACTTTACCATGGAAATGAGGGAGATCTGATGGTGGAATGTTCTTCATCTGCGCCACAGTATCAGGGTCCACAATTGGAAACACAAAAGTGGATTGTTCCCCACTTACTTGGTTTTCATCAGTCCTTTCCGCATGATCTTCATGGTCTGCCATTGTTTCCCTTTTTCTCCCAACAGATTGAACCACACCTGAGCTGTTTTCACCAGAATCCAGGTGGACTGTTCTTGCGTGATGTGTTTGAATTGGATTGGGCTTCGCGCTCACAGAAGGAGACCCAATATGAGAATTGTTTTCAGAATTCTTTCGGCCCTTAGTGGGCTTTGAACCCCTACCTTTTCTAGGCATTCATTTCAAAAAAGAAAGAAAAATAACAAAACAATTTCTAATAAAAATGTTGTCAGAAATCAATCAACACTAGTAAAATTCCTTCAAATAAGATTTTCCAAAAAAATACTGCAAAAATGAAGGAAAAATTACCTCTATTGTATAATCAGAAAATTCTTACCAAATCAAATCACCTCCCTGGCAACGGCGCCAAAATGTTGGGTGTAGGAATTACACTTAAGCAAACTCCTCAACACTTAAATTGTCAACCTGGGGGATTCGTAAACTTAGAGACGAAGCACAAGCAATGCCAGAGATGGTATGAATATTTCTAATGTCAATCCCTACTTTCTTTAAAGGAAAGATTGTAGAATCAAACTAAAAAGAGAAAAAGGCAACTTGAACCATCAAAATAATCTAAGACTGGAACAAGGAAGAATGCATTTGCAAAAGGGATTTAGAAATAAAGGGGCAATCACTCTAGCTAACTATTGATCAACTACTAAGTGTGTGTTTTTCTTTAGTAGAGACACTTTAGCAGTCTCATCAGATGGGTCCTTCAAACCTGCTTATGTAGAGATTTCCTTCTTGCATTAATCTATCTAGCACTAGTGTAGTCTGCTTGCACTGGTGCAGGAACATAGATCTATGCAGAGGGTATAATTGGTGTCTTTACTAAAAGTGTTTTGCTTCCTGCAAGAGCACTCAGATCCCGTGGCAAGAAACTAGTTCTTGCACCAGATCAGAGCTTCTTGCACTTAGTATTTAATTCTTGAAATAAGTGTTTAATTACTGCAAGTGTTATCAAATTGCACACATAAAAATGAATGTTTCTGATTTTAACAAAGTGCAGAAATAAAGAAACAATCCATATAATCTATCCTGTCATAAAGTGTTAATGAAAGCAAGAAAATTGCGAGAAGTAAACTAGAAAGGCTTGCTGTATCACACCAACGTGCACTAGTGCAGGTTCATTTCTCCTACTTGGACCAGGCGGGGAAACCAATCAAACAGAACTGCAGAAAATGAATAACACACCAACGTGCACTGGTGCAGGTTTTTTTTCTCCTGCTTAGACAAGATGGGAAAACTAATCTGAAATCAAGTACAGGAAAATGAATAGCACACCAACGTGCACTAGTGCAGGTTTATTTCTCCTGCTTGGACCAGGCGGGAAAACCAATCCGAAATCAGGTGTAGGAAAATGAATAGCACACCAATGTGCACTGGTGTAGGTTTATTTCTCCTGCTTGGACCAGGTGGGAAAACCAATCCGAAATAAAATGCATGGAAATTAAATTTAACTACTTCACACAATGGATCCACTTTCACTCAGACAAGAATGCATGTGCTATAAATCTTAATCACACTTGTCAATATATAAACATAAATTACAAGAAACACGAAATAGGGTAAACGTGCTGGGTTGGCTAGGCCCTGGCCAACCAATGCATTTCCCTTTCAAATAGAAACGCTGCTCAGTACTTTATCTATTCGTCAACTTTTAAACACAGAAAAACGATTTATGCAACATAAGGCAGAGCTCCCTTATTATTAATTCATAGAGGCAAATACATGCGTGAATACATAGTCCAGCCCAAATTTGAGTGATAACAAAATACAAGCCTATTACTGCCTCCCTGGTTATATCTCTGTTCTATACAAAC
>CM062815.1:341233636-341393636 GCA_031772625.1 Pinus tabuliformis | reverse complement strand
AGCACATTAGCAACATTGCAAACATAAACATGATATCCACATGAAATACAGTGAAAAACTTTAGGCATTTAACTACAGATGCATGACAACATTTCATATAAAGCTACAGGACGTTCAAAGAATTTTAGCCAATAGTTTCGCATACCAACATTCCTATATACATGCAACATTTTTCATACCCATACATTAAATTTCACAAGGAAATCTTTAACTTCACAACTGTCAACTAAATACATGCAAATCACATAAAGCCAATGGCCAAAATGAAGGTGGGACTTAGATTTAACACCCAATATTAGACTCAATGTTGCCAAAATTACTTGAAATAGTCACCCTCAAGCCAAATATATGATCTAAGGGGAATTTATTCAATAGTTTTAGTAGGACGTCATATTAAAATCAGAGAGGACAATAATTGAACGTAATATCAAGTAGTTTATCAACTAGTCAAGAATGCCATAATTTCATGGTAATGGGTTGTTTATAAGCTGTATCAAGCACACTATGAGTGGTTTATCAACCCAAAAAAATCACCCTTGGTGGTTTATCATCCCTATTTCAGCAAGAACTATTTTGCATGTGGTTTATTAGCCCTAGCTAGCACCCATGAGTGGTTTCTTAGCATGAATTTGGCAAGCACTCAATCCCATTTTCTCTTAATTATCTTGCACTTATTTTGGTCACAATTTCCTTTCTTAGGGAATCCCATTCCCTTAGCTCATATCTCTTTCCATATTTCCTCATGAGCTTCACCAAGAATATGTCCAACCCCAACATCATTGTGAAAATTCCTTTTTATAATTTCTCAAGGGCACCTCTTCATGCTCGTCTTGGAATCTTCCTCTAATAATTAATTTTTTATGATTTCCCATAAATTAAATAGTGGTGCTAGCTAGCTCCCCATAGGGTTATTTTTCCTCTTCCTCCTTAGATCATGGATTTGTGGTCCCACTCTTCATGCCAATACACAAAAAAACATTCTTTTATTATGTCAAGTATCATTACATTACAAAAATTAGGGGAAAATCATACCAGGGGTGTTAAAAACCATCCCTCCTTAAATGGAACACCATCCTCAATGTTTTTATCAGTAAAGAAAAAAAATGAGCTTCACACATGACTCTTAGATCCACTTATCGAGAGAAAAAAATATGGGTACTACACCCTTATTACCTTAGCCATCTTGCAGGTGGATTCATCAGATCTAAAGTGCTTCCATTACAACTTGACTTGCTCTATTGTTCTATTATGGCGCATTATTTACATCCAATATATGATGCATAGTGGTTCTAATGGGAACTCTCCCTCGGGTTCCACTTGTATCATAGACCAATCAACAAAATGATTAATTTCGTGAACATATTTATTAAGGATATTTTTACAATATAAATGGATTTTAAAGTTTTCAAGTGAAACAATATTATTGAGCTATTCTACATCCTATTATGATGTGTAAGGATGCCAATCAATCATCAATTAAATTTCTATTCATGTCCACCAAAAAAAATAAAAAAAAATAAAAAAATAAATAAATCTGATACTAGGATGTTGGCTCTGAAAGGACGACGTATGTTGATCCCCATTGATGTATATCTGAGACCACTATATTGGATCGGGCTTAAACCTTTGTTGTGAACTAAGTGACATGTCTGAAGGCCGAAAGCCAACATAAAATATTATTGTATGTCATACTTTGGCACACCTGAGTTCAGCAGGAGTCTGAATTTCCATAAATCTTGTAATGTTACAATTGTTGAAACTAAGATAGGTCTCCCATTAAGGAAATACATCTATTAACAAAACCTTTCTCTGTTCCAGCAAATGGACAAATCCCGATATTGTTGGATGAAATATTTCAGATATTGATGATGTATGTCAAATCAGATGTTTGAACTTCACTACAAACATTAGTGTCAAGCCTGAAGGTCGATAGCTAATAGATGGAAATTTTGTATTGAACAAACCGCTGCCATGTCAATTGACGAATGGCTCATATTGGTAAGTGATTTTTCCTTCTAGTTTTCTCATGATGATCTTTGGGTTTTTCCCATGCCCCCACGTCCCTCGCATAAGCTCCCTCACATACATTTTCTGGTCCGATTTTCTTTCCTCCTATTCGGTTTGATTCGCTAACCTTATCCTATCCCCATGTTTAGTTTGACTCATTGGCCTTTTTTAGTTCCAGGTGTTCCCCTTTTCTGGCCCCTATTGAATATGGTGAATGTAACTTGGTAAACTATAAATTTAACCCCCTTCATAAGCCATTATTTCATGGCTAGCATGAATTCTTTCCTCTTGCATGTTACTCATTTTTTTTTCACCTATGGAATTCCCCCTGCCACACCTAGATCATCCTTTACCTCAAAAAGTGGTGCAGTTCTTGTGTCCTCTTGGGCTTATCTTATCCTTGCCCCTCTTTCTCACCTTTTCTCACATTTCTCCCCCCCTCCTTCACCTTCCTCATTCTTTGTTCCCCTTTGCTTTGAGCAACACCCCTTTGGCTTTCATGAGCCCCCCTCCATCTTGGTACACCGTGAGGCATCACATTGAGGAGATCAATGCATTCACATGAGAAAACAGGCTATAGTTTTAATAGTAAGGAAAGATATCACAATTAATGTTGGAAATATCTTGGTCCAAAGATTTGGTGTAAAATCCTTCTTTGTGGTTTCTTTGAGAAAATGGGTATCTTCATCTTGGAAATCCTTGCTAGGTTATGATAAAATCATTTATGTATTAGTGAAAATATGGGTTGATTTCATCTTTAAATTGTCAGAGAGCTACGTGAATATTTAGAGTAAGAATATAACTAGGAAAAATATGGTATGTTATTATAATCATGGACGATGGATTTCAACCCTATAAGAGAACTTGCTGACACTCTTAGGGTCTAGGTTATCCTTCCTGGGTTACCATTACAGAGTTTGGATTTCTTCAAAGTTGTAGGGGACAAGATAGGCTGCTTCATTCATGTAAAGGATGATTTGTAGGAGAATGAAAATAGGTGGGTGGCCTAGATCTAGGTGGACATATGTATCAAAGGGGGCTTGGTGGGAGAGCTAGAGATTTCATATGTTGGGTCTATTTGGAAATAGAGGGTTGATTACTAGAAAATTTCCTTTCGATGCCACAAGTTACATGATTCCAATCACATTCAACATGTTTTTCCATTTTTGGGTCATTTTGTCACCCATTAGGGACCCCTCAATGGCATCTCAAAGTCCTAGATTATTTATGATGTATCAAGGTTAGGGATTTTGGCTTCATCTCCTGATCAAGATTTGCATGGTGCTCCAATTTCAGAGGGAGAAGGAAAAGAAAATAACTCATAAAAATTTTCACCCATATCTTTCATTTTGTCTACTTCTATCCCTCCCATTGATTTCCCCATCCATTATTATGCCCCCCTGCTTTCGCTTGTGTCCCTGCATCCCTTTTGCAACCTTGTGTCCTCGTGTCTCCTCCTCATCTTGAGTTTTATTTTTCCCCTAGCGCGGGGTCTCTACCCCCTTCCTCCCCTTCCTTCCCTTCTTTTTGAGAAAGAGAATACTTTTTCTATCCAAGGAAGTCCCAAAAAGAGGTTCCCCCCTCCTATGGTGAGTTTGTAAAGGGCTTTCCAACTCAAATATCTATCAGCAAAAATTCAAATTTACAAAAATCCAAAGAAAGAGCTAAGATGGAGATAAAGAAAGGAAATTAGGTTTCCATTTTGCAAGCCCTTAGAGAAAGCAATGCCTAATGGGAAGATTCCTCATGATCCTCTCTTTCAATGTGAGGGGAATTGGGGGAACCCACAAGAATCTTTCCCTTAAAATACTTTTGGGATTGATAAATCCAAACATTTGATAAAGAAACCATGTGCTTAGGTCTTAAGGCTCGTTAGGTGTTTGAAAGCTTGCTCAGAAATAATTCTTTATAACACCTTGACTCATAAGGTTTTTTAGGTGGCTTGATTACAAAATGGATCCCTCATTGTAAAGCCATATCCTCCTCCCCATTTCGCTTAGTTATTATGGTGAAGTTTTTGATCAAATATTTTGCTTGTCCCATTTCCATATTAAATGTATATGGGCCATATGTTGAGCGTGTTCCCTTTTGGGGAGATTTGGACTCTACAAGGGCACCCACCGATCAAAATATCATCCTTGGGGTGAGCTCATTTTTTACCATCTCACTAAAAGAATTTTTGGGTCCCTGTCCTCCCATAGACCCTTGACATCATTTTTTCTTTTATTTATTGTTAAAGAATCATCCAGTTGTTATCAAACCTATCAAGATTTCTCCTACATGGATTAATGGTTGATTAGGGGGAAACGAGGTTTTAGAGAGGTTGGATAGGTTCATTGTATTGGAAAATTTAATGATCTTGAGCCTCTTATGCAAGTCTTCAGTAACATCTGGTTGGATCTTGGATCATCTTCCTATTCTCTTGCAATGCGACCAAGAAAGGGGGGAGAAGACAATCCCCTTTTGCTTCAATCCCTCATGTTTAGAGGAGGAGGACTTTATGGCCCTTGTCACCTGTCGATGGAGACATATGATTTTTTCAAGAACGACTTCTTACATGCAATAGTTGGTTGAAAAATTTCATGAAGTTAGACTAGCATCCAAGGCATGGGTGAAGAACTACAACGCAAATAAGATGGTTATACTCTTTGAGGTGGAATCCAAGATAACTAAGATATATGCATAGATGGAGCTCATTCCCCCCACCTTTGACACCTTAGGGCACTTACAATATTTATAAGAGTGTCAACATTCCATTTGATTGAGGAGGAAGAGCATTGATGACTCAAAAGAAGAATGATTTAACTATCCTCTGGGGACAACAACATAAAGTTATTTCACCAATTTTCTAATGCTTAGAAGTAGGTCAATACCATTTGGAAAATACATTATTCTAATGGTTCTATTAATTTGAGGATAAAGCTACAAAAGGTGTTTTATTTTTTCACTCCCTCTTTTCGACCCCACAAGGTAATCTTATCCAAGAGATACTCTAGGTGGTATCCAAATTTCCCAATGTAATTTAAAAGGAGGTGAATGCATCCCTTATAGAGGTAGTTTCAGAACAGGAAGTGTTGCCTTCTCTTGTTTCTATGCAAAAGTCTAATTTTCACAAGAATGATGGATTCCCTATTGAATTCTAGTTGGGTTTCTACGATCATGTTAAAGATGATTTTTTAGAGGCTATTAGGAAGTCCCAAAGTGCTGGTAAAATTCTAGCCTCTTTCAACTGTTCCTTTCTTTATATTATCCAAAAAAATTAGGAAGGGAATTCCGTTGATGACTACAGGTTGATTGCATGTTGTAATATGATTTATAAATTGATCTTGAAAATGATAGGAAGGAGAATTAAGTCAGTACTCAACTCTATAATTTATGTCAATCCTCTTTTATGACATAATTTTTGCTATGGTTTTTTACTCTATCCTTAAAAATACTTATTTCTATCATTTATGATAATATTTTCCTATATTTTTCCTATAATAACACTTTCCTAAGGTATTTTCATTGAAATTTTAATTTTTAAATTTTCTTGTAATCATTACATTGTGAAAGGAAATAGCAAATTTGAGTAGATTTTGCAATTCATCATTCATTGTCATATTTTTAGGAAATTTGGGTGCAAATGGAGACATATGTTTTTCTCGAAGGCATCCCAATATGGTGAAATACCTATTTGTTCGAGTCGAAACTCCCTAGAGATTCCCGATCAATGCAAGCACTCTAATAGCTAAAACACAAAACAATTTTCTAAAAATTCCTATACTCAAGTTTTGGAGATCATATCCATGATTTGAGTGACCAACATGGAGATTAGGATCAGATCTTAGTGTTAAAATAGTTTGCAATCAATGCAGAACATGATTTATGGACGTTTTGTTAAATTTTTGCATATAAAAGCAAGTATCTTTTTTTTTTTCTAAGTAAAGTCTAAGTCTATATTAAGGTAAGAGAATATTTACAAAGATTACATCATCCGAGGGGGGCGTGGCCAGCCCTCTGACAAAAACAACTGAAACAGACTATCTTTCCAGTGAGACCCAGTTACAAAACTTTGTCCATGTGAGTTCTTTGGACAGCGGACAGACAAAACACAGACTTTGTAAAGCCTACAAACGCTAACCTTTGACACAGTACTGACTAGAGACAAACCGCTAAGCGGAGGCAGAGTAGTAGAACTGAGAACGACCAGACTGAGAACCAGCAAATACATAGAAAACTTTAAACAAAAACCTGGAGAAGCTGAACCAAGTAGACTGTTGGGTCCCTATAATACTAGTGATTACCCCATTACTATTGTAGTTATACCCCCTATTTATATTGTTGTGCCCCTATTACCCCCATATTGTTATTTCTGTGCCCCATAGAATCCCTCTATTGTTATTTTTGTGGCTTTATATTATTATTGTTAGGTCGGCTGGATTATATTGTGACTCCTTAGACTCCTATATATAGAAAGGAGGTTTTGTCATTTGTATCATCCAAGAATTGTTCATTCATGTAATGTAAAGGAGGTTGCCCCCTCGAAGAGGCTGAATTCTAAGGCGTGGATCTCTCTTTTCTATCTTTTTGTGAGCTGGTTTCATAACATTTGGTATCAGAGCTTTGGATTCTAGGGTTTCGCTGCTCCAAACAGGTCATCGTGGCATTTTCGCTATAACTTTTTTTCTGTGACGTTTCAGAAGTCCCAAAAAAAACCCATTTGAGAAGAATTGGAGTTGAACCTTGATTCCAAATTTCAGAGCTTTTTGCGCGACATTTTCGGAGATATGATCTGAGGAAGTTGGCCTTTTTGCAGACTCCGGAATTACATTCAAAACAGGTGACCTGGGGAAAATCGTCATAACTCTCTCTCTGAGGATCGGATTGAAATTTCGTAAAAAGGTACAGAAAGAGGACGGACTTTAGTTTCTTGTATATGTGTTTCAGATTCAAAAGTTGAAACAGGGACTCGTGGCACGTCGTACAAATTCGCTCTACTGAACCAGTCTAAAAGCAAGTCACTGTGGGAGATTTCACATAACTCTTCCTTGGAGAATCCAATTTGGCTCAGACTTGTGGCATTGGAAAGAGGACGCAGAAGGCTACTGCAGGTAGCAATTTCAGAATTAGATGATCCGAAATTACAGACATACATCAGATTCAATATCAGGCTTCTACAAAGTAAAAAAAAGGTGTGTAGTTTTTATTTTTTATTTTTGCATAAGCTTGGTTTGAAGGAATTCAAAGGGCATAGTAAAGCATTATTATCGGTAACTGATGCCCCGAGGAAAGAAAATGCAAACACCTAGTAAGGGACCTGAAATCTCTAGCATGACTCATGAAGAAGAGGAAGAAATGCAACATGATATATCAAAATTACAAGACCAAGTGAAACAACTGTCCCTTGCACAAAAGGGAACAGAATCTAAGATGGATGGTCTAAAGAAAGATGTAGAAGCTAAGATGGATGACTTGAAGATAGACTTGAAGACAGACATGGACGAATTGAAGATAAATATGAATAAGTTGCTACAAGAAATCGTCCCTAAGGGTGAAAGGGTACTAAATGAAACTCATGATGAGAATAAAAGAAATGTTAATCATGATTCCATAGACTCTAATGTTGGATCGAAGACTCACCATGTTCCAAAAATCGATGTGAGGAAGTTTGATGGCAAGGATCCCGCCACATGGATATTACAGATGGAGCAATTCTTCGATCTCAATAATGTGCAAAACACACAAAAGGTACGTATGGCAACTTTATATTTGGAACCAAATCAGTTTGTATGGTATCAATGGCTTTGTTCTCGTAAACAATTTATCACTTGGGCAATTTTTACGGAAGAATTGGTAGCAAGTAGACTCAGAACCTTAGAACCTTTATCCTTGATATTACATTAAGGATAAAGGTTCTAACCTTATCAACAATCACTCGAACCAGCAAATACATAGAAAACTTTAAACAAAAACCTGGAGAAGCTGAACCAAGTAGACTCAGGAAGGGTGGCTGGGCGACCCCAGTGGATTCTTCAGCTCCGGACTAGGCGAATCAAGCCAGATAACCAGCTCCTCGTCACATCGAAGCTGCCCATCCGAACCTGGCTGAACCGAATCTTGGCCCTCTCGTCTATCCTGAGTAGCATTACCCGGAGGCGGAATTTCCTGCACCGACATGGCCTGAGTCGAATTCGTCTGGACCGGAGCCTGCGGAGGCTGTTCATCCGGCTCGACAGCGGCCAGGGGCCGTGGGACTCGATACACCCTCCCGAGCATGTCCCCCAGTAAAATTTCACTGCTCTGAAGGTTCGCGGAGGCCGGAGAAGATGAAGAGAGATCTGCAGGAGCCGCCTCTGAGAGATAAACCGAAAAGTTAAGAATGACATCTGAGCACAAGAGTCTTCCAGGAATTCGAAGGCGAATTGTCTGGTAAGAGTCCGACAGAAGCAGAAATTCCTCCTCGGAGCTGGAGGACGAAGGGTCCATGGCAGCCATGGGAGCAACAGGTTGATGCTCCTCCTCCTCATACACAATGCGGATACCAGATCTACCACCTCGACGAGGCACTCCTCTGCTGCGTGCCATACTTCCTAAGGCGAGGGCAATGAAACTCTGCTCCACCACCCTGAGACGACCCTCCGGAGAAGTGTCTTGCCAAAAACAAACTTCAAATTGCTTGCTCTGGTCCTGGCGTGACTGGTACTGCCCCCTATATAGCCAGTTCATAACCTCCATCGCCGGCAGAGGACAAGGATGCCTCATCCTTGCGCAATCCAATTTCTGAGCAGGCGCGTTCGACTTGAAGGCTCTGTCCTTCCGGATCTGCAACTTATTAATGACTATTAACATGGTTAATGAATTGAACCCAATCTCCCTTGCCTTAAATCGTATGCCCATCAAATCAAGCTCGTCCCAGGTGTTGAGACAAGTGCCTGCATTGATGGCACGTTGTTTCACCCGCATCCGAGCTCATTTGCTCTACTTGAGCTTTGTCCTGAGATATCAGCGCCTTCAACTGATCTCTTTGGTCTCTGTCGGGTAGACTGTCTAGTGCTCCTTCAAAGTGAATTCCCTTTGCCTCCACTCCAAGGTTTGCAAGTAGGTCAGCCAGTTTATTTCCTTCTCTCCTTGTGTGCTTAAAAGTAATGGCTTGATTTTGAGAGAGCCAGTTATTGATCAGCTCCAACCTGTAAGCCATTCTCCAGCTGCTACTAATTTTATGAATTGGAGATCCATTTTGAAGCTTTATGGCCATTCTGATTAAGATCTGCGAGTCTCCTTCGATTATGAGGGGAAATAGGTTTTTCCTGTGTGCTATTTTGAGACCTCTCCATAGCCCTTCCAGTTCCGCTGAGTTATTAGTGTCCCAGCCTATTGATCCCATGTAGATTTCCAGAGGATTGCCTTCATGATCCCTAAAAGCTCCTCCATACCCTGCTTGGCCTGGGTTTCCCTTGGAGGCTCCATCGAAATTTAGTTGGATCATGTTAAACGGAGGCGGAGACCAGGTTCTTACTTCCTGTGTGGGACGAGGAGGATTGCGGCTAATGTTTGGGTTGAAGTTTATCCTTATTTGCCAGTTATCCCAGACCGCTTTTTCATTTGGCAAAGTGGGAAAGTCGTCAGGATGCCAATCTTTGAGCGAAAGAGTCTCCATTATGTTTTGATGTAGAATATTCCACAATTTGTCTGGCGGCATTGATTTATCCTTGAAAATTCTCCGATTGCGTTCTTTCCATAGGTTCCACATCAATAGGCCTGGGATGAGCTGCCATAGTAATGTGAGAAGAGAGCTTTGAAAAGGGGTATGGCCTCCTTTGTTGATGGTTCCCTTGAGGTCGTTCTGTTCTCTTCTTTCACTTTGACAACGAAAAGCTATCTTTTCCCATAATATCTTCCCCACTGAGCAGTTCTGCATGAGATGTAAGGCTGTCTCTTCCTCCTGTCTGCACATATGACATATGGATGGGCCAGCAAAACTTCTTTTTCTTAGGTTGTCCCATGTTAAGATTCGGTTATGACAGAGGAGCCAGAGAAAAGTTGAAACTTTTGGCCAGTTGGCTTTGTGCCAAACTTTTTCCCACAAGCTATCTTTATTTGTTTGACCTTGTATGATAATGTTGTAAGCTTCCTTGGTGGTGAAGATTCCTTTTTCTCCATGGCCCCATCTTAGGATGTCTGGGTCTTCTGAGATGTTTATTTGTCTCTTTTGTAGTTCGGCCTCTAGCACTTGCTGAGCAGGTCTCGTGCTATGCGGCAGGAGTTGGGGAACCTCTTCCCATTTGCGGTGGTCCTGTTCTGCAACATCGGCCCAAAAATGTCGGACTTTTACTCTCTGGTTAGTCTCCCTATCCGCAGATGGGAATTCTTGCAGTACATCTCTCATTTTTGGCATCTGCTGCCAGGAGTCGTCCCAGAACCGTGCTGTGCTGCCGTTCTTTACTTCCCAAAAGCAGTGTTCTTGTATGAGAGATCTATGTTGAATGGCTGCGTTCCAGATTGCTGATCCAGCACTAGTCTCAGTCATGCGGAGTCGGTCTTCCATTGGGTAGTTGCTAGCATACTTGGCTGTCCAGAGGGATGCCCAAGGAGTGCTGGGATGGGCCAACCACCGCCACCAAATCTTGGCTCCCATCGCTTTATTACTGTGTTCAGGATCTCTAAGACCTATGCCTCCTGTATGTTTGGGCAAACATACTTTCTCCCATTTGAGTAACGCCCATTTTCTGTTTAGTCCTGAGCCTCCCCACAGAAAGTTCCTTTGCAAATTCTTGATCTCTTTGAGGACCCATTTGGGTGCCGCAAGAATGGAGAATAGGTAGAGCGGCATGGAATTGAGGACAGCCTTGATGAGAACTATTCGACTGGCCATGTTTAGCGAACGATGTGTCCATAGAAGTAGGCGGCTTTCTAACTTTTCTAACAGTAACTTCCAGGAGGAGTGCTTGAGGGCAGAACTCATAAGAGGGGCACCTAAGTACTTGGAAGGCAGGGAAGCTGCAGTGAAGCCTAAAATACGCTCAATGGCTCGTTGAGTAGGCGCAGAGGTATTGAAGAAGAAAATTTGAGATTTGACACGGTTTACCAGTGCACCAGAAGCTTCAGAGAAGGTGGAAAGGATGGATTTAATTAGACGAGCTTCTTGAACTGAGGGATGCGCAAATAGCATGTTGTCATCTACGAATTGCTGGTGGGTATGGGTGGGTGAATTGTGGAAAGAGAGCCCTTTTAATCGCCCATTTTGCTTGGCAGCCTTGATACTTCTCCCTAAACCTTCAGCCATGATGATAAAAAGAAAGGGGGATAGAGGATCTCCCTGCCTAATGCCTCTGGAGGGTCTAAAGGTAGCGGAGGGGGAGCCATTGATTAGAACAGAGAAGAAAGCTGAGGATATGAGACTTATAACCCATCTGACCCATGAGTGAGCAAAGCCAAAAGCTATTAGGATTTTTTGAATGTAAACCCAACTGAGGCTGTCAAAAGCTTTAGAGAGGTCTAGTTTGAGGAGCATACCTGGCTTTTTTGTCTGCTTTAGAGAATGAATAATTTCATGCGTTAGAATGATTCCATCTGTAATTTGACGCCCTTCAACATATCCTGATTGTTCCGGTGAGATGATGAGTGGAAGGATCTTTTTGAGCCTGGTGGCAATAACTTTGGAGATTATCTTATATATCATGTTGCAGAGGGCGATAGGTCTGTATTTGTCCGGGGTATTGGCGTCCTCACCTTTAGGCACTAGGGCAATAAAGGTGGCATTTAAACCCGGGAACATCCATCTGAGCTCTCTAGACTCTTCCACTACCTGCCAAACTTCGATTTTTATCAGGTCCCAAAATTTGTGAAAGAAATTTGCTGTAAACCCATCCGGCCCAGGCGCTTTTCCTTCTTTCATGTTCTGCACAGCCTCTTCTACTTCCTGCATACTTATGGGTTTGATTAGTAGACTGTTGTGCTCCTCAGTGATGAGCTTGGGTATATTCTGGGTAATTTGGTTGATGGCCGGCAATCTGTTTAAGTCTGGCTCCTTGTGGGCATTTTTGAAGTAATTTATGAATTCCTTTTCAATGCCCTCATGCGTTTCAACCTTCTCGCCTTGCTCATTATGAACATGAGTGATTTGGTTTATCATCCTTCGCTGAACTGTGGATTTATGGAAGAATTTTGTGTTCTTCTCACCACTCTTTAACCAACGGATTCTAGACTTTTGCCGCCACAGGATCTCCTCCTGCTTGGCTCTTTCTAATATTTTGGATTCGATCTCTTGTTCTTTCATGGAGAGATCCTCTGTTCGCCCGCCATTGATGATGGATTGCTGAACCTGCTTCATTTCCGCATTGAGCCGGACCTGGTCATCAAAGATATTGCCGAAAATCCTGTGGTTCCATTGTTTGATGGCTTTTTTGAGGTTTTTGAGTTTCTGTTGGAATTTGGCCATTTTGGAACCCTCCATTACATTGAAGTTAGTCCAAGTTGATCTGACCAAATGTTCAAAGTCTGGGTGGCCAAGCCAAAATTCTTCAAAGCGAAAGGGGCGCCGGAGATTGTTACCTGGCCGGTTCCATTGAAGTTCTATGGGCCAATGATCCGAGCCAGAGCAGGGGATGATGGAGGCTGTGAATTCTCCACCAACATTGGTAGCATTGTCAGAGATTAAGAAGCGATCAAGGCGGGAGGCGATATGGTGCGCACCTGTTCTTTTGTTTGTCCAGGTGAAGATGCCATTGTTTGTTGGGATGTCCATTAACCAATTATTATTGATGAAATCTCTTAGAAGGCCATCATCACTGTTTGTTTTGAGTCTGCCTCCTCTTCTTTCGTCCATACCTACTATCATGTTATAGTCTCCTCCAGAAATCCACAGGGGAAATGGTCGATCTCTGTTGAGGTCTGACAGGGTGTTGAGGAGTTGATTTTTTTGAGCTGTTTCCTGTGGGAAATACACATTTGTAAGCAGTCCATGAGCATTCGTACCTGAGAGGTGGAATGTGGCCTGGATGAAGTTTTTATTGGCTTGAATATTGCTCAGATTGATGATCCGGGCGTCCCAAAGAATTGCCAAGCCTCCCGAGGCGCCTTGTGCATCTACTGCTGTGACTAGCCCACCTGGCCAAGCCGTTGCAGCTATTTTTTCCAAAAGTGTGGAGCAACACTTCGTCTCCTGCAAAAAAAGGATACTGGGTTTCTCTTGCTTCAACATATTTTTTAAGATTCTTCTTTTTCTAGGGCCATTAAGGCCTCTTATATTCCAGGATATTAACTTCATTGGGAAGGGTGGGGGGTTGTGTTGAAGTACTTAGATAGCTGGGCAAATTGCCCTGATTCCACCAGTATTTCTCCTATCTGGATTGTTTTTTCTAGGGTGGTTTTCCTTCCCCTCTTTTTGTTGTCCTTGGTGATGAATCTACCATCCCAATGACTGCCAAGCTGGACCCCTAGAGAGTGTTTTTTCTGTGCTCTGCCTAAAACTTCCACTAGGTTATCCACTTGCTGTTCTGGGATTCTTTCAAAATTTTTTGTGCGACAAGCTTCTTCCAAGCCTGGTATGTCCAGCTCCCCTATATCCAGCGGCTCCTGGTCTTCATCCATGATTTGGGGCGGTTGAAGAATTTCTTCATTTACTGTCAAGGCCTTTCCACTTTGCTTTGAGAAGTCCATGTCCATTTTTTCGATTTGCTTTGATATAGTTTTGCTAGCCTCCGCCCGGCGTTCTGGACTTGTGATCTTTCGTCCTCCTTGGTTTGACGTTTCCCCTTGTTGCTGTTGTTGGATTGTATCGTCATTCTCTTGGTCTTTTTCCGAACCTCTCTCATCTGTGCTGTTTAATGGTGCGAATCTGTTGCTATTATTTGTCTTGTTGCTCGTGTTAGCCTTGGAAGCATTGGTAGCTTTTTTGTTTCCTCTCCTTCTGTTGACAACTTTGGTGAATCCATCATTGGGAGGATTGTTGGGTGTTTTATTTAGAGGGCAATCTCTATAAAGATGTCCTATGTCATGGCATCTCCTGCATCTGAATGGGACTTGCTCGTAGTCTATAACTTGGACCCATTCTGTGTCTTCATGAAAGAAACTCACCGTATCTGGCAATGGTTGCTTGAGATCCATGTAAACACAGATCCGGGCATACGAAGTGTGCAGGCATAGTCTTGTTTCCTCTGCAACCCTTACAAATTCGCCTATGGAGTTTCCGATTTCCTTCAGAGATGTTTCTTCCCAATATTCCCAAGGCAAGGAGTAAAGCCTTATCCACACTGGCGCACAACTCATATCTTCTTTGTCAGGGTTGAATCTTTCCACCCAGCCTTTGAGGAATAGGCCTGCTGAGTTAAAAAAATACGGTCCGCCTTCCAGGATTCTGGTGCGATCCTCCAAACAGTTGAAAACAGCGGTGAAGAAACCTTTTGCTCCTAAATGCAGGGTTATTTCTCCTTTTGGACGCCATACAGTGCTGATCCAAGCTCTGAGAGCCCTTTCTGTTGGCCAGATCCCTATAAACTTACCTATCAAAGCGTGGTCACGCATGTACTGTATTCGGGCATTTATTCTTTCACTTGGGAAAAAAACCTTTGGTCTAATAGCAGCTACCGGTTTGCAAGTAGAGGAACTTACTGTTTTCCTGTTGTTTGCCTCAGAGTTCTGATTGTCTTGCTGATCTTTGCTCATATTGCCGCTGCCATCATCATTTGCATTGTCCTGATCTGCTGCATGTCGTGCGTTGGCTTTTGGTGAAGGGGGCGGCTCCTGGCCAGCCCCCTGGGGGGGCATCATATCTGTTGCCCGAATGCGCCTTCCACCTGTGCTCTGCCGTCCTGGTGCTACCGTAGGCACCTGGTTTGACAGTCCTGCCGCCTGCAGGGGGCTGTCAAAACCCTAGTGAAGCTCGTGATGCTCCGTGCTCCATTGTCCCGTTCTTCCAATATAACGAAAAAAATAAAAGCAAGTATCTTGGCTTGCAAAACTTATTTTATTAATTTGAATACTATAATTTTAACTTGAGGATATCATTGGTATTTTCATCAATTAATGAAGTGTTGTTGAAGTCTTAACTTTTGGTTTTAAGTTTGTGTGCTTGTTTGAGCCATGGAGGGCTTTGATATCTTGAGCTAGTACCCCATGTCCTTGTTGTGCAAAAATTATATTAAATATATTTTTTGTAACATTATTTTTCATCATATTTCCATGTTTATATCCACTAATTACATCCTTGTACATTCATATTTGAATCAGGGTATAAAACTGGCTTCTTGGACAACATGTAGATAGACTCAAAATCTAGTTTTTAAACTATTGTTTATTCAAGTTGTTTCCTTATTGTTTCATTATTGTAATCACCAATTTTTAGAGATATTAATGCTTTTTCAATGTAAGTTTCATTAGATGGTTATTTAGTAAAGTAATTATCATAGTAGTCATATAATTATAGTCTTGCATAAACAATCATACTTGTTTAATTTTTCCTCATGGAATATGTTGTCACTTACTACAAAATGTGTTTCTATTTGTCCAAAGAGTAAATGACAAGAGAAGTTTGCAATCATTTCCCAAGTAGTAGAAGGACTAAAAGCCTAAATCAAATCCTCTCCATCGGAAATTTCTCTGAACAAGCTTTCCAACAATATGTAGAAGTCTAAAAATGGACTCTTGGATCAAAAGATATGGTCTGCTGAAGTTCAAGGATTGAAGCCTTAGGAAGGAATATCGGAGGTTTGATATATCATAGATAGCATATGGGCGGTCCAGTTATATGGGTGATTACAACATTAGAGCATCAACCATATCGGTGATTTCAACATCAGAGCATCAAGCATATCAGTGATCACAACATCAGAGCATCAGGAATATCATCAATCACATATCGAAAGTCAGGCATATCGGTGTTGTTGTCACTCGAAAATTTCTTTAGAAGTTGTTGAAGAAATAAATAATAGATGTAACCACAAACCACTTTTTGAGATCAGGGCCTAGCCTTCCTAATCTCAGAGAGGGCTCTCTATTTACGTTTTAACTTTGTTTTAGTTAATTAATTTTAGGCTGGTTATGGTTACACTTGGGTTTTGATATGAATTTGGGTGGTGGGATCACTTACTTATATGAATAGAGGTTTTCGTTTACCAATGGGCTATGGAGTCAATATCAGACAAACTAGACTGGATCAAGCTTTAAAAACAGTGTCTACAGGGCAAGATAGGTGAGTTATTACAGATCTCAAAGGCTGGATGGTGAAGTGGTTTCTAATCGGATCTAGGGAGAAATTAAGGGTTCCCTAGGCCAGATTATGGAAGGAATGAAAGAGGTCAATCAAGATGGGAGAGAAATTAAGGGTTCTCAAATTCGGATATCAAAGGAAAACATATAAATGACTAATTGTGCAAAACAGAGTGTACTTAAACAAATTTTGAGTGATATTTCTAGTTAATACATTCAAATTTGGAAAAACATTTAATTTTATGAAAACATAAGAAAGTAACAAAATCACATAAAGAAGGTACTTCACTGCAAATAGCTCATCTCATGAATCTTGTAGTGTAATTCTTTTATTACTTTCTCCAGTCTGTTGACTTGAAAATTGGTACAATCACTCTTCGGTTTAAGATCAAAATAACTCTACAAATGTATAATAATCCACACCAAATACTTTGAATTGTGAAGTATTTATACAAAATGAATTTATAAAATATCTCAAAATGTATTGGGAACTAATCTAGGAAAAGGAAATATCTTCATGAAATAAGATAGACACAACTTTTGAACTGCTGCTTGCTGTCCCTGTTATTTAAGTTCTGCTATCTTTGATGTTTGATCTTTTGCCCTTTAAGCTGCTTGGCTATTTGGTCTTCACACTGATGTCATATTCACTTATGACATTTCATTTGATACACTTTAATCTAATACACTTTGACCTTGCTGACCTGTCAATATCCTTTACTATGCTTTTTACTTTTATTGTACATTTCAGATTTTTACTGTGTATTTCAATAGTAAATTATTTAGTTTTTCCATGTCTCAGCATTTGGTAGTTGGAAATTCATCATATTTCTGTATATTTCATATGTTTGTCCTTTAACTATATGTTTTATCTATCTCCTTTGTTTTAACATTTACTGTCTCTATGTAAATGATTTATTCTTTGTTTTAACCATTATTGTGTAAATTGTTTGCTTCTGCCCTATGATAATTGTCTTTTTCTTCTGAATAAAGGATTTTGAATACATTTCCTTGTGAATCTTGGAGTAAACAGGTTTTGGAACTAGTATCAAAATTGTTTATCCAAGCTTCTAGCCTTCTGCTAATTACCTGCAAAATAAAACAATTTATTAATAAAAACACAGGTTGACAGGGAGGTAATAATGGCTTTATTTGAGCTGAGAGGTATGTGGACAGAGTCTTGGCAATGTTTTGAAGGTAATCAAAGGTCAAATTGGGTTGCAGAGGTTCAGGGTGGCGCAGGAAGGGTTAGGCAGGTTTCACTGTGTAAATGGGCGAAAAGAGTGAAAACAAGGGTCTTCAGCGTTTTAATGGGTAATGGATAAATTTGGTGCAGAAATTCATAATATGAACAATGATGGTTTTAGCTTACATGGGGTGGCAGTTTCAGAGGCCATCACACTGCTTATGAGTGAAGGGCGGTATTTTTTGGAGAGCATGCGAGTTAACGTGATGCTGCCACGTAACCAAAAGGGGCCCGAGAAAAACCACAAATCTCACGTGCTCTCGGGCCTTTAAAGCTCGGAAAAGAAATGAACGCGATAAAGATGTGCGTCGTTAGATCTGGGGGTGAAATATCTAATGACTATCTCACGACGGAGTTGCACGGAAGGAATAGGGGCGGAGATTAGTGGGGCCCAAGAGATAATTACATTTAACTTGTAATTATTTATGAATAAGTGGTGTGGGTTAA
The DNA here is from genome assembly GCA_031772625.1 of Pinus tabuliformis. NCBI lineage: Eukaryota > Viridiplantae > Streptophyta > Pinopsida > Pinales > Pinaceae > Pinus > Pinus tabuliformis. Next base: position 341,375,749 of record CM062815.1, on the reverse strand, counting down.
AAGTATAATGCACGGGTTTAATATAGTGGGACCGGGGTTACATGTAGCAAAGTTTGTTAACCACACCAAGGGGGTGGGTTAAAAGGTTTTTATATTGGGAATTAGTGAATTTATGGAGTTAATTAAAATAAAGCGTGGGGAGACAAAAGTTAGAGTAAAGGGGTTTTATGGGTAAAAGGGATTATGTCGCGAAAAACATGAATGGCGGAGTTAATTTTATAAAGCGAGGGTAAACATAATTTAGGCTAAAGGGGTTTTAGTGGGTTTTAAGGAAAAATAGGGAAATTAATAAGGGGAAAATGATTTTTTTCAAAGGGGAATGGGTTTCACACTAGGGAAAAGGGGTTTTGGGTTGGGAAATGACTTTTGGAGGGTAATTTGCTAGGGAAATGTGTGAAACCAAGGGGCAAGGGTGAAAATGAAGGGAAAAAGGGTATTTTAACAAGAAATGATGGGATAATGGGGAAATTAGTAAGTATGTAGTGGGGGGTGAAATGAAATGAGGGGAAGTTAAGTAAATCAGCTTGTGAACACCCTTTCACTCACATAACTGCTCCTGCACACTGAACTCTTGGATCAAGCATGATACATGTGCTTATGCTTCAATCAACTTTGTACTTCTGCAACCTTTCTTCTACCTAACCTTTACTTACCCTTTCATGTAATAACATATTTACCTATTCTAATTGGTGACAAATGTATTCATGAGGCATAGAGCTTGAGACCTTAATTCAGGCTCCACATTTTCTACATTTTCACCTCCTCACTCTTCATTATTTCTACTGGAGATTGCTGCTTAGCATTTTGTGTTATGTCTAGCCCTCTACATCGATTTCCCTCCTTTCCTTCTTCATGTTCATCTATACTACAATAGCGATGTTAAATTATGTATTGTTGTGTGTCAACCACTAGAACCAACACATTTCTCTTTGATATTATCCATATCTACTAGTGTTTATTTCAATCTATGTGTTTGCTTGACTTTACCTTGGCGAAGGGCTATTGAACCAATTACATGAATATGGAGTGCAACAGAAAGCCTTTAGATAAACTTCAAAAGAACTCCTCTCGGATTCCCTAGGCACTAGTCGCTGTCTCTAGGAGGCTTCTATATCTTCTGAAAGCAATTGTGTGACATGAGATAGAAAAAGCTACAACAAAATACATCACATGTTGAAGTTTAAATTTATTTAAGGATCATATATTAGTTATTTATTAAAGGATTTAAGTGCAATATTATGGTTGAATATAAATATTAGTTAGATATTAAATATCAATTATTAATTACTAGCCACTAGTTACTATTTCCTAGATATTTAAAACTTTGATTAAGAACTAGTTATTAGAGTATATATTGATTAAACATACTAGATTTGATTAGCATATCTTGAGTTGATTAATGTTTGATTAACTTAGATATATTTGTTTTTCATTGGCTTGATATACTTTGGTTTGACTATCATGGATGTCATAATTGCATTTGATGAGATATGTGACAATTCCATTACATTATTGGATTTGTAGTTATGCTCATAGCCATATATTTCAATGTAATTCTTTATTTTTTATTATCATTGGTCAAATTTTGTTTAAAAATAAACCTAATTTTTCAAAGTAACCAAGGCACCAAAGGTTGCATTCACCAATTTTCTAGGAGAATAAGGCCCCAAACTCTTGAGGAATTTTCCTTTTTGTCTTGAATTTTCTAAACACCATAGTTCCTTGCTTTTGTTTACTGCTTTCCTAGACTAGAATGATGATTCAAGAACATGTTAGTTAAAGAGATGAGTGTAAGACTATGAGTGACTTATCATCTTCACTCTAATAGATGGGGAAGTTCATGTGTATTCTCATCCTTGTAAATAGTATTGGTTATAGATTAACTAAGTTGATTAAAAGAGTAACAGAGTGTCCACTTGCCTCTACTAGCATGAAATCCCTTAGTGCAGTAGTCAGCCTCTTTGATTGAAAACCCATTTTATCATTTTTTTTTCCAAACATTTGAGTGAAAAATTGTCATTTTGAATATGATTGTGTAGAGAATTTGTTTAAGTGGTCCTAGTATATGCACAGTCCAAAGTATTCTTAAGTCAAGTCATAGTGATTTCATTTCAAACTTGTGTGAATAGGTCAAAAGTTGTATTTTGTTCTTCATGAACTTAGTTTCTAACTTTGACTTAGAAGTGATAACCAATCTAACTTAAATCATATTACATACTGTAGTGCGATTCAAAGTTTACGAACAATAGATTGATATAAAAATCATTTCCTAGTTTAGATATCTAAATTATACTAACAATTTAAGAGGATCAATTCAATTTTTTACAAAATAGAAGCATCCATGATGTTGTTGCTTTGGCTTGGGAGGTCTTCCATTCAGTGGAACCATCAAATTTGAAAGAAACTATATCAAAATTGGACTTTTTTATGGCTTAAAATAGGGTCGATTGGACCTTCCTATGCCTTGTCCTTATACAACTGAGATTCAAATTACCATTGGTAAATTGGATTATGGTCTATTTGAAGTCAACTTCCTTTGTTGTAATGATTAACGGGACTCCTAAAATTTTCCATGCCACTCATGGGCTTCGTCAGGGATGTCCCATGTTTCCCTTAATGTTCCTTATTATAATTGAGACTTTTAGCAAGCTATATTGAAGAGTATCGCTCTAGTGGCAGAGTTCATGGCATTAGAATCTTAGATGAGGTGAACATTTCCCAAATACTCTTTCTCGATGACTAGCTTTGCTACATTTATAGGTAAAGCAGACATTTTATCTCGCTCAAGTGCTCCCTTGACCTCTTCTGCAAGGTCATAAGAATGGTTATAAATCGATGTAAACCTTGTATTATCCACAATGGTATTAAAGGAGTTCCTATGGCCTATCTAGGATATTTATTTCCTTTTCCTATCAAGGATTTGGGTGACAGTTTGAAATATCTTGAATTCTTCATAATATATATATATATATATATATATATATATATATATATATATATATATATATATATATATATATATATATATATATATATATATATATATATATATATATATATATATATATAGATATATATATCTATATATATATATATATATATATATATATATATATATATATATAGATATATATATAGATATATATATATATAGATATATATAGGACAACAGACTAGTCATGGATGGTAAATAAGGTTAAGAAGATAATTTCTATATAGGCTAACAATTTTTTCTCCAGAGGAGGTTAGATATTGTTGGTTAAGGTAGTTTTGGAAAGAATTCTAGTGTACTGAAACTCCATTGTTTTTATTACCAAAAGCATCCTCCCAAGGATTAGGAAATATAATGTAACAGATCCCCTTTCCATCCACCATCCTAATAAGGTAGAAATAGGGAAGTTACTATGGTGACTAGATCTTTGAGGTACAATTATGGAAATTGGGTCTAAATTTTTTTTATCTTTTTCGGCTTCCTGAAAACTTAAAATACATAACATCATTGTGTTTTTCTCATGGAGACCTTTCCAATGATATAAATTTTTCTTCAATCCAACTCCCAAATCAAAGGATATAGCCATTTAAATATTTGGCCTATTAACTTCTACCAAGTCATACTAACCTGCCACATGGCACCCACATATTCACCACGTGGCTATTTAAATTAATGCCATGTCATCATCTAAAGGTTTGTGTGGCATTTATTCTAGCAACTACTGACTCATTCATGATAGTCAATACTTGTGGGATCCCCACATCTAGGGCTTAATATATATAAACATATAATATATAGGGGCACAAAGGCCCCACCATGCCACCTCACCTTGGAAATAAAATCCAAAGGATTTCCTTTGCAGTCCCCTACTGAAACTGTCAGGGAAGAACTTCTAGTGTTATGTGGAATCCCCTCTCTGCCATATATCCACGTGAATCTGTCAGGGAGTGGTAAACCAATCACGTGGCATTTGTCCCCCTTGATGGACCCTTCCTTCTACACATTACATTGTTTGCCCACATGTCTGCACATCTACACACTTGGGCTCCACCATTGAAACATCACTCTCACCTTTGGTCACGATGCTCAACCACATGGGTGTATAATATATGAAACCTATTCTTCCAGCCTTATGGTTTTCAACTCTTTTCCAAGGCCCCCGAAGCCATAACATATATGAGTATGTTTTATGGCTCATTTAGGTATCCTTTCTGAGCTTTTATGAACACTAGACCCAAGCCTCATTCTTGTATGTAAAGAATTACACTGGTGCATAGGTGCATATATTTATATATTCCATATGCTATCCCTTCTAAAATTTTACACAACCTCGACCCATCACACCTTGACCCATCGCTCCAGAGCTTGTAGCTTAAAAAACTATGGCTTGATGGTTAGATAGTTTTTGATATAGGCATTCCATTTATTGTTTTTTAACAAAGATTGTATTTCTTTCCCTACACAGGTATTTAGACTAATAAGCAAGCTTAAAATAAACACAAGAATAAAACTATTTCTTAGGAAAATAATTAGGGAATCAACCTCTCATTTTCACACATGAGGTTGGCATCCCTTGCTGTTAATTTAAGAATATTAGAAACATTGCAAACATAAACATGATATCCACATGAAATACAGTGAAAAAACTTATGCATTTAACTACAGATGCATGATAACATTTCATATAAAGCTACAGGACGTTCAAATAATTTTAGACAATAGTTTCATATACCAACATTCCTATAGCCATGCAACATTTTTCATATCCATACATTAAATTTCATAAGGAAATCTTTAACTTCAAAGCTCTCAGCTAAATACATGCAAATCAAATAAAGCCAATGGCCAAATTGAAGGTGGGACTTAGATTTAACACCCAACCTTAGACTCACTGCAACGAAAATTACTTGAAATAGTCACCCCCAAGCCAAATTTATGATCTATGGGGAATTTATTCAATAGTTTTAGGAGGACATCATATTCAAATCAGAGAGGACAAGAATTGAACGTAATATCATGCAGTTTATCAACTAGTCAAGAACGACATAATTTAATGGTAATGGTTTGTTTATCAGTTGTATCAAGCACACTATGAGTGGTTTATTATCCCAGAACAAGCACCCTCGGTGGTTTATCATCCATATTTCAGCTAGAACTATTTTTCATGTGGTTTCTTAGCCCTATCTAGCACCCATGATCAGTTTCTTAGCATGAATTTGGCAAGCACTCAATCCCATTTTCTCTTAATTATTTTGCACTCATTTTGGTCACAATTTCCTTTTTTAGGGAATCCCATTCCCTTAGCTCATATCTCTTTCCATATTTCCTCATGAGCTTCACCAAGAAGATGTCTGTTGTAGGGAAAAGTATCCGACTCGGATGACCCTAACCCACTCTAAGGGTGACAGTTCCTTAGCAACAACTGTAAAACAAACTACTGAAGGTTTACTTCTTTATGAAAGCAAAAGAGGATGGAGAAAGCACTAACCGTTGCCTTGCGCTTAATGTCGAATCCAAACTCTCCTCTTTGGCCGCTTGCTCCTAGCTCTTTGTCCTTCTGCTCGCCCAGCTGCAATGAGATCCTGCACAATGACAAAGAAGGAAACTACAAGAGGCATGCAATCATAACTGGTTCATGGATTAGTGTAAACCAAACGTGCAATCATCACAATACATAATTGAAACAAGAGCACATAGAAGAACCTCAATAGCTTTTATTAATGAAGAAATAAAGGTTCTGAGAGGATTACAACCATTGCAGGCTCCAACCCAGCAACACCTCCCAGCAGAAAGAATTGCTCTTCTTCACCTCTCTCAAACAATCACCCAATAACTCAAGAATGAAACCAACAGCATATCATTACTTTGCACAAAATTCCAGCCTCCTGAGCTCATAGGAGAGAGCTCAATATATAGATGAATTGAGAAAGGATGAGTCAGCTTGCAACTGATGTGTAGCTGCCTTGTGTCCTCTCTCTCTTCAGTTAATCTTTAGTTGATCTTCAGTTCTTGAGTCCACTTGGTGAACCTTGCTTCCACTTGGAGAAACAAAGCCTCTGACTCATCACAAGGCGAAATACCTGATCCAAGTGTCAATTTTGGAAGATTCCAAAGCTATGACTCACTCTGCCACATGTCCAAACTCGCCCAACGCAGGTGGGCTTTGTTCTGCCTGCTTTGCAACGCAGGGACACCATGGAGCAGTTGTGTTTCAGCGCAGAAACCCAGTGGAGCACCTGCTTTGATTTCAGGATTGCTTGTTTTTGAGTGTTTTCAGGTGGAGAACTGATCTGAGAGCTGTTGGTTTGCTGACCTTGTTCCTCTAGGGGTAGGAACATCATGTTTGGGGAACTTTGGATCCCTTGGATTATTGACAATTCATGCTTGTTGCTGCAAGGCACAAAATTGTCTATAACAGATGCCCCCTAAAGTATGAGGTCGTTTATCGGGTGAAATGCTTTATTGAGAGGATCCGAAGTTCATTCAATCTGCTGAGAAGTGTCCTGTAATAAGATACAATACAATACATTATTTTTCATACATTTTTCATGATATAGCTGAGGCGGGCATTCCCATGCTCAGCTTTATAAATACATTTTGGTACATAGAACAGACGATCGTCTGATGCTAGACTGATAATTCTCTGCCGAATTTATCATCTTTTGAGAAGGATAATCATCTGTTGCAATGATGTACATATCAAATGTCTTTATGTCCTGAATATATATCGCAACCCGGATGGATGAAACTAGATCCGGGGTCTTCAATCTCTTCCGATCTTCACTCGATGTACAAGTCGATCCATGTGAGAATTTCTTGAAGTCGAACATGGAAAGACATCGCTTGATTACCGGTCAATAATGTAAACCGTTAACAAGCGCGAGAGGAATCACCGATAAGGATGATGACCCTCAAGGTACGGCAGTACAATCTACATGGTGGGAATAAAGGACTTGGCGTCGACCACCATGCAAAATCTTCTGGTCGAAGGTCATTAATGTATACCTGTCGCCGGAAGTGAGAAACTTGCCATTGAGGCATGCAAGCTTCAAAGTACTGAGGGGGGTGTTCCTAGATCAACTCCTTGGATAATGAGCTGATGTCGACAAGGAGCGATCCGTCAAAGGAGGGCCTTAATGAATCCCACATCAGTGACACGGAACGGAGCTAGTGATAATGATGAGGTGAAAACAAACTGTGATGTATGATTCAGGGTGGCGGTCATGAAGTGGATGAAGGATAATGTATGGCAGTGGGTGGAACAGGGTTGACTCTTTACAGAACCACATCTCTTGAACATATAACGACACTGATGTGATGGATTGGTAGCATTACCCCAATTGTGGATGGTGTGGCGAGGACCATGATTCTGCGATCGGTGAATGAAACAACCCAACCCGAAGCGGACGGAGGACAAAGTGTCATGTTCAAGAGCGACTTGCTACCATTAATACTGTGAGGTTCTCCCAATTTTTCCCCAGTCATTGCTGACCAGTACCTCTTTATTTTTGTCAAGCTTGAGGAGGATAACATATGCTTGTTCTATAACCTGCCCTTTGGGCAAGCCCATCGCTATGTTTTAACGAGCCTAGCGATAGGGAAACTCGTTCTCGTCTAAAGACAAGTTTGTCGCTATTTAATCATTTTAACGAGTCTAACGACAAGGAAAACTCGGTCCTTTTCATTTTTAGAGAGTCTGAAAAGGCACGAAAAGTTAACTCCAAAATTCCTTTTTCGTCATCTAATCCCTTAAGTCCGAAAAAGTATAAAACAATACAGAAGGGATGAATTTTCGGTTGCTTTAATGAGCCGAACAAAGCAAGCGCTCGATCTTTTTGTGCAATAATCCCTCGGGTCCAAAAAGATTAAAATCTAGAGGAGGGATAGCTTTCCGGTCGCTTTAACGAGCTGGAAGGCCAAAACTCGGCAAACTTTTCATATTTTACGAGTCAGTGAAAAGAGCTCAAAGAAGACTCGTCTTTTGAGGAACGAGTGATGAACAGGGATAGCAGCAGATTCCAGGTACAGGTTGGAATTCTCCAATCACGGCAGTGTCACAAGGATGGCTAAGTGAAATCACTCTTCGCAGCTGTTCCTCAAAATGGGTAAACAAACATATGGAGGTAAACGATTGGCCAAATGAACGGATGGAGGTGATGGCATATAAAACACGACCAAGGGCTTTTAATATGGCTTTCAAAGGTTACATTTCTCAAGGTTGTTTACCGGTTCATTTTTTATGCGTGAGCTTGAACTGCTAGGGAAAGATTGCTCACATTCTACGTTTATTTTTTAACGAGCATGAACTTCTGCACAAAAACTGCTCGAATCTTGTGTTTATTTTTTAACGAGCATGAACACTGCTAAAACTGCTCGATTATGATTGCTCATAATTTACGTTTATTTTTTAACGAGCATGAACTTCTGCACAAAAACTGCTCGATGATTGCGTTTATTTTTTAACGAGCATGAACATTGCCAAAACTGCTCGATTCTTGCGTTTATTTTTTAACGAGCATGAACATTGCTAAAACTGCTCGAAGATGCCCCCAGCATAATAATAATGCAGATGAGGCGCGTGCCTCCCAAATCATAAGGGGACATTTCATTTTTTAATGAGGTTGACATCGCAAAGAACTATCCTCTTTTACTCCTTATTTCATTTTTTAAACGAGGTTGACTTGAGAAAGGAACTATCCTCGAAACTTTTAGATCCATTAAAAATAGAAGGCTTCATATCCCGTTGCATCCAACTCCGCGAGATTACTTGGCGGTGGTGGGGGAAAAGTGCCCATTAAAGGAGGGCCTTTTGGGAAAATTACTCCAATATATTGGATAGAATGATTGCTTCCATGGATCGATGGAATGCTTCTTGTGTTGGATGGCGGCTCAACTTCTGTCGAAGTTGTTGTCGAACTGCCTGGTCGACCTTTCCTTTCGCCATTCAACGGCTGTGGATTCCCACGGCTTTTGTTTAATGTTGAAATTAAAGCATCATCTTGGCGCTTAAAACTTGACAACATCATGACTTGTGATGGGGAAGCATTTCCACTGTCAACCAGATTCTGACTTGGGTCGGGAAACGGATCGGTTAATACGGCTGGAGTGTGCGGATTCTTTACGAATCTCTTAAACTCAGCTTTGTACGGACAATCTGCCGTCCGATGATCGTCGTCACATATGTGACACGGAGGCCGTTTCCTATTCCTAGGAGAGTTTGAAGAATTTTTCTTAGGGGATGACCCACCTTGTTTATTCTTCCTCCCTTTGTTTTGATTCTTCTTGCTTCCTGGTTGATAGGTTTCTTTGCCCTTATCTGTCGATACGGCATTTACTTCCGAAGCAAGAACTTCTTCATGCGCATTTTGATTCGAATCCTTACGGGCCTTCTTTTGATTGGTCCTTTTCGGATTCGTGTTTGCCGTGCCAATCACGCCATCGCCGGCATGAGAGTCACTGTTTGATTTAGGAGGAGGAGGGATTGAAAACTCTGGTCTAGGGGCGTCTGGTATTTTGTCATAGAGCGTGCCAGACTGAGTATATACTAAATCCAAGTACTGGGCACGAGCGATAACTTGCTCTTCCGTTACGACTCCTCCCTTTGCTACATCTTCCGTTATCGCCGGAAGTAATGACTTTATAAACCACTCAGCTAAAAGCTGATCAGGAACGTATGTTTTAACCATTCTTCGTCGACGTCGCCACTCATGTATATGATCTGATATATGAGTTGCGGTTGTCTGTTTGAAGTTAGTCAATATCTCTGTTCCCGTTTCGTACCTTATTGGTAATTGAAAGTGGGTCAAGAATGTTGTGGCAAGGGAGCCAAAATTGTCGAACGAAGCTCTAGGCAATTCTATATACCATTTTGCCGCTGGACCTGTCAATGTCCTCTGAAAGAGGCGAAGCCTTATCGAATCGTCATTCAAAGTGTTCGACGAACACCATAGATGAAATGTCATCACATGATTCGACGGGTCTTCACCTGGATTTCCATTGAGTTTAGGAATGTCGGATGGGAGTTTGTGTGGAATCACTGGCCACCAAGGGGCGTAAGCAATTGGATCGTTTGTTAACTGATGTAAATCAGGCAACTCTAAAGTTGCCACGAATGGTAACTGCTGGTTCAAGTTAGGTGAAGCGTAACCAGGATACGATGGAATTGCCTGAACAGTCGGTCTTTGCATACCAGCATAATGGAGTTGATGTTGGTATGATGAATACGGTTGATGGACTTGACCACTATAAAGTGGTTGATTTTGACCATTTTGAACATATGGTTGTCCGGTATTCGCAAATATTTGCTGTTCAGAACCTTGGTACACTTGTTGGAATTGCGGCTGTTGGTATTGCATTATCCACGGTTGCGACACCATGGGTTGTTGCGCTACACTAACCATTGGACCAAGATGTGGGGTAGCTGTACCCAACTGTACTTGTGTTGTCCCACCAGTAGGTGATTGTGGTTGGGTCGCAGGGTCAAGTGGCTGTTGCATGAGAACCTGAGCAATCTGAGGTTGACACACAACAGGCATTGTTTGAACTTGCGACACGGTCACAATAGCCGGTGTAGTTGGGATGTTTGTCACAGGTACACACTGTTGCATAGAATATACAACTCTCGGTGGCTGGGATAGCACAGGTACCCAACTACTCGTTGCAATTCCGCCATAACTTGAATAAGGTTGAGAGCTCCCGTATGGGTACTGCCCCCCATACGGTAGCAACCCAGAACTCAAGGCAACTGCCTGCCTTGGAGGACTGGATGGCCTAATTAGATTCCCAAAAGGGTCAATTTGATGAGCCTCACCATGAGAGTTACCAGACATTACTCCGGAACAAACAGGAACAGAACATACTGTCGAGATAGTCTCTTGCTGGACTCCTTCTAGCGACTGCGAGCTAGTTGGGACAGATGGTATGCCGGCGAACATTGTTGGATTTACAGCAGGTAATTCTGCCGTCGCTGTGTCATTCGACACAGTCCTAGATGTCGACGGTTGTTCAGTCATTTTTAGTCTATCCAATTGATCACCTAGTGGTTCTACAGGAACTTTCACTGGTGATGGACAAACTTCTGTTGTAGCAGGAAATAGAGCAACCCCTACTCCAAACTGCCTTGGAGTGGATACTTGCGGTTCTTCTATAATTTCCTCTATCGCAATCAGGCCAGGTGGAAGAGGAAGACCGTCAGGTCCGTAAAAGATTTCCGGTGCCGAAGAAGGGGTTGTATCGACCGCGACGGATGTTTCAGGAACAAAACTCTCTGGACCGGTTACAGATGGAACTGGTTCAGTCATACAAGTATTTGCCCCCAGACTAGGATTAGTATTACTGTCCCTCTGTGGCGATTGAACTTCTTCTATAGAGGCAGGTTCTCCGGAAATGTTTGGAGTGACCAGAATCTCAGATGTTGTTGGAACGCTTGTCCTAACTTTTAAAGGAGATTTTGAACTGGTTCGACGAGCTCGCTTTGTCCGGATTGTTTTCGATTCCGGAGACAAAGACGGTTGACTCGCAAGCCTCCGAGAACGACGGATATTCAATTGACTTTCTTCCACGATTGCGGATTACTCGATCAACTAAAATATAAAGGGGAAAATTTGTGTTTCCGATTTGAATGAATTTTATTAGACGCTTTTAAACATAACTTTTCTTTTTCATGTTTTAAGAGTCGAGAAAAAGCTAAAGATGACTCTAGTCGCCTTCGATGTATTAACGAGCCCGAAGTGACAAATGCTTGGTTGGACCTTTTCAGTTATAGAGTTTGAAAAGGGCCAAAAGAAACTGCTCTGGAGATCTAGGCAGAGGGTGTGCCAAACCTTTCGCGAAACCACAGAATACGTTTTACGGTACGGGTGGTCGATCTTCGTGAATGCTGTGTTCACTGCATCGCGATCAGTAGGGCAGTTGACACGGCTTCCTATGGATAAAGGATAATTGCCTATAGGGGTCTCCCAATATATACGCGACGGTACGTGGGAGCACAAGTCCGTATTAGTGCCACCGACTCTCAGGAGGAATCACCCACCATCGTAGAGATCGACAGTCACTATGTTTAACGACGCCGGAACACGTCTCTACCTAGACCTCTAGATGTTTGCGTTATGTTTCAAATGCGTTGTTAGGTTCATTCAGTATATTTTAAGTTGATCTTTTTAAAGTTTGCCTTTCAAGGTTCACCACGAGATGTATATGACAAATTCCTAAATGCAGCCTAAGATGAGAAGCAAGCTTTTTCAAATCTTTTTGACTGATGAAAATCTTAACTACTGGGGGAGAAGAAAAGCAAATTCTTTTCACACAGTTCATACAGCACAAACTAATGCACTTTCTCCTAAATCATCATGCAAACTTTTTCAAATGCAAAATGCACAATGCATGTAATTTCTTTTCCCTTTCTTAATGTGGATGGATACAAAAAGAAAGTGGTTATATAACTTTGATTTCGATTTAAAGCGAAAGTAAACAAGTTTGTCCAAAATCAAAAGACACCTTAAGATTTACTCGCTTAATCACTGGAAATACATGAAATCAAACTATATGAACGAAAGTAAAATGACTAACCAGCTATGGACAGCAAACAAGCTAACTCTTTAGACCAGCAAAACGCCTAACACAGGTTCAGATTTAAGAGGCCAAAAGCATGACTAGTTTACTTTTCGTTATGGGAAATTGTTAATGAGCAAGAAATACAAAGAACAAGTACAATTTCGTTATATAACAGAGGCAGAATGATGGCAAGTAATATTGGTTTCAAAACAGGCACAAGACTGACACTTAGCAGCAAAACTAAGTGAAAACAGGCAAGAGAAAAGAGGAAACCCCAAATGCACTAAGCAAATTTGGGTCAATGCAGGCTCTGCACAGTCAAACTGGCTCTCAGCGCAGGTAGTCAGTTCGGGACCTGCGTTGCAAAGCAGGTAGCCTGTGTACTACCTGCTTTGGAAAACGAGAGTTGCGTTTTCACAGTCTCCGGGTCATAATTTTCTCAAAAATGCACGGTTTTTGCTCAAATCAGAAGCATTCAGTCAAGCAAACTTAAAGGGATGATTTAGAAGGTGCAAAGCTATCACTAAGAGCTTTCAAGGATCTTTGTAGATCAGCTCTTCAAATCATGAATCTGCTCAGAAAATGAGCAAGAGTAACTGCCCCTCTACTTCGCTTTTGATATAGTCAAAAGCTTTTCGATTTGGTACTCTTTTGTTCAGGAAATGAATAGCAAAGATACTACAAACACAATCAAACGGATATGATCCCCAGCGGAGTCGCCAGTTTGTTGTAGGGAAAAGTATCCGACTCGGATGACCCTAACCCACTCTAAGGGTGACAGTTCCTTAGCAACAACTGTAAAACAAACTACTGAAGGTTTACTTCTTTATGAAAGCAAAAGAGGATGGAGAAAGCACTAACCGTTGCCTTGCGCTTAATGTCGAATCCAAACTCTCCTCTTTGGCCGCTTGCTCCTAGCTCTTTGTCCTTCTGCTCGCCCAGCTGCAATGAGATCCTGCACAATGACAAAGAAGGAAACTACAAGAGGCATGCAATCATAACTGGTTCATGGATTAGTGTAAACCAAACGTGCAATCATCACAATACATAATTGAAACAAGAGCACATAGAAGAACCTCAATAGCTTTTATTAATGAAGAAATAAAGGTTCTGAGAGGATTACAACCATTGCAGGCTCCAACCCAGCAACACCTCCCAGCAGAAAGAATTGCTCTTCTTCACCTCTCTCAAACAATCACCCAATAACTCAAGAATGAAACCAACAACATATCATTACTTTGCACAAAATTCCAGCCTCTTGAGCTCATAGGAGAGAGCTCAATATATAGATGAATTGAGAAAGGATGAGTCAGCTTGCAACTGATGTGTAGCTGCCTTGTGTCCTCTCTCTCTTCAGCTAATCTTTAGTTGATCTTCAGTTCTTGAGTCCACTTGGTGAACCTTGCTTCCACTTGGAGAAACAAAGCCTCTGACTCATCACAAGGCGAAATACCTGATCCAAGTGTCAATTTTGGAAGATTCCAAAGCTATGACTCACTCTGCCACATGTCCAAACTCGCCCAACGCAGGTGGGCTTTGTTCTGCCTGCTTTGCAACGCAGGTACACCATGGAGCAGTTGTGTTTCAGCGCAGAAACCCAGTGGAGCACCTGCTTTGATTTCAGGATTGCTTGTTTTTGAGTGTTTTCAGGTGGAGAACTGATCTGAGAGCTGTTGGTTTGCTGACCTTGTTCCTCTAGGGGTAGGAACATCATGTTTGGGGAACTTTGGATCCCTTGGATTATTGACAATTCATGCTTGTTGCTGCAAGGCACAAAATTGTCTATAACAATGTCCAACCCCAACATCATTGTGAAAATTCCTTTTTATAATTTCTCAAGGGAACCTCTTCATGATCCTCTTGGAATCTTCCTCTAATAATTATTTTTCTATGATTACCCATAAATTAAATAGTGGTGCTAGCTAGCTCCCCATAGGGTTATTTTTCCTCTTCCTCCTTAGATCATGGATTTGTGGTCCCACTCTTCATGCCAATACACAAAAATACATTCTTTTATTATATCAAGTATCATTACATTACAAAAATTAGGGGAAAATCATACCAAGGGTGTAAGAAACCCTCCCCCCTTAAAGGGAACACCATCCTCAATTTTCTTATCAGTAAAGAAACAAAAGAAAAATGAGCTTCACACATGACTCTTAGATCCACTTATTGAGAAAAAAAAATATGGGTAATACACCCTTATTACCTTAGCTATCTCATAGGGTGGCTTCATTAAATCTAAAGTGCTTCCATTACAACTTGACTTGCTATATTGTTCTATTATGGAGCATGATTTGCCACCTATCTAGGATGCATATTGGTTCTAATGGGAACTCTCCCTTGTGTTCCACTTGTATCATATCCAAATCAACAAAATGATTAATTTCGTCAACATATTTATTAAGAAAGGAAACATGAAAAACATTGTGTGGTTTCATTCTGGTTGGCAAGGCCAATATGTAGTCCACTAGCCCCACTCTCTCCAAGATTTGAAATGACTTGCTATATTTGGGTGCCAACTTGGCACATGAGCCCATTTTTAATGAGTTTTTATTTCTCTTAATATGGATATAAACATTCTCAGCCACTTGAAACTCTTTATGTAGTATTTCTTGGTCTGCATAACTTTTCTTCCTCTCATGGGTTTCCTTTAAATTTTGTCTGATCTTGATCACCTATGACTCCATTTATTTTGCAAATCTAGCTTAACAATTACTCTATTTACTAGATCATCCTAGCTAATAGGGGTGTTGCATTTCCTTCCATAAAGTGTGTCAAAGGGACTCATTCCCAATGACTCTTGATAGCCATTATTGTATGGAAATTCTACTAGTGGAATGTTGTATTCCCACTTTCTTGGATAATGCATCACATACATTCTTAGCATGTCTTCTAATATTCTATTTATTCTCTCTATTTGACCATCAGAGTGAGGATGATAAATTATGTTAAAGGCTAGCTCAGATCCAAAACCAACATACAATGAGAAAATTTCGAAGTAAACTTGGCATCTCTATTTGATATTATCTTTTTGGGTACTCCATGCAACCTGATTATCTCTTTCATGAAGATTTGGGCTATATCTATTGATTTATGAGTAGAATTAACAACTATAAAGTGAGTTTCCTTGCTCAACTTATCTACTACCACCATGATAGCATCATGTTGTCTAGATTTCTTGGGAAATATGTAATGAAGTCCATGGATGACATCCCATTTCCATTTTGGAATTGGAATTGGTTGTAGCAGTATAGTTGGATGTCTGCACTCTACCTTCACTTGTTGACATTCCAAACATTTTGCAAGGTATTCTGCAATATATTTCTTCATTACTGGCCAAAAATATGTCATCTTCATGGTTGTCATCATCTTTTGATATCCAGGGTGACCTAAGTAAGGTATTTTATGGAATTCATCCATGATAAGCTTCCTTAAATCCCTGGCATTGGGCACATATTTCTTGTTCTTAAATATTAGTATTCCTTCATTATTGAAATGGTAACTTCTACTCACTGATCCATCTAACTATTCTTTGCAACACTTCTTCACAAACTCGTAATGTTATTCATTTATCATCCCTCCTTTAAATCCTCACCTTGATGTCAAATGTTCATGTGCTCAAGGCTACTAAGTGAACCACTTGCAAACTTTTGTTGAGTACATTTTCCACCTTATTCTCCTTTCCTTTGATATGCTTCATTTCAAAGTCAAAGTCACTGATCAATTCTAACCATATAGCTTGTATAGCATTTACTTTGGGCTATTAAAACAAGTATTTCAACCTACCGTGATATATCATCAACATAAATATCCTTTCCAATAAATAATGCCTCCACATTTTTAGTGTGTGCACAATGGCTACTAGCTCCAATTCATGAGTGGCATAGTTCCTTTCATCAGGGAAAATTTTAAGAACCACCCTAAATTTATATGTATAATAGATGGGCTAATCCCTATGATACATAGGAAATATGGGAGGCGATTTTATCAATAATATAATATGTATATATAATTTTTTTGGCGAATCTCTCACTAGATTATATTATCTTGTATAGTGATGGAGAATCTTTCATTGAATTATAAAATATTGTAAGATCTTGGCGAATCTTTTACTGAATAATAAAACATTGTGAAGTCTTGGCGAATGTTTTGTTAAAGTATGAAACCATATATGATAATAAGAAAACATATTCATTAAACTATAATATACTAACATACATGTTTGGAAAAGAGAAACATAATTTTCTCTTCCTACAAACAATGTTCCAAGTTTTAGGGGCCATGTTTGTCAAGGTTCTTACAATACACTCTTTCATATCCTTCTATTAGTTTTGATAATATTCCACAACAAAGTTCTTGTAGGCGTTGATATTGACAACAAATTCTGTCAAGGTAGGAGAGATTAATCTTTTCTCTACAACTTTTGTCAAGCTACCACTTTTTTCAAGTTATCAAATTTATTTCTTATTCCATAGACTTCAACTGCGAGATAAAAAAAAAACACACCAAGTTTGTTTACCCCAACACGCCAACAAGTAGCAAGCCCCAACTATATTATATAAGAAAGTATTAGGTATCCCAAAGGCTTGAAGGGGATCTAGTTGAAAGAAGTGACCATTGTGAGAATCCTTCCAATCAATATATGAATATATAAATGTAGATTTATTATTATTTTAATTGGAAATCTTCAATTAAATAATAAAATTTAATTACGTCTCTCCCAATCTAAATTGCTTATTAGCATAATTCACTACCCTCGTAGGTCTTGCATTTTTTAACAATGTTGTAACATGTAGATTAATTTCCTTTTTGGTGAACAATCTCCACCTTTTAGGAAAATATGGTGCAGTGGCTCCAACCCCTACAGATCATTAGGACAAACTAAGAATAACACAGAAGATGAAAGGTTGTACAAATCAGCTTATTTTTCAAACAACTAATCCAACATCATTGCTTATTAGCATAATTCACTACCCTCATAGGTCTCGCATTTTTTAACAACGTTGTAACATGTAGATTAATTTCCTTTTTGGTGAACAATCTCCACCTTTTAGGAAAATATGGTGCAGTGGCTCCAACCCCTACAGACCATTAGGACAAACTAAGAATAACACAGAAGATGAAAGGTTGTACAAATCAACTTATTTTTCAAACAACTAATCCAACATCAGTACCTAAACTTTTTCATGAAGATATCATATTGAGAATGTTTGAAAAATGGTGAGAAATCTTCTGCGAGGGTGATGCGGGAAGAGTGATAAGGTTTGATTGTTTTGAATTTTTTTGCTAAATCAGAAAAGGTTAAAAACCAATATTAATGGAGATATTGGTATTTTTTACTAAATTTTGTGAACTGACTAAATGTAGCTTTAACCATTCACCTTAAGAATTAAGATGGATCTAAGATATAGAATTTCCCCTTTAAATAGTCTATGCTCACATGAATTCCATGGTATTACCATGGGTTCTCATAAACCTGGAGCTTAAAAATTACTATTAGTAATTTATAAAAATTAATAGAATTAATAATTGTTTTTTATTTTATTTTTTATTTTAACCAAGTTAAAATGTTTAACATACATTAAATTACAACATCCATTTTTACTATTGACCCACCAAGCCCCGAGAGGGATCAAATATTTTTTCACTCTATGCTACTTTGCATATCATGATATTTGATCCCTCTAGGGGCTTAGTAGATCCAAAGTAAATATGGATCTATGCTGGTTTAATTCCCCCATTTAAATAGGCTACATTCCACATGAATACCATGGGTCAATACCATGTGCCATTTTTATTTTTATTAATACTAATATTAGGGTTAATAATGTTTTTTTGCATGGTATTAATAATAATCTAGCCATGGTATTTGAGCCATAGTATTTTGCCCATAGGTTTCACCTAAATATAATGCATTTTTTGAGTGTTTGTAAATATAAGGTGACTTATGGAGTAAATATAAAAAAATGTTTTATTTGTTCACAATACCTCTCGTTTATTTATATTTTTATTAATTTACTATACCTCTTTTACAAATATGGTATTTGGCCCATAGGATTCACTTAAATAAAACCTCTTTTTTGAGCCTTCATAAATAGAAAGAGGGTTATGGACTAAATATAAAAAGAGGTTTTATTTATTTACTATACGTCTAGTTTATTTATATTTTTATTTATTTACCATACCTCCACTTTATTTATATTTTTATTTGTTTACACGCTTGCATGTATATAAGGTGACTTATGGAGTAAATATAAAAAATGTTTTATTTATTTATCATACCTCTCATTTATTTATATTTTTATTAATATACCATACCTCTTTGATAAATATGGTATTTAGCCCATAGGATTCACTTAAATAAAACCTATTCTTGAAAATTAGGGTGAATGGAAGGTTGTAACTCCTAATTTCAAGGGCTAAATTTACCTTTTTTACCCTCTCCCTTAAAATAAGGTGGGCTATTTGAGGTGATTTGTAAAAATGTACTATGATACAAAATATTCGCCCGCTAAAAATTTAAAACCCCTAAATATCGTCTAAGGGCGAAAATTCACCCCTAAAATTTTCCATGCCTTTCATGCTCATTCATCTTCCTATATTCATATCAAATTATGTATCCTTCTTGCATCAAGACTCCACCAAGCCCCTCCTTATAAGAATCATTGAAATCTACAAAATCCTTTTCTGGTTGAACTATTCTCAAGATAAGTGCACAAGTGAGTAAATTCTCGAGCTATTCAAAACTATACGCACATCGAGGTGTCCATTGAAACTTCACTCCTTTTCTTTATAAGGTAGTGATGGGATGCCCAACTTTTGAGAAGTCTCAAATGAATCTTCAATAGTAACCAACCAACCCCCTAAATTATATGACCTCTATCACATTTTGGGGCATGTGCCATTCCATTATAACTTTGATCTTTTCTAGATCGACA
Organism: Pinus tabuliformis; assembly: GCA_031772625.1. Classification (NCBI taxonomy): domain Eukaryota; kingdom Viridiplantae; phylum Streptophyta; class Pinopsida; order Pinales; family Pinaceae; genus Pinus; species Pinus tabuliformis. The sequence continues at coordinate 341,356,264 of CM062815.1, read as the reverse complement.
ATCACTCCTTTTGAGATTATATGACTCAAATAGTGAACCTATGTTTGAAAGAACTCACATTTTGGAAGTTTTGCATACAAATTATTCTCTCTAAGAAGTTGTAGAATAACTCTCAGGTGGTCCTCGTGCTCCTTTTCATTCTTTGAATACACCAAGATGTCATCCAAAAATACTAACACAGACTTGTGAAAGTATTGCCTCAGCACATTATTCATCAGGAACATAAAGGTTGTTGGAGCATTTGTAAGCTCGAATGGCACTATTTTAAACTCATAGTGACCATAAATTGTCCTAAATGTAGTCTTATGAATTTATTCCTCTTTGATTCTAACCTGATGGTAACTGTCCCTTAAACCAATTTTGGAAAATACAACAACCCCTCTTAATTGATCAAATAGATCATAATTACTAGGCATTAAGTACTTATTTTTCATAGTCACATTATTTAGATGCCCATAATCGAATCACAAATGCAACATTCCATCTTCCTTTTTAACAAAAAGTGTTGGGGCTCCCCTCGGTGAAATGATGGGTTGTATATACCCTTTTTCCATTAATTCCTTCAACTGCAATTTTAATTTTATGAGCTCAAGCATTCTCAGCCGATAAAAGGCCTTTGATTTCCATGTTGCTCTCAGAATCAAATCAATTTTGAATTCAATGTCTCTGATGGGCTAAAGCCTTGGCAATTCATCTGGGAACACATCGCTATATTGATTTAATACTGGGTAAAAGGGGTATACATTGGCTTCTTTCTCCTCTATGATTTGGATAGAATAAATGGCACAACCTTTTTTGTTCTAGTGCTTTACTTGCATCATTGAGATCATTCTTAGTGCTATCAGAATATTAATACCCTGGAACGTTATTGGTTCGTCTTCATTATCGAGGAACTCCATTAATTTTTCATAACGCTCCACCTTCACCCTATGGGCTTCTAACCAATCCATACCTATCAAGACATCATATGATCCTGATGGAAGTAAATTCAATTTTACTACAACAGTGATGTTCCTGATTTCTGAAGGTTCCCAATGTCTCAACCATATTTATTATTTATCTCTTTGTCCTAATGGCTAGTTGTTAAAGCCATGATTAGTCATGAAGTTTCTTTGGTAGTTCACATGTTTCCACAATCTTAGGGCTAATATAGTTTACATTAGATCTTCTGTCAACTAAAATTGAGTCTGGTGAGTTTTTTACCATACCTTCCATTTGAATGATCATTTCATGTTATTCTTCCTACCTATTATGTAATGCAACATATATCTTGGGGATGACCTAGGCCACATCATTCAAAAATGTTGCCTCTTGTATGTTATATAACTTTGTGCCAGTCTTTTAAAATAGAGGATAATTTTTCCGAATATGGTTCTCTCCACATTCCCAACATTACATGTTCCCTTTCCCGGATCCTTCACCCTATTCATTCATTTATTTCTAAGGTGTATTTCTACTAATTGTGGAATTTTGTTGATGTTCACTTTTGGTGAGGTTATTAAACTTTACACCCTTTCAAATTTATTATATCTTGATGTTCTCTCCCCTCCTCCTTTTCCTTTCTTCTTCCAATCAGTCTGGACCTCAATCTTATGCTTAGAGTATTCATAGCAATGCCTGGACTTCTGAATAACCTCCTTCAAAGTCTTAGTTTCATTGAATTCTATTATGTCTTGGTATGCTTGTCATAACCCTCTATGTACCTCTGGATATTTGTCTTCTCATCCTTGATGTATGTTATGTACCTTAGTAGTTCGAAGAATTTGCTAGTATACTCCTCAGGTGTCATCTGTCCCTTTTTTTCATATAATTCCTAAGATCTGTTGTCATAATATTTCTCAGATCAGTACTTTGCTAGGAGGTACTTTTCAAACTTCCTCCATGTCAGCTCATTCTCTATGATGACTTTTATTTTCTTCAAATCCTCCCACCATATATTAGATTTCCCCTTCAAGCTGAAGGCAGTGACCCTGGGCTTAATGTTCTTAGAATAATTATGCAGTCTAAAGTACTTATTTATTCCCAAGAGCCAAGCCTCTGCATCTTCTACTTTCTTTACTTCTCCATCAAAGGTAGGGGTTTTTTATTTCTTGAATTCTTCTTTCATAGGAATCCTCTTTCTCTTCCTTTGATTATAATGTCTTTTGTCTACATGTTCTAATGATGTTTTAGGGCTACTTGATTCTGTTTCTAGTGTGCTGAGTAGAAAAATGTATCCTTCTACATTTCCATACCTCTTTCTTGATTGTCTTCCTTTTTCCTTCTTGTTATCTAACTCGTGCCTTTGGATCTATGATGAACATTCCCTATGTCTATAATTATCCTAATGGCTAGTACCAATCTCCTATTGCCTTTGTCTTTGTAATTCTGATAGAATCTGAAATAATATGGCATTCACTTCTACTTTCTCTCTAACAATATTTTTGTTATATGCCTTGCAACTTCGTATTTCATATCTTAGGCTTCTAAGAGTGTCCATCAATTCAATATTTTCCTCTTCTTTCATCTTCCCAATTGACTCTTCGTTTGGGCCTTGTTGGGTTATGTTTATACCATATTATTCTAATCTGTTGCTCATTCTTTTATCTTTCTTACTGTATCTGATGCATGCCAATCCACTTTTAGACACACATAGGTGTTAGCCAACCAGAAAGGAAAAGAAAAATTGCACAGATTCTCATCACCTTGGTCTATATTTATCTGAAACACCAAATTTCAGTTAGCAAATAAATGATATTCCATCAACCATACATTTCAATAGTTTGTATTTTCAACACCATCACACGTTTGTCACCATAAAGGAAATCTAGTAGATCAAGCATATCAATAATTCATCTAGAGTATGAATGTGAGCCTTTTAAGGTCTAGTGCTTGAACCTAGAGCTCCAATACCACTTTATAACACACCCCCTTACAACCCATAATCCTACTAAGGTATAAAGAAGTCAATTATTGTGTTGACCCAATATCTAAGGTACAATTATAGAAATGGGGTCTAAAATTATTGATATTTTCCAATTTACTCAAAACTTAAAAGGGATAGCATCATTGTGTTCATTTTGTCAAGATTTCCAACAAAATAAAATTTTCTTCAATCTGACTCCTGGATCAAAGGATATAACCTTTTAAATATTTGGCCGATTAACTTCTGCCAAGTCATATTAACCTGCCATGTGGCACCCACATATCCCCCACATGGCTATTTAAATTAATTCCATGTCTATGTATATTATCTTCTAGATTCATCACATTAGGTTTGTTTAGATCAATGTTTCGAACCAGCAACGGTGGCTCATCTTCAGGATATGAAAGATTAGTGGAAAACTGGTCTTATTATTCCTTTTAATAGATAGATGTAAGAGATGCATTGCCGACAAATATTAGGGATTATTAATTTATTTATTGAATTTATATTCCATTATTTTTATATTTTTGTTTGAATTGTTTTACTTTATATTTTGTTGTTTTAATTATAATTTATTATTGTATTTTAGTTATAAATATGATTTGTTATTGAATTGTAATTATAAATATGATTATTATTGGTTTATTAATAAATTAATAATAATTATGAATGTAATTATTGTTAATTTATTAATTTATTATTGGATTATAATTTATTATTGATTTATTAATAAATTAATAATAATTGTGATGTAATTATTGTTACTTTATATTCTGTTGTTTTAATTATAATTTATTATTAAACTGTAATTATAAATATTATTAATGTTAATTTATTAATTTATTATTGATTAATTAATAAATTAATAATAATCATGAATGTAATTATTGTTAATTTATATTAATTTATTATTGGATTATAATTTATTAGGGTCATATTTGTTTTATTTTATATTTTATTATTTTAATTGATTTATTTTATATTTTGTTATTTTAATTAAGTTTCATTTTACTTGTATATTATGATTATTTCATAATAGTTTATGTGATTTGTTTAAAGTTTTTTATTGTTGATTTTATTGTTAATTTTACTTCTTGTTAGATCATATTTTATGGATTAAACATTTGGATAATATATAGGAGGATTGTGGTTAGGGAGGGGTAAGATTGGATGATAGGATTGGAATCCAGTTTTCACTTATGGTCCATCCGTCGTCTCTGTTGAGGTTATTAGGGTGCTTGCTGATTTCTATGGCTTCTCTAAATTTCCTTATAAAGTAGTGATCACTTCTAGCTAAGATGTAGGTATCTTCTATACAAATTTGGTGTTTAGTTTTATTTGAATGTTCTGCTAAAGCTGATGATTTGGATCGATTGTGTTTAATGCAGCTGAGTGTTCCTGGATTCTTGTGTTAAAGGATCTTCCAGTCTCACCTACATAGGGCTTGCCACACGAGCAAGGAATTAAGTAGACACCCTTATGACATTTTGGATCAATTTTGTCTTTAATTGGCTTAAGGTAGCTACATATGGTGTTTAAGGGTTTGAAGGTGGTTAGAATTCTATTCTTTTTTAGGATGCGAGAGATTTTATTCGTAGTCCCTAATATGTAAGGGAGGTTAACTTTTCCTATAATATTATCAAATTTTTTATTCTTATTAGGTCAAGTGTTTGCTTTATTTATGGCTTTGATAGCTTGATGTTTGTTGTATATGTTTTTTAGGAAAACTTTAATAAGGTTTTCTTTTTCTTTTTCTAGGTCTTCCTTGTCAGAGATTCTGAGGGCTCTCGTTGCTAATGTGTTGAGGACTCCTAGTTTGTGGGTTGGGTGATGATTTGAGGAGGCATGTAAATATTGTTCAGTGTGAGTCTTTTTTCTATATACCTGATGAGATATGGCGCGATCATCCTTCCTAGTGATAAGGATATCAAGGAAGGGGAGGCTCTTGTTGACCTCGACTTCCATAGTGAATTTTATGGAAGGGGATAAACTATTTAGGTGTTGTTTGAAGGTTTTTAGGGTTTCTCTTCCATGAGGCCATATGATAAATGTGTCATCCACATATCTTTTCCATAATTTAGGTTTCCAGGGTGAGGTCATGAGGGCTTTGTTTGCAAGGTCTTCCATGAATAAATTGGAAATAATGGGAGATAAAGGCGACCCCATGGCTACTCCGCATGTTTGTTCATAATCATCTTCCATAAAACTGAAGAAGGTGGATCTTAGGAAAATTTTTATGAGCTTTGATGTGTCAGGATCCGTTAGTTTACTGATGACTTCCATGGCATCATTGATAGGGATATTGGTATATAGTGAGGTGACATCAAAACTAACCCAAATTTCATTTAGGTCAAGTTTGATGTTCTTAATTTCTTCAATGAATTGGGTAGAGTCTTTGACAAATGAGTCAGTGTTTCCCACTAGAGGTTTTAGTTTTTTAGCTAGGTGTTTTGCTAGGTGGTATGTGGGCCCATTAATGTTGTTTACTATTGGTCTAAGAGGGATGCCTTTCTTGTGAATGTTTGGAGCTCCATAGATTCTAGGTGTGTATGAACTGTTCACAATTAGATTTTTGTGGTCTTGTATCTTACTTGTTTTGATTAAGTTGCATACTTTCTTGGAGATCTTGTTTAATGGAGTTTTATTGAGTTTTCTGTAGTAGCCACTGTTGTTTAGATGGTCTAGAATTCACTTTTGTTCATGATAACAGTGGCTCCTCCTTTGTCTGCTTTCAACACTACAACATTAGGGTTAGAGTTCAAGGCTTTGAGAGCTATATATTCATGTTTACTAATGTTGCTTTTAGGGGGTTCTGATCTTCTAAGAGTGACGAAATAGTCTTGTCTTATTTGTTCTTTTATAGTGTCAGGGAGGTTTTTGATGCCATATTCAATGTTGCACAAAATATCTTTAACAAGGATCTTACGAGGGGTGATAGATAAATTTAAGCCTTCCCTTAACAAGTTGAGGATATGTTCATTTAGTTGGAGGTTGGATAAATTTATGACCAGATTGTCGTTGTTATTCTTATTATTATTATTGGTGTGTGATGTAGGTTTAGTATTAATAGGTTGCCCTGAAGGTGTTGTATTGATTGTGTTTGTGTTACTTGGTGGAGAATCATAAGAGCTGTTTATTATGGAAATATCAATAGGTTTTATTGGATCATGGTTTAATTGTGAGAGCTGGTTACCAGGTTGCGTGGGTAAGGAGATTAGATTGGGTAGGTTGGGTTGGAGCACAGATTTGGAGGATTGTGTAGGAAGCAGGTTGGTTTGTTTGGAATAGGGCAGGATATCTATTTGTATATGCGCAGATGTGGTGGGTTGTTTGTTGACAGGTGTAGCCATGAGTTGGTCATTGAGAAGAGTAGTGGCGAGGAGCGGAGTGGTTGGTTGCTGTAGTGCGTTCGATTGTAGTGTTGGAGATAATAGCGCTAGATGCAGTGTGGGTGGCTTGGGCTGGAGTGCAGTGTTGGATGCGTTGGGGATGACAATGTTGGATGCAGAGTTGCATGCGTGGGTAGCTTGGGTTGGAGTGGCAGGTTGCTGGAGCACTGTTGGATGCATGGGGGATGACAGCGTTGGATGGAGCACAGTGTTGGATGTGTGTGGGATAGCGTGGGATGTAGCTGCAGTGTTGGATGCGAGGGTTTGTTGGAGTGTGTTTGATTGTAGTGTTAAATGTGTGGGGGATAACATGGTTGGATGCTGCATGGGTAGCTTGGGCTGGAGCGTAGTTTTTGAGGATTGTGTGGGAGGCAGGTTGGGTGTGTGCTGAGTGGAGGAAAAGGACCTGTTGAGTGATCTGGTATGCGTGGGGGTGTTTTCTGTAGACCAAGTGTTGTCATTGAGCAAAATATTGTGGGACTTCTGCTAGTAGTTGTCAACTCATTTTGATGATCAATACTCATGGGATCCCCATTCTCGAGGGCTTAATATATATAAACCTATAATATATATGAGGCATGTGAGTCGAACCTCTACGTCACCTCACCCTAAAAATAAAATCTTGGGGATTTCCTTTGCAACCCCTTATCAAAATTTCCAGGGAAGAAATTTTGGGGTTACGTGGAATCCCCTCTCCACCATACCACCAAGTCAATCTGATAGGGAGTGCTCAACCAATCACATGGGGTTTGGCCTCCTTCATGGACGACTCCTTCTACACATTACGTTGATTGCCCTCACATTTGTGCACTTGGGATCCACCACTACCACATCACTCTTTCCTTTGGTCATGATGCCCAACCACATGGGCATACAATGTTTAAGACCTATTCCTCAATCCTTATGGTTTTCAACTCCTATGCATTTGAAAATATCAAAGCTGATATCTATATCTATATCTATATCTATATCTATATCTATATCTATATCTATATCTATATATATATATATATATATATATATATATATATATATATATATAGATATATATATAGATATATATATATATAGATATATATACATATATACATATATCTATATATATATATATATATACATATATATACATCTACATATACATATATATATATACATATATACATATATACATATATACATATATACATATATACATATATATATATATATATATATATATATATATATATATATATATATATATATATATATATATATATATATAGATATATATATATAATGGAGCCTTGACAGGGTCCCCAGAGCCATAACATGTGTGAATATGTTTTTTGGCCCATCTAGCTATTCCTTCTAACATTTTACACAACCTCTCTCAAGATTACAATTAAAAAAATAAGGATCAATGGCCAGATAGATTTTAATATAGGCATTCCATTTCTTTTGTTTTAAAAGAGATTTTATTTGTTTAGCTACCTTGACAGGGTCCCCAGAGCCATAACATGTGTGAATATGTTTTGTGGCCCATCTAGCTATCCCTTCTAACATTTTACACAACCTCTCTCAAGCTTACAATTAAAAAAATAAGGATCAATGGCCAGATAGTTTTTAATATAGGCATTCCATTTCTTTTGTTTTAAAAGAGATTTTATTTGTTTAGCTACAGATATATTTATAATAATATGCAAGCTCATAATAACACAGGAATAAACCCATTCCTTGGGAAAATAATCAAGGAATTAGCCTCTCATTTTGAGACAGGAGGTTGGCATCCCTTGCTATTAATTTAGGCACGTTAACAACACTTCAAACATAAACATGATATCCATATGAAATACAATGAAAAATTTCAGGAACTTAACTATAGATGCATGACAACATTTCATATAAATCTACATGACATTCAGAGCATTTCATCCAATTGTTTCATATACCATCATTCCTACAACTATGCAACATTTTTCAGAGCCATACATTAAATTTCATGAGGAAATATTTAACTTCACAACTATTTACTAAATACATGCAATTAAAATAAATCCAGTGGCCAAACTAAAGGTGGGACTTTGATTTTTCACCCAACTTTAGACTCACTACAACTAGAATTACTTGCATAGTCACCCTTGAGCCAAATTCACGATCTAAGGTGAATTTTCTTCAATAGTTTCATCGGGAGGTCATACTTAGCTCAAAGACGACATGAATTAAACATAATATAAAGTGGGTTATAAATTAGTCAAGCACAATAGAATTTCACAATAATGGGTGGTTTATCAGTTGTGATAAGCACTCTATGAGTTGTTTATTAGTCCATAGCAAGCACCCTGGGTGGTTTATCAACCCTCTTTCAACAAGCACCCATGAGTAGTTTCTCAACCAAACTTTTGCAAGCACTCATTCTCATTTCCTCTTAATTTTCTTGCAGTCCTCTTGGTCACAATTTCCTCTTTAAAGGAATCCCATTCCCTCATCTTATAGATATGTTCATATTTACTTAAGATATTCACCAAGAAGAGATCCAACCCCACCATTTTTGTGAAAATTCCTTTTTATAATTTCTCAAGGATGCCTCTTCATGATCCTATTGTAAGGTTCCTCTAATATTTTTTTTGATACCTTCCCATAAACTAAATAATGTTGCGACCTAGATCCTCATAGGCTTATTTTTCCTCTTCCTCCTTAGATAATGGATTTGTGGTCCCACTCTTTAGGCCAATATAAAAAAATACATTCTTTTATTATATAATGTATCATTACATTCCAAGAATCAAGGGGAAACCATACCAGGGGTGTCACAGACAACTTCCATTTCTTGTGGGCGGGGAACCTGATAAAAAAAAGTCATGGCCTTGGCTAGTTTGACCATATTATTGCTCCAAATGAGATCATAGGTTGGGGAATCATAAATATTCATCTCTTTAGAAAGGTTATCACAGGTAAAAAATCCTCTGTCATCTCTCATCGGAAAAGTCTATTTATTTAAAAGTTCTATAGGCCAAGTATTTCCCCAGCATATCCTTTGTGGATTGGTTCAAAATTCAAAAAAAGACCCACGAAAGGATATAATGTGTATAATAATTTGGTCTAGGCTACTCCATTAGTGGAAAAATGGTTAGTGTGGCACATAGGGGATGATCACTAAATTAGAATTGGTCTAGAACCATGGTTTGGGGCTAAGGACAATTATGGGCTAGATACTCCAACGCAAGAAGCTTTAAGGAAATCTAATATCTTAGTCCTTGCATATGTGAAGGCCAAGGAAACACAAGATAAAGGTTGAGTTGGTTGGGCGTTCATAGCATCATTGGGTTTGTCGAAGGCGTTGGTAGTTGAATGGTAAAATTTTGTCAACTTATTGGTCGAGAATAATTTGTATCTCTAAGATAGTGTACATGATATGATTTTTTGGACAAAAAATCCTCACACAAGCTACTTCACTACAAAGCTCGGGTACAAAGATTGATTTGAAGACTCCTTCAGAGATCAAAATCAATGCTGGTGGAAATTTATTTGGGGAGTAAGTGGCCCCCTGGAAGATAAGGTCATTGTTTGGTTGGCCCTCAATAGTAAATTACTCACCTAGGATAACATGTTGATGTGAGGGTGGATAAGTCCAAATATATTCCCTCTTTGTAGCAAACAGGAAGAATCCCACTTGCATTTATTTATGAAGTGAAAATATTTTACAAAGGTACATGAATCCATATGGAGCTCTTACAAGCCAAAAGTTGTTTGGGCTAGTATATCCCTTTGTGATGAATTTCATGCGTTTTGGTCTGAAAAGAAGGTGATATATTTTGATGTTCTGCCATACATATTAATCTCATCCATTTGGAGAGCTAGAAATATCATAGTTTTTCAATACCATTTTGTTGTGGGGAAAAATGCCTATGCAGGACGATCCTATCCACCTATGGTGTGACAGTGCCTTAGAAACAAACAGAGACAGCTATTCTAGTATTCTTCCTTTATGAATTAAGAATGAAGAGAGATGGATGGACTAACCGGTGTCTTCCGTTTGTCCCTCGATCCGGTTTCTCTTCTCTTTGGGAGTTCCCAGCTACTTTCCTTCTCGCTCGCCCATCTTCAAGAGGTTTCTGCAAGATCACAAGAAGAGAACACTACACAAAGACATAGATTCATATTCATAACTAGTTCAGGATTAGAAATATACTAAATATACTAATGCAACCATACATCAAAGATACACCAGTATATAGGAGAAACCAAGATAGCTTTATTGATGAATAACAAGGTTTAGGAAGAGATACAACCCAGAGGGCTCCAATCCAGCATCTCCTTCCCAGCAAATGAAATTCCTATCTTCACCTTCCCTCAAAGCATTAAGCACCCAATGATTCCAGTCTCAAACCAACAACAATTCTTTGCAATAACAAAATTCCAGCTCCTAGATCTCATGGAGGAGAGATCCATATATAGATGTTTGGAGAGAGGATGAGTCATCTTGAGATCTGACTAGTGTCCTCTCCCTCTGTCAGTTCTTGCTTCCACTTGGAGATTCTTGCTTCCACTTGGAGATTGAGAACCTCTTACTCATCACTAGTCGAATTCACTGAGGCAAGTGTCATTGAGGAAGATTCTGGAAGCTTCCAGGGTCTTGACACCTTGATGAATGAACTTGCCATTTGTCAATTCTCGCTCAGCGCACCCTGGTAGTGCTTCTACCTGCGTTGCAGTGCAGGTAGCCAGTGCAGACTTTGTATTTCAGCGTAGACAGCTAGTGGAGCCTCTGAATTGATCCTGAATTGACTTGTTTTTGAGCAGTTTCTGGTGGAGAACTTCTGTGAATTGCTGTGGTTTGTTAGCCTTGTTCCTCTAGGGGTAGGAACAACATGTTTAGGGACTTTGGATCCCTTGGATTATGGACATTTCATGCTCAATGCTGTAAGGCACAAAAATGTCTATAACAGTTGCCCCCTAAAGTATGAGGCCGTTTATCGGGTGAAATGCTTTATCAGGGGGATCCGAAGTTCATTCATTGCTAGGAGGAGACCTGTAATACAATACAATACAATACATTATTTTTCATACTGCTTTCATGATCTAGCTGAGGCGGGCATTCCCATGCTCAGCTTTATAAATTCATTTTTCTGTACATAGAACAGACAATCGTCTGATGGTAGACTGATAATTTTGATGAAAATATCATCCTTTGGGTAGGATGATTATCTGCTGCAATGATATACATGTCAATGTCTTTATCTTTCCTGAATATATATCGCAGCCCGGATGGATGAAACTAGATCCGGGGTCTTCAAACTCGTTCGATCTTCACTCTAAGTACAAGTCGATCCATGTGAGAAATGTTCTGAAGTCGAACATGGAAAGACATCGCTTGATTACTGGTCAATGAGGTGAACCGTTAACAAGCGCGAGAGGAATCACTGATAATGATAATGACCCTCAAGGTACTGCAGTACAATTCACGTGGTGTGAATAAAGGACTTGGCGTCGAACACCACGCAAAATCTTTTGGTCGAAGGTTATTGATGTATACCTGTCGCCGGAAGTGAGAAACTTGCCATTGAGGCATGCAAGCTTCAAAGTACTGAAGGGGTTGTTCCTAGATCAACTTCTTGGATAATGAGTTGATGTCGACAAGAAGCAATCCGTTAAAGGAGGGCCTTAATGAATCCCACATCAGTGACACGGAACGGAGCAAATGATTTTGATGGAGGTGAAAACAATCTGATGACATATGATTCAGGGTGGCGGTCATGAAAGGATGAAGGATAATGTATGGCAGTGGATGAGACACGGTTGACTTCTCTGAATGACTTCTCTTGAACATATGGCGACACTTATGCGATGGATCGGTAGCATTACCCCAAATATGGATGGTATGGCGAGACCATGGTGATGTGACCGGTGAATGAAACAACCCAACCCGACTGTGGTACGGAGGAAAAGTGTCATGTTCAAGAGCGACTTGCTACCATCAAAGTTTTCTTGAGTTTCTCCCAATTTTTCCCCAGTCATTACTGACCAGTACCTCTTTATTTTTGTCAAGCTTGAGGAGGATAACATATGCTTGTTCTATAACTTGCCCTTCAGGTAAGCCCATCGCTATGTTTTAACGAGCCTAGCGATAGTGAAACTCGTTCTCGTCTAAAGACAAGTTTGTCGCTATTTAATGCTTTTAACGAGTCTAACGACAAAGATAACTCGGTCCTTTTCATTTTTAGAGAGTCTGAAAAGGTATGTAAAGTCAACTTCAAAGTCCTTTTTCGTCATCTAATCCCTTAAGTCCGAAAAAGTGTAAAACAATACAGAAGGGATGAGTTTTCGATAGTTTTAACGAGCCGAACAAAACAAGCGCTCGATCTTTTTGTGCAATAATCCCTCAGGTCCAAAAAGATTAAAATCTAGAGGAGGGATAGCTCTTCTGGTCACTTTATCGAGCTGGAAGGCCAAAACGCGGCAATCTTTTCATATTTTACGAGTCAGATGAAAAGAGCTTAAAGAAGACTCGTCTTTTGAGGAACGAGTGATAAAAAGGGTTAGCAGCTGATTCCAGGTACAGGTTGGAATTTTCCAATCACGGCAGTGTCACAAGGATGGCTAGTGAAATCACTCTTCGCAGCTGTTCCTCAAAATGGGTAAACAATCATATGGAGGTGAACGATCGGCCAAACGAAAAGTGGAGGTGACGGTGCAAACACGACCAAGGCTTTAATGGATGATGATATTACATTCACTGTGGTTATTTACCGGGTAGTTCATTTTTTAACGAGCTTAAATGCGGATTGAAACACTTGCTCGATCTTATGTTTATTTTTTAACGAGCATGAACTATGCGCTAAAACTGCTCGGATCTTGCGTTTATTTTTTAACGAGCATGAACTGTGTGCTAAAACTGCTCGAAAAATCCAGTCATATGATAAGAATGTCTCATTGAAGATGCTATTTTTTATGGAGCTTAGATCTTACAAAGCTTTGCTCCGGATCCTTTCGTTATGCAAGTTCGGAAACGACTAATCCTACGAGTTTAAAGGGTTAGACCTACAGGTTTAAAGGGAGGACCTAAAAATTTAAAAAATAAATAGCCGCCCCTTGCTTGCACTCTAAAAGATTTGCATGCCCCCAGGTATAAAATATGATTTCAAGGTTACCCTTACTTTGTCCACCAAAACATTTGTTTAAGCAGGAAAGACCTACCTCTTTCAGGTTACCAAAGATTGCTCCATTCGCGGCCACGAATAAAACACTTCCTCGGCGATGTCTACCGAAATAGACAAAGGTGAGAGACTCCGTCTGTCAACTCACATAACTTTGACAAAAGAATCTTATTCCAGAACAACCCCTCTTCCAACCACGGACGGGGTACGGACTTGTCATATTCTCCTGCAGAAACCTACCCTATACCCAAAGTTTTCCTGCCGAAGCAGACCAGGACGCATGCCCCCTGGGTTCCAGTCATATCCCTCCAAATTACTCGCGCTCATCGGGAGGACGGACCGTGGGTTGAGACATTTCTTGCATGAAGAGACCATTTAGGGATGGTATATGACTATTTGTGATGCGTGATCTGGGAAATGAAAGCTGGTCCACGAGCTTGACCACTCTTCCTTTGTGCGGAAAACACATTACTCTAAAGAGTGAGGAGATGATGGCTCCCATGCAATATATATAGTCTCGTCCAAGGAGTAGGTTATAAACCAAGGGTCCTTGAACGACCATCACGTTCATTTGAACGGTCTTCCCTTTCAATGTTATTGGCACATTGGGGGGGATCCCTAAAGGTCGACTGGTTCCTTTATCAAAGCCTGTCAGATTTCTCATTTCAGGCAAAAGCATTGGCGAACCAAGCGCTTTCCAAGCAATAGAGGAAAGGATACTCACAAATGCCCCCTCATCAATGATGGTGCCAACCATTACCATTCTGTATATTCGAACGATAATTCTGAATGGTATGCTTGCTGGCAAACGGGGTCTGCCTAGTTGGTTCCAGTCGAACGAGACAACTAGGTTGCTTGGTGGTGGGACCGAATAGACGGTCGGGTATGACTCTGACGAAGTTCCTTCCTGCGATAAAGGAATGGGAAAATTTCCCCCTTGTTCGTCGGAGTCTGTGTTGATGAAGAGAATTTGGACGGTGTCGTCTTTATTCTCCTCTGTGATGGTATCATTCGAAGATAGAGCCTCTGAAGGCAAAACCGGGTCAACTGCCGCCTCAACCTTTTGACTTTCGTCAGGTATGGATTCAGACGGTTCATCTTCAATGATAGGTGCTTCGGCTGACCACCTGAGCGGGCCAGCCGAGTTCTCAACTGGTGAAGGACTTGGCAGGAGTTTTTGATATCCAGGAGGAAGTTGCACTGGTAAAACCGGGCGATCTTCCAAAACTCTTTTAGCCTCGTCTAAGAAGGGACAACGGTGGATGGCATGGTTTCCTTCACACAGTTTGCGGGGAAATCTAGCTTTCCCTCTCTGTCCTGTGACTTCACTTTCACTAGTTGACGGTGAGCTGTCAACATGGCTATCAGAGGTTAACACCACCAAATTGTGCAAACGGGGAGACCAGTCCCTTAGTATCCGAGGGATGCAGGGACAATCTCTGTGGAAGTGGTCTCCCTTGCATATGACACATGGCGATTTAGGCCTAGTCAGTGCTGTGTGTGGATTTTTGTCAGACGACGCTTGTTTGCCCCCAGTCGCTTTTGGCTCCTTCTTCTTCTTCTCTTTCTTCTTCTTTTCCTTCTTCTCCTTAGGAACTTGGCTTTTTGTTTTACCAGTTCTGTCAAGCGAAGAGGAAGGAGGAGAGGAAGAATTAGATGAAGTAGAAGGCTGGTGGGCAACTCTGGTCTGGTCTAACTGTTGATTCGACTGTTTAGGAATAGTGGTGTTCTGAACGACATTGGTTGAGAAGAGCCAGACCGGCAAGCCAATTGTCAGTCCTAGAAGCGACAATGTGGCCATATGGGGCGCACCAACATCTCCCCAAGAGGAGAAGGGACTAGGATTTCCACCAAGGGGAATTCCTTGGTTGGTGTGCTCCATTTTCTCAACCTAAAGATCAATGCAGGAAGAAGGGGTGATTGTTCCGTTTAAAATAAATTTTAATGACGCTTTAGACACAACTTGCTTTTTCAATTTTAAAGAGTCGAGAAAAAGCTAAAGATGACTCTAGTCTCCTTCGATGTTTTAACGAGCCCGAAGTGACAAATGCTCGGATGGACTTTTTCTATTATAGAGTCTGAAAAAGGTCAAAAGGAACTGCTCTAGAGTTCTAGGTAGAGGGTGTGCCAAACTTTTCGCAAAACCGCAGAATACTTTTTAAGGTACGGCCGGTTGATCTTCCTGAATGCTGTGTTCAGTGCATTGTGATCAGTAGGGACACGGCTTCCTAAGGATAAAGGTTTTATGCCTATAGGGGTCTCCCAATATATACGCGACGGTACGTGGGAGCACAATCCGTACTGGCACTATCGTCCCTCAGGAGGAATCACCCACCATCAGCGAGATCGACAGTCACCAGGCTTTACGACGCCGGAACACGTCTCTAGCCTAGACCTCTATGTTGTGCGTTATGTTGCAAAGCGTTGTTAAGTTCATTCAATTTATTTTAGGTTGATCTTTTTAGAAGTTTGCCTTTTGAGGTTCACCACGAGATGTATGATACAATTCTTAAATGCAGTCTAAAGATGATAAGCAAGCTTTATATCTTTTCAACTATGAAAATCCTAGCTACAAAGGGAAAAGAAAGACACCATCTTTTCTCAAAGAGCAATCAGCACATTCTAATGCACTTTCCCTAAATCAAGCATGCAAACTATCAAGATTCAAATGCGCAATGCAGGTGTTTGTTTTCCGCTTTCTTAGTATTGATGCCTAAAAAGAAAGCTTTTTGTACAACTTTGAATTTGCTTTCAAATGACAAATACAAACAAGTTTACTTTTTCGAAACCAGAAAGGGTAGAAGAGATTACAACACTTAACGATTTCTGAAATGAATACTTCTTTTGACACTTAAAAGAGACAAACTCAAACCAAAAGCAAAAGTAAATGTATAATCAACTGTAAACAGCCAATGAACTCTCTCCTAAGATCACAATCAACAGATCTAAATCAAGGGCTACAGGATGACTATTTCACTCTTGCAAAGGAAAACTATAAATGACGCCACAAACACATAAAAACACTCACAGTCTTTTTGTACAAAAGGAGGCGGAATTTAAGCAGAGAAAAGGAGTTATCAGACAGGTACTTATGCTGGTTACAGGCTGCAAAAAACAGAGATCAAAACAAGGCAAAACAAAGCAGAGAACACCAGTTGCACAAGGCCTAACTGGATCAGCGCATCCTCAACACAGAGGTTTTGACATTCAGCGCAGGTAGCCTTCACGGGACCTGCGTTGAAATGCAGAACCTCTTCACAGGGTCTGCGCTGAAGGAGAAACAAGAGTTTCTCATTGGGTTCTGGGTCACAGTTTGCTATTTAATCTACAGTTTCAGGCCAAATCAAAGAAACAAGCAAGGTACAATCAAAGGGATGCTTTGAGGAAGGGCTAAGATCTACCACAAAGGATCATCAAATCATTTGTGAGTCCATTGTTCAGATCATAGACAAATCCAGTGATTGGATCAAAGCAGCAACTGTCTACTTTGCATCTGAGAATAGCAGATGCAGTTCGATTGTTGCTGTTGAGTCTATGAAACAAACAATGATAGAGACACAAATAAAATGACTAAACAGATCTCCCCAGTGGAGTCGCCAATTTGTTGTGGGGAAAAATGCCTATGCAGGATGATCCTATCCACCTAAGGTGTGACAGTGCCTTAGCAACAAACAGAGACAACTATTCTAGTATTCTTCCTTTATGAATTAAGAATGAAGAGAGATGGATGGACTAACCGGTGTCTTCCGTTTGTCCCTCGATCCGGTTTCTCTTCTCTTTGGGAGTTCCCAGCTAGTTGCCTTCTCGCTCGCCCAACTTCAAGAGGTTTCTGCAAGATCACAAGAAGAGAACACTACACAAAGACATAGATTCATATTCATAACTAGTTCAGGATTAGAAATAAACTAAATATACTAATGCAACCATACATCAAAGATACACCAGTATATAGGAGAAACCAAGATAGCTTTATTGATGAATAACAAGGTTCAGGAAGAGATACAACCCAGAGGGCTCCAATCCAGCATCTCCTTCCCAGCAAATGAAATTCCTATCTTCACCTTCCCTCAAAGCATTAAGCACCCAATGATTCCAGTCTCAAACCAACATCAATTCTTTGCAATAACAAAATTCCAGCCCCTCGATCTCATGGAGGAGAGATCCATATATAGATGTTTGGAGAGAGGATGAGTCAGCTTGAGATCTGACTAGTGTCCTCTCCCTCTGTCAGTTCTTGCTTCCACTTGGAGATTCTTGCTTCCACTTGGAGATTGAGAACCTCTTACTCATCACTAGTCGAATTCACTGAGGCAAGTGTCATTGAGGAAGATTCTGGAAGCTTCCAGGGTCTTGACACCTTGATGAATGAACTTGACATTTGTCAATTCTCGCTCAGCGCACCCTGGTAGTGCTTCTACCTGCATTGTAGTGCAGGTAGACAGTGCAGACTTTGCATTTCAGCGCAGACAGCTAGTGGAGCCTCTGAATTGATCCTGAATTGACTTGTTTTTGAGCAGTTTCTGGTGGAGAACTTCTGTGAATTGCTTTGGTTTGTTAGCCTTGTTCCTCTAGGGGTAGGAACAACATGTTTAGGGACCTTGGATCCCTTGGATTATGGACATTTCATGCTCAATGCTGTAAGGCACAAAAATGTCTATAACACATTTCATGCCTTCTAAGTCATGCATAACTAAGGTGGCAACTTTGGCCAACAAATTTAATATATCCAAAACTAACCAAATGTAGGAACCTGATTATGTCAGTGTTGGACTATGAAACCCCTTAGGGGTTTTTTTATTGCTTTATTTAGGGACACCCTCCTTGCTACAATGTAGGAATTGTCCTCTACTTTAGTCACTCTCACTTCGTTCACTTTCATTATGTGTTAAGTAAGGGCTCGAAAAATAAAGTTGAATTTGCAGCTCCATGGTGCCTGTTGGCATTGGTAAGTTAAAATGACGCCCCCATATTACAATTATTTTGGGATTCCAAATTAATCATCGATTAGGTAAACCAAAAGATGGAGGTATCCAACATCGGTCTCAATTCACTAGTCCTTAACATTCATGCTATTGTGAGCTCCTTCAACTAAGCATCTTTTATTCACATCCTCTGTGAGCTAAACTTGGTAGTATACAGTCTCTCAAAGGATGCCCTTGCACTCTATTTGTATAAGTTGGGACTTATAAATTTGTAGATGGTGTTGACATTGATTCCGAGGAATCCAATCTCCCTTTCTAGCAACTTTATATTTTTCCGTCTTTCGATTGTTGTAACAAATAAACATGTTTGTATAGTGTTGGGGGTTCTTATACTTTATGAGAACTAGATGCTTCCTACAAGAAAACTAGTCTTGATGTTAGAAAATTTCATACTTGGTATCATGAATATCATTTAGTGGATAATTTATGTATATACTTTATTTACAAATAATACAATTTTTTTTCTTTTGAAAATAAAATTAAAATTTCATCAAAAATCTTAATTTGTTAGTTATTTATTTATAAACAAAGTTAAAATTTGACAGATATATTCACATTATAAATAAAATAATAATACAATTATTCACTAGTGAGTGAGTAGCTTAACTTCTTGAAAGGAAACTTAGATCCCCCACCAACTTAATATCTAGAGATTCTTTTATAGTTTTGAGTTATTTATCAAACAATATAACATAAAGAGATTTTACTTAGACTAGTTGTCTATGAATATTCATAATAATTATCAAATAAAATGTTAGAAAATTATATATTATGGAGCAATGGAACACATAAAATACTGCAGAAATATAAACACAGAAAACACATAAAACAAGAGAGACATAGATATACGTGGTTCACCTAGTTTGGGCTACGTCCACCCCGAATAGCCAATCCTTCCTTTCTATTATCCAGCAAAATAAAGAGACACAACCTACAACAAATCCGCTGTAATATCCTCTGTTTTCTCTCACAGTCTCACCTCTCTGTTTCTCGCTCAGAGAATACACATCTATATCACAGCCTCAAATACAATGCCCTCATACAAAGAGAGGGGTTGCCTTTTAGGGCAAAAAAACCCTAAACTAAACATAAGTTCTACCGTCAGATCATCTGCCTAATGAACGGCCCAGATTGACTAGAAATTACTATACTTTTACAAGGCAATTTTACATCTATTTTTGGCTTCGGGGGCACTACCCCCGAACCCCCGCCAGAGGACCGCTGGCCTCCGAACCCCCCAGTCGAGGGGGATTGGCCCTCCCAGACCCCCATGGGGGGTAAAAGTCCCCCCGCATGGAGGGGTGTACAAACTTCCTGGGTATACATCCCGCTGAAACAAAAAAGGCCTTTGAATAATCATGCTCCACACACAACAATCTCCCACTTGGAGAATGATTGTAGCAACTCCACCGCTACTTCATTTGCTGGACAATGACTCCTCTTTGGACTTGGTTGTTTCTCATCTTCATCGTCATCCTTGAAGACCAACTGAAACTGAGCATGTTCTTAGTTTCTCCCTAGTTACAACTTTTGTTAGCATGTCTGCAGGATTCTGGCTAGTGTGTATCTTTTCCAGATTCAACTCTCCATCTTTCAACACTAATCGTATGAAATGGTACTTGAGCTGTATGTGTTTAGTCCTGGAATGAAATGTTGAGTTCTTTACAAGATGAATGGCACTTTGGCTATCACTGTATAACGTGCCCATATCATGCTCCTTACCCAATTCACCCATAAACCTTTATAACCAAATCATTTCTTTACTAGCCTTTGTAGCAGCAACATACTCTGCTTCTGTTGTTGAAAGTGCAACAACACTTTGGATTTTTGAAACCCAATAGACAACTGTTCCACCAACAGTAAATACATATCCTGTAGTGCTCCTCTTGTTATCTCTATCACCTGCCATATCTGCATCAACATATCCCTGTAGGGAAATGTTTGAACCACCAAAGAATAATGCTTGATTTGTGGTACCTTTCAAATATCTGAGAATCCATTTCACTACCATCCAATGTTCCTTTCCTGGATTGTTCATGTACCTGCTTACAACTCCCACTGCATGTGCAATATCAGGCCTTGTGCAGACCATTACATACATTAAGCTTCCAACTGCTGATGCATATGGAACTTTAAACATATAATCCATGTCTTCTTGCGTCTTTGGGCACATTTCCTTACGGAGTTTGAAATGGCTAGCAAAAGGTGTACTAACTGGTTTTGCATTGTGCATGTTAAATCTTTTCAACACCTTTTGTATGTACTCATTCTGAGACAATGTTAATTGCGATTTTTCCTATCTCTAGTTATTCTCATACCAAGGATTTGTTTTGCAACTCCCAAATCCTTCATTGCAAATGAATTTGCCAATTTTCTTTTGAGCACATTTATTTCCTGCATGTTAGATCTTGCAACAAGCATGTCATCTACATACAATAATAATATAATATAGCTTCCATCATTTTTCTTTTTCAGATAAACACAGTGATCAGAGTGACATCTAGTATAACCTTGTTCAGACATAGACTTGTCAAATTTTAGATACCACTGCCTTGGAGCTTGTTTTAAGCCATACAAGCTCTTATTCAACCTGCACACTAGTTTCTCCCTTTTCACTTCATATCCTTGTGGCTGTTGCATATATATCTCTTCCTCCAAATCCCCATGGAGAAAGGTTGTCTTTACATCTAACTGCTCAAGATGCAAATCTTCAATTGCCACTAGGCTTAAAATAGTTCTGATTGAAGTAATTTTAACAACAGGAGAAAATATTTCATCAAAATCAATACCTTTCTTCTGTGCAAACCCCTTCACCACAAGTCTAGCTTTGTACCTCTGTTTTCCTCCATCTTCTTCCTTCAGCCTGTAAACCCATTTATTCTGCAATGTAGTTTTACCTACAGGAAACCTGACTAAGTCCCAAGTCTGGTTATGCATTAAGGAGTCCATCTCTTCTTCCATGGCTACCTCCCACTTCTTCCTGCTTTCAAGCTGCATTGCTTCTTCACAACATTCGGGTTCACCGGAATCAGTCAAAAATAAATAATATAATGAAGGAGAGTATCATTCAGGGGGTCTACTTATCCTGGTAGATCTTCTAACACCACTTTCAGGTGTTTGGGGTGCTTGTTTCTGTTGTGGTGGTTGCTGCTGTTGTGGTTGTTGATTATTATTATTTTCAGGCACCTTTACTTTTTCAGTGATTTCATCAAGAACTACGTATTCCTTGTTTTCTTTTTCCTGTTTCTTTTCCTGCAACTGATTCTTATACAAGACCTTTTCATTGAATATTACATCTCTGCTCCTAATGATTTTGTGATTTTCATAATCATATAAGCGATAACCAAAATCATTAACACCATATCCAATAAAGGTACATTTCTTTGACTTTGCCTCAAGCTTTGTTCTATTTTCTTTATCAATATGGACAAAGGCCTCACAACCAAAAGGCTTTAAAAAAGAGTTGTTTACCTTTTTACCTGTCCATGCTTCCTCCGAAAAAGCACCATCCAAGGAACTTGAAGGCCCTCTGTTTATTAGATAAACAACAATATCTACAACATCTGCCCAAAACTGTAAAGGCAATCCTGCATGCAATCTCATGCACCTTGCATGTTCCATGATTGTTCTGTTCATCCTTTCTGACACACCATTTTCTTGTGGTGTTTGTCTAGTCAATTTAATGTCTTAAATTGCTCTACATAAATTATCAATCCGGGTATTGTAAACTGATGAAGTGTGGTGCACTATATGTGCTTAGTTAACCTTTCTCTTACTTCGTTGTTTTATAGTTTATGTTGTTTTTGGGGTTTTGTTCTTGTTGCTTTTCTAAAGTGTTTAATGCAACTTAAAACAACTAGTTCAATCGAAATAAAATGCAATAATCAAATAATGAGAGAATGACTATGAGACCCAGTATCCTTGCTGCTTCAGCAAAAGGACAAGATGATTCTATCACGTCATTAGTTCATTAAAAGGCTATGTGCATCACTAATCTACAATCAACTTGAAATCATTTTATGTACAGCTAATATACATGGTGAAATAAAATGCAAAAATAAAATGACAACTATACAAGGCAGGGGCCCCCTACTACCTATGAAATCAAATGCTTAAAGGAAAAATAAAGACATCAAATAAAGGACTAATGACATCGGCCCAGTATCTCTGCTGCTGATTTAAAATGAAAATGAAATGTGAAATCTAAGTGACACTACATAAAGGAGACAAATCACACTACTTTAACCTTTTCTTAACCTTTTTGCCCTTCAGCTAGATTTATCATGTGAGAACAGTTATGAACAGGTCAGCAATGTGAGTCTTAAAGCAAACTAAACCAAGCTGTACTAAGTGATATTTTGGCTCCAATAAAGTTATTTGATTATGGAAAAAGAACCATCAATAGATGAACAACTTGATATCTAAGAGCAAAGGTAAAGTGCAAGTTAAAGAAATGATACTAATGAAAATCAAACTACAGAAAAATAAAGGCCAGCAACATAGACAAGATGATCACACATGCCACTAGTCATGAAATCAAAGCAAAATTAAACACACTTGCATGAATTAAAATTGCATGAATGAAAAATCTAATCTACCTTACATTCTACAAAGCAATATTTACAAAATGAAATCTACTCTACCTTACATCCTAATATTCTCCATGACATCTACTTCACATCTCCTTCCATGTTGAGAACATCAAAGCTTTATTCAATTTCTTCAAAAGTACAAAGTACAAAAGCTTTCAAAAGCCATCAAGGAAGAACTCCAAACTTGAGAACTAGAAACTAAAAGACTAAAAAGGACTAAAAAGGACTAACAAATGAAGGAGAGAGATCTCCTATTTATACAAAAATATGAGAGCCATCTCATTAATGATAGTCCATGAATCTCTCCCTCTACCTCTAGAGTCCTAATCAAAATAGGAACTGATAAGACACATGTCTTCTTAGAGTTACAATACAATTAGGAGATGTGACACATATCCTCAAGATCCCATGATTCTTTCCACTCAAATTCGAATTTGGCCTTGGGGTGCCACATAAGGGTCTTCTAGAAGTCTCCTTTCAACCTACACATGTCAACAACCTCAACCCATTTGTTAGGTATAAGCATATGAACATTATTTTCTAATTTTTAACCACAAATTCACTTAAAAGGCTTAGAAATAATAAAGATTGGAAAAACATAAAGGTGGCCCAATGATAATGAAAGTGGGATGAATGTGGTGACATAGTAGTGAAATGGAGGTGAAATGGAGGTGATATAATGGACATAATAGTGAAAGTGTAATGGAAATGAATGACATTTTCAAGACTCAACATACCCCCCAACTGAAGCTATTGCATGTCCTCATGCAATATATATATTACATTAACTCTTTTGATCCTTGAGTTTTGGCTTAACTTTGCATGATATCATTTAATAACTTCATATTTCTGCAAAGTGTTTCACTTGAATTGCAACATGGTTGGTTCTTGTGTTACAACCATTTTTTTTTTGTTGTTGCCTTCTATTTTGATCTTTGAACTTTGCATAATGATATTTTGATTATTGTTGCAAAGTATATCTTTATTGGATTTCATGATGGTTGGTTCTTGTGTGACAACCATTATTTTGTTTGTATCCAATTTATCCTTTAAGCACTTTTTCAAAAGCCATTGCATGCTCAAAATAGCAATGTAATAATTAATATATGTTGGAAGTATGTGAGCTCTTGAATATGATATGGACATGGCAAGATATGAATATGAATGTATCCCCCCCAACTGATGGTATTGGCAATTTTATGAAATGAGGAAGAGAAATGTTTTTCCAACAATTATCATTCTAGCTTTTTATGGAATTCTATGGTCAAAAGTTAGAAAATTCCGTACCTTCACTTACCCTTTGGAATGGATGAGTTGTATGTGTAGTGGCTGAAAATTTCTGATCATATTCTTCTTCAAGTGGCTGAACAAGAGGAGTCATGGATAGAGAGATAAGATGACTTTTTATTGCTTCTACTAAAACTTGTCGAATCTGCTCCAAAATGCTGAAAATAATAGTCTTCATGTCTTCAAAACTCATTGGCACAATTCGTACTATGTGAAAAGATGTTCTGATGTCAAACATAGTAGGAAATTGTTGGCTTAGTGGCCATTAATGGATGCCACTAGTCAACACGAGAACTCTCACCATTGATGACAATGAGAGTCAAGATGCCCAAACACATCTTGCTAGATACGAATGAATTTGCTGATGTCGAGTCACCTAGAAGATCTAACGAACAAGGGACATTAATGTATTCCCATTGTTTGTCAGCATGAGGACTTGCCATTAAGGCATGCAAGCCTCAAGGTGTTTTTACAAAGAACTTAGACTCAAAGGACTATGGACTCAATAATTTGCATTGAAGCAAGGCTTATTTGCTGAATGAAAATGACAAGGAATGGAAAATGAAAATGGAAAATGGCAATGGAGAGTAGAAATGGTAATGGGAAATAAGCATATGAATGAGCCTCTTGCTTTTATTTGTGGGTTATGAATGGACAAAAAGAGATGGAAAGTGTATGTGAATGTAAGTGGAAAATATGGAGGAAAATGAGGTGAATGGTTTATTATGAAGTATGGATGTGATGGATGGATGTGATGGATGGATATGATGGAGACAATAGTATCTGAAAGTTTTTCAAGTGTTTGGATCTGATTTTGCATCAACATGTTTCCTCTTTGTTGCTGATCATCCTCTTATGAAACAAATTGGTCTCTTACAGAGACACCATTCTCTTGTAGTCATTTGTCCTTCCTCCTGAAACCTGCAAAAAAAACTAATACTTCTTCTGCAATGGAATGTAAGATTATCAAAGGAGAGAGGTGATCAATCTCTCTAGTTATGATATTTACACACAAAACTAAGAATTTGTATTAATGAAACAAGTTCTCAAAGGAAAAATCAAAAGAATTTATACCTCCTTTGGAATTGGTGCCCAAGTTGAATGTTACTTCTTTCCAGCAATTTATTTCATTATTTGCCATTTCAAACTCTAATGATAGATTTCTCATTGTATAGATCTTATTGAGATCTTTCCAACGATACTTAAATCATCAAAATCTGATTTTGTATGAGAAAGATAGGTTGATTTGAACAATGAGGTTTTTCTGGCTGCGGAATTGGACTTTAGCTGCGGAATGTGCACAGTTCTGTAGCTAAAAATCTTGGATACAAAGTTAGCCATTCATTTTTCATCATCAATCCAAAATTAATCAATACCTTCAGAAAAGTGAGAAAATAACTTGTTCATTTCAATGATTCAAAATTATTATTTTTTCTTGACATGCAGCGACTCAGTGTGGCGACTTAGTGATAACACACAATTTGACTTCCCTTTGACCGGGGTCTTTTTCATCAAATTTTATCGAATGAATAGGACACCATCCATGTACCAACATTCCCCCAGCTACCCATGTGACTTTTTTTTCTTGATGACACCTGCAACCTAGAGTTTAACAAAACAGTTGCGGAAAGTGGTGCTGGCTGTGGAAAATGGTGCTGGCTGCGGAAAGTGGTGCTGGCTGCGGAAACCCTGTGTGAGCTGCGGAAACGCTAAAACAGAGTGTAGTAATTACAACAAAAACTTCAGATCATATCAGAGGATCATATGACAAAAAGTCCATAGCAAAATTATTTTGACCCTTTGGAGTCCAAATCCTAATGTTTTGTTGTTTTTTTTCTTTGTGACATGAATTTCCTATATGGGAAGATGACCGCATCATTCTCTGCTCTCTCAAGGGCAGCAACAGCAGAGTATATCCATGCAGCACTCGAAGGTTTTGGCATCCATCGGCAAGCTACTGCGAACAAGTTGGTTCTTCTTTCGCTTGTAGTAATGATCTTGTACCATGCCATTGGATGGTGATTGGCTGCCTTCACCGATAGACGCTGTTGAACTATGCAATTTACACGTTTGAGCTGCAATTAACTGATTTGACTTTCGCTTCAAATAAATCACTTGAGTTTGACGAATTTTCAGCAAAGCATGTGAGGTGTATGGTATGAGTAGAGTAACGGCGGGAACCTTCCGGATCGGATGACTGTGTACACATCTCATCAAACGGTTGCGGATATTACGGTCACGTCTCAAGAGTACAACGAATAAGACTATAATTAGGCTTGAATAACAGCACATAGATGACTCCTATTTGTATTTCTCCTCCTCAGACACGCGGAGTTAATCAATTAATCAAACTATCAGTTAATCAATTCAAATCCAGTTTTTTTTCACGCGGCGGCAAAAAAAGAGGCTCCAAAGAACCGAAGATTTCTCCCAGACCGACACGAATTTCTTCAAACGGTTTCCGGGTTATCTAATTAACCCACCTGGCAAAAAAAACCATGTTTTAGTTTTTTTAAATTCGTCTCCATTTGGGCAAATCTAATGTTTGAAGTTTGACGTTTTTTCTGTGTTTACGTTTTTCTGAGTTTTATTGTTCTCACTGTTCTGCCTTTTATGAATTTGCATTTGTTTTCTTGTTTGATATACTGTTTTGCAGGTGTGTTACACAGGTTCAAAACATCCAAATCATCCAAATCATTCAACCCCCTGCATCTCTGTACTTCACAATCCGTACTGTTTGCACACATGTTTTCTGCAAATCCGATAATCAGCTAAACATGAGTTTCATGACTCCAACTTTGAAAGAGGCCCTAGCTGACTTGTATGTCATTGATAAACAGTACGAGAAAGCTTTTGCAATATATGCAGATCTGAGGAAACCTGGCATATTTGAATTTATTGAGGAGCATAATCTACATGATGCTTTGCAAGATAAGGCGTTGGCACTCATGACTTTAGATCCAAAAAGGGCAGTTGCCTTACTAGTCCAACAAAGAGAGTTTATTAAACCATCTGAAGTGGTCTCACAGTTGCGGAAGGCTGAGAATAATAGCACCTACAGATATTTATTGCATGAATATTTGCATGCACTGTTTGAAACAGATCCTCATGCAGGCAAAGACTTTCACGGCCTCCAGGTGGAGCTTTATGCAGAATATGAACCCAGGCTGCTTCTCCCTTTCCTACGCAACAGCCAACATTACTCTCTTATGCACAAGACACCTCGTCTAATTGACTTTGACAACAAGCGATCATTTTTCCGCTCTCGGATTAGACAACAGTAAAGGCAATAGTCCATTCATGAAGATTTTGGGAAAGCCTTTGGGATACATGACAACAGATGAACAACATCGAGTTATGAATATATCTTGGATGCCTCTTCGCCACTCCCCCATGACAATGAAAATATCCTCAGTATGGTTTGGGGGCTCAATTTGCATAGTATGTATTTCAATTCTATCAGAAATAACGGATCCCTCTTCTTGCACATTTGAATCATGCGCAGAGGCCACAGCGAAAACTAGGAATGGAGATAGCCATAGATTGCTTTTCTTCTCTTCTCCTTTTTTTTTTCTTCTTTTTTTTCTTGAATCAATTGAAGTGATGAAGTTTATTTTGTCTCCTATTTTTTCTCTTAACAATTCTTTTTCTAATCCTCCAGATCACACAAAGTGCAGGAGGAGAGCATACTCAAGAATTATTATTTTTCTTTTTTACTTAACAATCCTTTTTCTGATCCTCTAGATCACACAAAGTGCAAGAGGAGAGCATACTCAAGAATTATTAACTTTTTTTTTTCAGATGTAAGAAATAAGGTCTCCTAATTACACTTCCCCGGCAACGGTGCCAAAATGTCTAGTCAATTTAATGTCTTAAATTGCTCTACATAAATTATCAATCCGGGTATCGTAAACTGATGAAGTGTGGTGCACTATATGTGCTTAGTTAACCTTTCTCTTACTTCGTTGTTTTATAGTTTATGTTGTTTTTGGGGTTTTGTTCTTGTTGCTTTTCTAAAGTGTTTAATGCAACTTAAATCAACTAGTTCAATCGAAATAAAATGCAATAATCAAATAATGAGAGAATGACTATGAGACCCAGTATCCTTGCTGCTTCAGCAAAAGGACAAGATGATTCTATCACGTCATTAGTTCATTAAAAGGCTATGTGCATCACTAATCTACAATCAACTTGAAAGAATTTTATGTACAGCTAATATACATGGTGAAATAAAATGCAAAAATAAAATGACAACTATACAAGGCAGGGGCCCCCTACTACCTATGAAATCAAATGCTTAAAGGAAAAATAAAGACATCAAATAAAGGACTAATGACATCGGCCCAGTATCTCTGCTGCTGATTTAAAATGAAAATGAAATGTGAAATCTAAGTGACACTACATAAAGGAGACAAATCACACTACTTTAACCTTTTCTTAACCTTTTTGCCTTTCAGCTAGATTTATCATGTGAGAACAGTTATGAACAGGTCAGCAATGTGAGTCTTAAAACAAACTAAACCAAGCTGTACTAAGTGATATTTTGGTTCCAATAAAGTTATTTGATTATGGAAAAAGAACCATCAATAGATGAACAACTTGATATCTAAGAGCAAAGGTAAAGTGCAAGTTAAAGAAATGATACTAATGAAAATCAAACTACAGAAAAATAAAGGCCAGCAACATAGACAAGATGATCACACATGCCACTAGTCATGAAATCAAAGCAAAATTAAACACACTTGCATGAATGCAAAATCTAATCTACCTTATATTCTACAAAGCAATATTTACAAAATGAAATCTACTCTACCTTACATCCTAATATGCTCCATGACATCTACTTCACATCTCCTTCCATGTTGAGAACATCAAAGCTTTATTCAATTTCTTCAAAAGTACAAAGTACAAAAGCTTTCAAAAGCCATCAAGGAAGAACTACAAACTTGAGAACTAGAAACTAAAAGACTAAAAAGGACTAAAAAGGACTAACAAATGAAGGAGAGAGATCTCCTATTTATACAAAAAGATGAGAGCCATCTCATTAATGATAGTCCATGAATCTCTCCCTGTACCTCTAGAGTCCTAATCAAAATAGGAACTGATAAGACACATGTCTTCTTAGAGTTACAATACAATTAGGAGATGTGACACATATCCTCATGATCCCATGATTCTTTCCACTCAAATTCGAATTTGGCCTTGGGGTGCCACATAAGGGTCTTCTAGAAGTCTCCTTTCAACCTACACATGTCAACAACCTCAACCCATTTGTTAGGTATAAGCATATGCACATTATTTTCTAATTTTTAACCACAAATTCACTTAAAAGGCTTAGAAATAATAAAGATTGGAAAAACATAAAGGTGGCCCAATGATAATGAAAGTGGGATGAATGTGGTGACATAGTAGTGAAATGGAGGTGAAATGGAGGTGATATAATGGACATAATAGTGAAAGTGTAATGGAAATGAATGACATTTTCAAGACTCAACAATGTTCTTGGAATTGTCTTCTATGTGTGAATTCCATGCTCTGAACAATACCTATCAAACTCTTTGCTGCAATATTCACCTCCATGTCTGATCTAAGACACTTCAATTTCTTTCTTGTCTCAATATCAGCCAAAGCTTTCCATTTCTTGAAAGTATCAAATACATCAAATTTATTCTTAATACAATAAATCCAAGTTTTTCTAGTTGCATCATCAATAAAGGTAAAATAATAATGACAGCCACCGAGAGATGATACCTGAGCAGGTCCCCATACATCTGTATGCACAAGCTCTAATTTTTCGCTCTTCTTTTCTTTCCCAACTTTAAGAAATCTGACTCTCTTCTGTTTTCCATAAATGCAATTTTCACAGAAGTCCAAATCAACATTCTTCAAACCCGGCAACAAATTCCTTGAGTGAAGAATCTTCATCCCCTTTTCACTCATGTGTCCGAGCCTATGATGCCATAATGCTACATCTGCTCCTTTGGAAGTTTAAGCATTAACAGAGTTAGAAATACCATTGCATAAATACAATGTACCAACCTTTTCGCCTTTTGCTATTACCAGGGCTCATTTGGTGACCTTCCAAGCTTTATCTGTGAAAGTTGTCACACAACCTTCACCGCCTAACTGCCCTGTTTAAATCAGATTTTTCTTTAGATCTGGAACATGCCTTACCTCCTTTAGTAGCCATTGGTTTCCATTTTGCTGTTTTACAAGAACCTTACCCATTCCAGCAATTTTACAGGGTTTATCATCACCCAAATGAACTTGTCCAAAATCTCCTTGAACATAGTCATGAAAGTATTTCTTATCAGGTGTGGCATGGAATGAGGCCCTGAATCTACCACCCACGAATCAGTAATATTTTCAAAAGAAAGAATCAAAGGATCTTGTAACACCTCACCTGTCACATTTTCTTCATGATTGTTTTCTTGCTGTGAATCTCCTTCTTTTCCCTTCCGATATCTACAGTCTTTCTTTAGGTGTCCTTTCTTTCCACATTTCCAGCACACTATCCCCGATCTGGACTTGGATCTGCCTTTCCTTGATTTACTGCGATATCCTGAGCTCTTCCCTCTTTCCATTTTTCTTCCCCTAGACTCTGTACTCAAAGCATTACCTGATGTCTTTCCGGAGCTTTTCCATCGCATTTCCTCGCTAAGGATAACACCAACAACATCATCAAACTTTAAAGTACTAGATCTAGAGACAGAGTTACTAATGGCCATTACTAAACCATTCCAACTTTCTCGCAATGAGCACAAGAATAACAGAGCTCTAACTTCATCATCAAAGTTTATCCCTACAGAACATAACTGACTTGTAACAGTATTAAAATCATTTAAATGATCTGCAATAGATCCACCTTCCGACATCTTCATATTAAATAACCGTTTCATAAGAAACACCTTGTTTGAGGCCGAGGGTTTTTCATATAGTTTCTCCAACGTCTTAATCAAACCCTCTATCGTTGTTTCCTTCGAAATGTTGAAGGCGACCGACGCTGCAAGGCACAACCATATTGTTCCGAGTGCCTTTCTATTGAGAGGGTTCCATTCTTCATCTTTCATACCCATCGACATCTTTTCTTTTCTGCCCAATGGTAAGTATAGATCTTTCTGATACAAATAATCTTCCATCTGCATCTTCCACAGTGAGAAGTTTTGGCCATTAAATTTCTCGACCCTAAACTTACCATCTTCCACCATTGCTCCCACTTGAATGAGGAACCCTTCTTTCCTGCAAGTTTATCAGCCAAATAGACCTTCGGCTCTGATACCAGTTGTTAGAAAATTATATATTACGGAGCAATGGAACACATAAAATACTGTAGAAATATAAACACAGAAAATGCATAAAACAAGAGAGACACAGATATACGTGGTTCACCAAGTTTGGGCTACGTCCACCCCGAACAGCCAGTCCTTCCTTTCTATTATCCAGCAAAATGAAGAGACACAACCTACAGCAAATCCGTTGTAATATCCTCTGTTTTCTCTCACAGTCTCACCTCTCTGTTTCTCGCTCAAAGAATACACATCTATATCACAGCCTCAAATACAATGCCCTCATACAAAGAGAGGGGTTGCCTTCTAGGGCAAAAAAACCCTAAACTAAACATAAGTTCTACCGTCAGATCATCCGCCTAATGAACGGCCCAGATTGACTAGAAATTACTATACTTTTACAAGGCAATTTTACATCTATTTTTGGCTCCCCTGCCGGGGGACCGTTGGCCCCCAGACACCCCAGCCGGGGGGATTGGCCCCCCCGGACCCCCGCGGGGGCCCGCACCCCCTCACGTGGAGGGGTGTACAAACTTCCTGGGGTATACATCTGGCTAAAACAAAAAAGACCTCTAAACAATCATGCTCCACACACAACATAAAAGTAAATAAATTGGCCATGCACATGCCCACGGTTAGACACAATGGGGTGAGAGTTTCTCCCTAGTCAACCCATCTTTCTAGCTCGTAACTATTTTCTCCTATTTCTAAGTAGAAGTTGAAGGCTACGATCCTTACTCAGTAAGAATTGATTGGGTTAAGTCCCTACCAACTCCTCTTCTTTTCCCTAATTTCTAGCTTCTTCATAGACATAGATCACTAAGAAGGAAATTCCAAATACATACTTACACATTGCCTCAAATTATCCCTTGAAAAATTTGATTGTGTGCATGCTATCTTCTTGGATATCCTTGGTATTCTCTAATGCTTTAGAAATGAGAGTCTTTAACATCTAATAACCTTTTGAAATTTTAAAAAATGTGGATTCTCTTTTGCGTGAATGGGTCCAGTCTATGATTTATCCTTGGATTTCATTGAGAATATAGGATTCCAAGAGATTCTCCACTTCCTCTTCTAACCACTCCACTTGTTGTTTAGCCTCCTATGGGAAATTGCTAAAAAGAAAAGAAAAAATATTCTTCCCATGTTTCCCTAGAAACTATGATCGATGAGTGGGATGGGTTGAAGAGGAAGCTTTATCAACCCCTAGGTCCTCTTTTAAGCCCTAACACAAGAGCATTATAACATGGAGAGGGTAAGGATTATTCCTCACTCAACTTGGTTCCTCCTTAAAATCAAGAAAGAAAGGAACCCCTATTCCACCCCAGATTTACCATATGAACTAGAGAGACCAAAATGAAACCACAAGAGGGTAGACCAACCAGCCTAATAGTAGAGCAGCTAGGCAAATGAAGGTGGGCCTATTCACCTTTCAATCCTTCATCTCTTCTTTCACTAGTAAGCTTAAGAAAGCACATTCCACTATCATTTAATAATCCTAATCGAGTGTTGTTCCCCCATCCCTGAAAGGATTCATGTCTATCCTACTGTCATGGTAGGGAAAATTTGAAGGATGGAAATTTATTTTAAAGTAGAAAGTTGGGCGAAACTTACAAGCCCCTAGTATGTAAATTATAAAATGTTTGGTGATATTTCTATAAAAATATTCAAATTTCTTATGATTTTATATAGTCTCTATAAAAGTTTGTTAATTTTTAAGGTAAAATAATTTTATCCTATAAAATATAGGAAAATCAGTTTTAGAAAAATGGAAATTAGAAAACTTTATTTTGGGAAAAAAATGGAAAATTAGCCCATCTGCAAAATCTATCCCCTAAAATTTTCCTTGGCCATTTTCCCACTACTCATAATGATGGAGAGATCTAACTCTAGCTCATTCCCAATGTGTACTCTATAAGAACTGAATCTTCATTATCATTTGCAGCTAGTATAATCCTTCATCTCTTTTGTGTATCATCAAAACATCAATTTATATTGAGGAGAGCTCCAAATCATCCCCATCATTCCTCTCTCCTTCACACCACATAAACACCACTTGTATTGGTTGTTATAATGATATAGATGGTAAGTTAATCAAAGTGTGGGATGCATTCCATGCATGAGATGTTGCATCCACTCACATTGACACCCCATCGAGATGGAGAAAACAATTATATTGTTGTTATTTATTAAAACATTTTTCATTTTTTAATTAAAAATGAGTCTTATTTCTTCTTATTAATCCCTTCCTCCCCAAGGACTATAGAATTCACCTTGTGGTCAAGTTGTGTTGACTGTGCATTATTTGGCTGTGTTTTTGCAGTTTTAACCAAAATTTCAAGAAAATGCTTAATATTTCTATTTTTGCATAAATTCAAAAATAAATTTCAAATTTCTAGTAAATTTTATTTCTAATTTCCCATTGATTGAGGAAGCTTTGATGGGACATAACCACCCTAGTGGAGGGAATTTTATTTTTGGTTTTTTCTAGTGCCCGACAATTCATTTTAAAAATTAATATAAACGTAATTTTGTGAGTGGCCATGGTGTTGGTAGTGCTTTGACACTGACATTGATATGTCAGCACTCTACTCAATGAGGTGAGAATTGATGTGGTTACAAAACATTATTATGTTAGTGCTCTCCTCAATGATGCAATAATTGATGTGGTTGTAGGTTGTTTGCATAGGCCTCGGGGGGTTAACAAATATCGAATTAATGTTATTGTGTTTCCTTGTGGGGAGGATGGAGTATGTTTGGGAGAATTGGGGTCATTTTCATAGTGAGTGTTGTGAAACTGATCAATGTTATAGGAATTGATACAGTTTTGTTGTGTGTAAATTTTACTGTGCAGATGATGGAGTATGTTTGGGAGAAACAAGGGTGATCTCGGTTGCACCAACCATAGAGTTTACCATAGCAGATACGGTTACAGAACCTTAACCGTTCATTGTAGACTACCCGTCGTAGCAATTAAAGTAGATCCCAAACCTCTAGATACATAGTCGATCTTATTTCAGGCGCAGAGGAGCGAGCAGCAAAGCAAACAGGAGTAGAGACAGTTGAACCCGTTCCAGATCCCAGTTTGATGGGGGTGCAAAGGGAGCCAATATCGTTTTTGTAACAGTTATCATAATCATTGGAATATAAAAGCTACTATTATTATGCAATATTAAATAAATTGTGTTTTCAATCCATGTGACATGGAGTTGTAGGACACTGTTATGTTAGTGCTTTTCTCAATGATGCGAGAATCGATGTGGTTGTAGGTTTTTTGCATAGGCCTTGGGGGGGGGGGGGGGGGGTTAACAAATCTCGAATTAATAGTATTATGTTCCTTTTATAGAGTATGGAGTATGTGCAGGCGATCTGGGGTCCTTTGTATAGTGATTGTTGCCGCACTGAGTAATTATGTGATAATTGATATGATTTCCTTGTGTGAAATTTTTATTGTGCGGAGGATAGAGTATGTGCGGAAAAACTAAGGATCCTTTGCATAGACAGGGGTGCTCTCACACTGACACTACTCTAGTCAATGATGTGAGAATTGATGAATTTGTAGGTTCATTTCATGGGCCTTTTGTGGGGGGGGGGGGGGGGGGTGGGGCGTGGGGTGGCTGAAGAAATATACAATTAATATTATTATGTTTCCTTATGCGAAGCTTTTGATCTGCGAAGGATGGAGTATGTGTGAGAGAATGGGGTCCTTTTGTACTACGTATGTGCAAAGATTTTACCATGTGTGGGACACAAAGTGTGTTCTTTGTTTGAATGACAGAGTGATTCCATATTTTATATTTCAATTTATGCCTTAGATGCATTATCATTTTTATGGATTATACTATAAAAGCCACTCTTATTATGCAATATTAAATAAACTGATTTTTCAATCCATGTGAGGAAGAAATGTTATGAAACAAAACAAAGTGAGTCAATGGGATAAACCAAATTCTCATTGAATTCGTGTTCTACAATATCACTGGTAAATACTCCCCCAGTATGAAAATTCCTTTGTGTTAGTTGAGTTTCTAGTTCCTCAAATGTGTCAAAAGCTTTGTGCAAAGTTTATTAAAATAATAAATATACAAATATCTTTTTCAATTATTATTTATGAACATATTTCGCAATTATGGAAGTAGTTGTGCAGAGGAAGCTGTGCAAAGGTGGTTGTGCGACATTGGATGTTCCAAGGAAGCTTGTGTAGAGAACAAATGCATGTGCACAATGCTTTCGCTATGCCAAAATATTTGTGCAAAGTTTATTAAAATAATAAATATACAAATATAGTTTTTATTTCTTATTTAGGAGCATATTTTGCAATGAATAATTCCTCGTCACGATATCTGAGACCCACATTAATTAATATCAATTTCGAATGTCAATGACTAACCAAAGGGTGATATTGAGTCCAGAAGTAGTTGTACAGATATGGGGGGGCTGAACAAATCTCCAATTAATATTATTATGTTTTGTTGTGTGAAGATTTTTCTCTGCAGAGGATGGAATATGTGTAGGAGAATGGGAGTCCTTTTGAACTTTGAATGTGTGGAGATTTTATTGTGAAAAGGATATGGAGTATGTTCCTTGCTTAGAAGATATAGTGATTTCATATCTTATATCTCAATTCCTGCTTTAGATGCGTTATCTTTTTTGACAGATTATACAATAAAATCCATTCTTATTATGCAATATTAAATAAAATTTGTTTTCAATGCGTGTGAGGAAGAAGCACTGTGTGGTAAAACGAAGTGATTCAATGGGATAAACCAAATTCTCATTGAATTCAATATTTCCATAGAAAGGTGCTGGGACATGTTTTGCAATATCACTAATAAATACTCCCCCAATATGAAAATTCATTTATGTGTAAGGTTTATTGAAATAATAAATTTACAAATCTCTCTTTTAATTATTATTCATGGCCTGTGTGGCTCCATTTTGTAAAATTCTTTAGAAGAATTTTTATACTTAGCAGGAGAGCATTCTCCAAATGGCTCCCAGCTTTGCAAAAATAGTTGTTGGCTCAGATCCGTACACCTCTGGGGGGCAAGTTCCTGCCCATATCGTTAGTGAAGCCCCAATTCCCACTGTCTAGGTGGTCTAGGCCTCACTCAATGAGGTTTTGAAGTTTTCTGAAAGTGCCATAATCTGCCGATTCAATGGTTTTTGGCCGCGACTGACAGCTCTCCATAGTTGGAGCTCGGAGGTATGGAAGCCTGTCATTTCTGATGCAATTAATATCTACCCCTATGCTAGGGGTTTCTTTATAGTAGATTTTGAAAATCCCAAAAGAAGACCATGTATTCTAGGTTCCGACCCTTGGTTTTGGGAAAAATCAGGCTTATTCATGAAGCCATGGAACCCATCGTTCGATCCCTCAACAATAGTCATAACCTCAACACTATTTTGGGTGAGATTTCCAAACCTACCCCTGCATCTATAGAATTCCTCCTCGCTAAAATCCATTGGAAACACAATTGGGAAATTTTACTGCAGGTGCCCAGAAACAGAGGAATATGTTAGAACCACCTATGCACGCATCTGTGTGGAAATGGACTTAAGTGCCAAATTCCCAGCTAAAATACACCTAATAAGTAAAGACTGGAACCAGAAACTCGATTATGAAAGTGTCCTCTTCAGATGTCGATCCTACTTTGAGACATGCCATCTAGCCAAAAATTGCCCAAAAGCCTCTCAGGAAAATTATGCTAGAAAAAATCACCACAGATCTACATGGTGGGAAGGAGCACAAAAAGAACATTACATTGTCATCAAAGAAGAATACTCTTAGGAAAACTCTGAATCACAAGAAATCGGGCAAGAAAGAAACAACTCTCAAGACAAGCAGGGGGAAAGCCCCGCCCAACAACAAAAAAGTGAACTCGAAAACACCTCAAGCATCAATAGTTATGAGGATTCGAATACCGCAAAAAATAAATCTTCATTTAGCAGCAAAGCAGATCTCCTAGACCAAACTTCTTCTCCGACTATCTTCAAAAGGACGAAAACAATAGATCGCGATGCTAAGACACCAATGTCCCAAGAACTAGAAGAGATGAAGGAGATGCAAGATAAAGGAAGTTTGAAGATGGTAGAGAAAAAAAAGAAAGCTACAGCACCAATCTCGCCAAGAAAGACGAGGAGCCAGACAATTAAAAACTAAGAAAATTATAGGTCCGAAAGACCAATTTGGTCTCAGTGGACATTAACCATCATCATCATCATCATGAACTTATTTCACAATTATGGAAGTAGTTGTGTAGAGTTGGTTATTCAAAGGAAGCGTGTGCAGAGGAAAAATGCATGTGCACAAAGCTTTCACAGTGTCGAAAGCTTTGTGAAAAGTTGATTAAAATAATAAATATACAAATCTCTTTTTTAATTCTTATTTAGGAAAGTATTTTGCAACAAATTCTTCCTCCTCACGATATCTGGGACCCACATTAATTAATATTAGTCTCAAATGTCATTGAATGACAAAAGGGCATTATTGAGTCTGAAAGTAGTTGTGTGAATGGGGGGCGGGGGGGTGCTGGTTATTTTTTGTACAAATTATCCTATAAAATCCACTCTTATTATGCAATATTAAATAAATTGTGTTTTCAATCTATATGAGGAAGAAGTGTTGTGCAGTAAAATGAAGTGACTCAATGGGATAAACCAAATTCTCATTGAATTCAATCTTTCCATAGAAAGGTATTGGTACATGTTCTGCAGTATCACTAGTAAATACTCCCCTAGTATGAAAATTCCATTGTGTTAAGGTTTATTAAAATAATAAATATACAAATCTCTTTTTTAATTATTATTTATGAACTTATTTTTCAATTACGGAAGTGGTTGTGTGAAGGAAATTGTGCGAAGGTGGATGTGCAGAGTTGATTGTTCGAAGGAATCATGTGTGGAGAAAAAATGAATGTGCGTAGAGCTTTCACTGTATCGAAAGATTTGTGTAAAGTTTATTAAAATAATAAATATACAAATAATTTTTTTGATTCTTATTTAAGAACTTATTTCGCAATGAATGCTTCGTCCTTACAATATATGGGAACCAAATTAATTAATATCAGTTTCAAATGTCAATGACTAACCCAAGGGAATTATTGAGTCCAGAAGTAGTTGTGCGCATGAAGCTGTGAGGAGGTGGTTGTGCGTGTGCGAAGGTTATGCAGAGAACAAATTCATGTGTAAAATTTGTGCAAAATGAGGGAAGTGCGGAGGGATATTTTAATTGTAATTTGTTTTCAACTCATTTGGAGTTAGTGCACGTGCAATTTTATATTAGTAGATTATGTGTAAGAGAAATGCTTATTTTATTACTAATAGATTCTGTGAAGTGCAGAGGTTTACACCATGAAAGCTTTAGAGTACATATGCATTTGTGTTATTTTGAAAGTATACATTAGTATGAAGATTTTAATGCTTTGAAAATCATGTTTACATATTTGATATCTTGAGAGAGGTTCGTACAATGAAAAATTGAGAGTTTTTTGTGAACAATGGATTTTCTCTGCAATCACGCACATATGCATTTGTGTTATGTTGAGAGTATACAAAAATCATGTTTCTAGATTTGATTTTTTAATGCTTATGTAGTTTTTTGAATACATGGGCAAGTGTGTAGTCAGTGAATTGAATGTTGAGAGGACTGGTATTTACCCGTCGGGTTGTTTTCTATTAATCAGAGGAAAAGCATAAGGTTGATAAAAAATATGGATAGCGATTTTATCTTTGTAGCGTGTTTGAGACGTAAAATAGTGGCAAGTGGTGATTTCTATGGAAACAAGTCTGAAAACATTTGAAATAGCTAGAATAGTGAGGGAGAAATGTTATTTCCAGTAATACAAAAAATAATTCCCTACATTCCAATTGTTATATTTGTGAATTAATAATAATAATAATAATAATAATAATAATAATAATAATAATAATAATAATAATAATAAATACTAATGACAGGATAACCATCATAATAATAGAGAGATATGGATGTTAGCTTTATCTCCAATACAGATATTTTGTGACATACAGGCAGTGATTTATAGGGAAACAAGTCAACAAGAATTTTGAAATCATTGATGAAGGAAAAAAGTTGTTTGTTGTTGTCGATTGGAGCCTTTTATAATCGTTTATGTATTTCCGAGTAGTGGATCATGTAGTGTTTTCTCTTTGCAAATTGTGCTTAAGAGCTCAGAGTGTTGTATGAGCTTCTACAACCTTACATAAATTTTTATCTTTGAAGTTGAGATTGCATCTTCAATGGTGTCTCAATGGTGTTTTTGTTAAATCATGGATGATAAAAGTAGTGCAGAAATATAGAAGCTCTACAATACTGCAAGCTCTTAAACCAATTCACCTTTATTGGTTTCCTATTTGCATTTGGTAGTTTCTTAGCTAATTATCATGATTACAGTTCGAACTATTTTTGTATGGTAAATTTATATTTCTTATGACATGTATAACGTTGATATTAAATCAATGGATTATGATTAGCTTTGGTTTGTTTGATAGCTAATTATTGAGTGCGTTGTGTGTAGTAGTTTTAAAATGGGTAATCCTAACAATTATGGGAGAAGATGTGTAAGCAATATGACATAGTGTTAGTTTTCATTCATTGACTTGTGTAGTTTAATCAAAGTTTTTGGTTTTCTATTTCGAATGAATCCTAATGTTAAATGAAATTTTCTATCATCCATATTTTTAATCATTTCAATATTTGTTCTCTTATTAAACAAAAACACACATGGGGGTAAATATTAGTGCTTTCAGCATTCAATTTACCATGTACATAAGTGCACACATCTTTATTAAATATACCAATGCACACAAGATATCAACATTTCCCATCTTTTTCTTCACATACGTTCTACCGCATAACAGTACTTGTTGGCATCCATTAAAAATACACTTAATATACTATTGCATAATACTAATAAGTATTTAATCGATAAAATATTTTTTATTTCTAGTTTAAAAATTTCTTTTCACAGTTGTGCTTGTTACATTATGAATTAAAGTTTATGTTTTCAATAATTAAATTATTTTTGCATCCAAAAAAATCAAAGAGTTTAAAATTAAATTTGTTAGTACGAAACAAATTTCCCACTTCTTCGAAATTGCGTGTCAAATTTTGTAAGAAATAGGTTGTCAAGTCATTCATAAATCAAATTTGGTTTGGTTTTACAAAGTGGGGACCAACTGTCAAGTCGATTCATCATAGAAGATAGATGCATACGTGTTGGCATAATATTTATTTGTGAATATCCTTGCACACTTTACTATTTCTAACTACTATAGATAGTTTTACGAGTCTTCAAATTTGACTGAAAAAGCAATGGAAATTTCAGCACGTTCCTAATAAATTGTGGTGGAATTGTTTTGAAACTCAAAGTTACAGTTGTCAATTTTTATGACCTTTGGCGTCGATCAGGTTTTTGATGATATTGAATCCATTTTCACTATTAAAAACATGATTCAAACATCCATGTTGTTGTATTTTAATTGAAAAAGAAAAACAAAAAAGGCCGGATTGTGGCGATTTTTCGTGTTGTCAGATTTTTATTGAAAAACAAAAAAAAAATTGTCGGATTGTGGAAATTTTTGATGGTGTTGGAAAAAATTCCGATGGGAATTTTTATGGTGATGTACCCATTTCCACTATCAAAAAACATGATTTAGACACTAGTGCTATTGTTTTTATTGAAAAACAAAAATACTCGGATTGTGGTGATTTTTGGTCATGTGGGAAAACAGGTCATCTCGGTAGATAACATCTATTATTGTATATTGTAAGTTTCTATTTCTTATGATACATATATCAATGATCTTGAAGCAGGAGCAAAGTGTGAAGTTAATGGAGAGGAAGCTTTTGGCATTTCAAATATTTTTCCTGTTACTCTCCGTAAAAGGTAGCATTGGTATGTTTAATTGTTATTTATTTAGTGCGTCGTGTGTAATGGTTTTCACACTAGTAGTAGTGACAACCAATGTTTGTTAAGAAAATGGAGAATTTTAAAGTGAAATGGGATTTGAATACATTATTCATTGACGAGTAGTTTTTTACTACAAATAAAAAATGCGTAGCAGGAAAAGAAAATAAGCTATTTGCAGTGATACAATTAACTCACTTGATGACATCAATGATAGCTTTGACTTGCCAAGAATGCATGAGTGATATGTGATTATGTCAATGGAAGAGAAAAAAAGCAACAAGATTTGGGGTACCAGATTAGCAAATGTTGGGTGTGTTCCGGAGGTCTTTAATTTTAGAGAAATTGTTTATCCTTGTGTAAATAATTTTGATTTAAGAAAGCGGAAACTTAAGATAGAAGTGAAAAATCTTCCTCTAAATACCAATGCATTCAAATATCTATAATTTACTGAAACCGAACAAACATTTAGAATTGTCCGTTGTAAATAGTTCCCTGAAGCCAGAAGGAGGCGAGATTGACATTGTATGAGAATTCATTTCTCCAAATTCCAAGGTTCCTTCCAATATTTCTCTTGTAGATATTTCTTTGTTTAGGAAATTGTTTAGTGATTTTTTTTGGCTCTTTGCCGATGTTAGTAGGGCTAGAAAGTATTAAAAAAAAATTGAAATGCATTTTCTATGTGCTTTATGAGAAATACAAAAATAATTATATTTTTGATTGGGTTGATGTCATTTTCAATGAAATATATGTTCAATTAGATAGATTATCCAAGAAAAATAATGTCTTTATGATGGCATATCTGATAACAACTCTCGGGTCAAGGCATGTGTTTGATGGTTTACCCTGTAATCTTAAATTAAAGTTTCATGAGGAACCAATGAAATTTTAGTGTCCCATATTGTGGAAGCACAA
The DNA here is from genome assembly GCA_031772625.1 of Pinus tabuliformis. Lineage (NCBI taxonomy): Eukaryota > Viridiplantae > Streptophyta > Pinopsida > Pinales > Pinaceae > Pinus > Pinus tabuliformis. The sequence continues at coordinate 341,313,843 of CM062815.1, read as the reverse complement.
AGCTTCTTTTTTTGTTTAATTCAAGATGTGTTCGTAAATAAAGTGTATTACATGGTAACTAGACAAGAGCCTTCTCGAGTATCTGCAGAGGCTAAGGTTTTCCTATGTGGCAAAGGGGAATATGAGGAAAGTGAAAGCAATATGGTTATATGAACTTATGGTTTTGAAGATAGGCCATCATTATTGTTTATGTTTGTTCTCGATAGGTATTTTTTTGTTGAAATATGTAGGAAATATCATCGTTTACTAGCTATATTTGAACAAAAAAAGAAAAAATAATTTATTTCTTTTTGTTTACTGATGGAAAGTCACTGTGAAGAATATTGCTCACACTAATATTTTTGCAAAGTCTTTCAATTATTTTAACTTAAGTGAAATTGAAGCTATTGAAGGCTTCGATAGAGGAAGAATTTTCATGGAAAACCTTGAGTCAATGAGGTACAAGAACTTGTTTCCAAGAAATAGAGAGTTGAGTGAGGAAAGTCACATTGTATCAAAAAAATATCAACAAATACTAATAGATGTTGAAGAGATCATTGCAAAAGTGATCATTAGGATGGGAGAGACATATAAGCAAAGATGCACAAATCTTACGAGATAATCCCAATCTTGCAGATGTAGTACTAGTGAGACTTCATCTGCCAGCAAAAAAGGGAAAGAACTGCTAGAAGAAAAAAATTAGTTGTCAATAGGCTATCAGGTGGTGAGGATGATGAAGAGACTCCTCATAGAGTAACTCCAAAAAGAGTGCACATGGCTGAATCATCTAGATATAGGAGTCTGCTTGAAATAGGGAGCATTGAAGAGGCCACATACATGGAATTTGATAGTGCTATACTACCTAATTGGGTTAGTACTCGTTTACAAGGAAATCAAAAAATACTGGAGGAAATTACCGAAGAGGGCATTACTTTTGATGACTGTTCTATCAAATTGCAAGATGAAAATTATGATAGGGGTGGTAAGAGATAGAAGATTGAAAGGTACAACTTTTTAAGAAAAAGGTTGTTGATCTGGTAGAAATGAATATTGATCTGTCTTAGGTTACAATGCAAGGGATGATGAAATTATCTCAAGCTAGTGGTGAAGTGCTTGTGTATTCTGTTAGTTGACAACAAGTGCAAATTATGAAGCTAAAAGAGAAAATAAAAGATCTAGAAGATACTCTGAGCCTTGGTCCTTTTTTGATGACTCCACTAACAATACACAAACCAACATTGGCAATTTCTAGTCCTAGCAGATCTCATATATTTGAGAAACCTGTCAATCTTCTTAATGCAACGAAACCATTTATCATTACTAATATATCTGAAATATTGTGTTTTATTGAATATGCATGGAAAGTAGCCTTTGATCGATGAAATTTAAATCATAGGACTAAGTATTTTGTCAAGTTGGTCAAAATTGAGATGGAGGGAGACAGGGAATTCGTAGACAATGAATTATTAACTTTTATTTGGAATCTTGATTTATTGTACAAACTAGAAAAATATAAGCAAGGGATGCCTAGTGCTAATCAAATTAGGCATATAAAGATTGCATGGTCAAAGAAAATTAGAACATTGGAGGAAATTATTTCTATGTGGAGACATAGAAATTTGAAGAACATATGTGTATCTCAAGGTGGTAGCGATTGTTCAGGATTTAAATAGTTTGTGCATTACATATGAGTCGGAATTAATTGCAAAAGAAAAGTTGATGGTTGATTTAGAGAAGCTGAAATAATCACAGGAAATAGAGTCCGATATTATAATTGATTTTACTACAAAGGAAATTAGAAATTGGCTAATTACTTTTTTTAATGTTAACAAAGAGTACTCTTCCTCGACTTTACAAATGCAAGAAGAATCTAGAGAAATTGAGGAGGAGGTATTCAATGAACATGATAAGCAGGACATTACCGTCGCTCTGATGAAAGAATTCATTGAAGCAAAAGTGAAGGAATTTGTTGCAAAAAGATTGATTTCGAGAGATAAATGAGATCTAAATAATATCAAGATGTGCTTTTACATATTGTAAGTGTTTTAATACATTGGAAAATTTTCTTTTGTCTTTAAAGAATTTTACTACTAAAATTTTCTATGTGCATTATGATGGAATACTCTAATTACTGAATGTAGTTCCTTGTTATTTTTTACAGTTGACTTTTAGATATTACGATGAATGAGATACCAATCACAGTATCCATTGGGATGAATGTAATTAGTTTTGCAACTAAAGTACTAGAATTTTCATAAATGTTTTATGGAACAAAGGAAATATTCTAGACCGTGGCTTTGTAATAATAACTTATTTGAATTTTGATAATTGTCTTTTCTATCTCTCAGTATGTTTGCCAATTATGTAAACAATTATGAGATAATTTTTCACATGGGATGTTTTATGGACCTGGATTTTGGAATGTTGTACTAAAAACAATAATTGAATACCTGTTTTCCAGTATTTTCTTTGAGATTTTATATATTAGCTAATGTTGTATAATGAATGATAATTAAAATGGATTTTTGTATAATCTTTTCTAATACTGAAACTTTTTACCAGTTATATCAATAATTCTTAGATAATGGTTTACATGTGAACTTGTATTAATCTGAATTCCTTAGCATTTATCAACATCATTGAGTGAACATAAGTTCATGAGACTATGCATTTGTTTAGCAGGAGTTTTGGTTCAAAGATATCTATTTCATTTGTGATGTTTTTTTGAATGATAGCTATAGTGATTAGGATCTGAATCTGAACACAATTGTTGTTGTTGTAACTATGTTTGTTATCTTTCAAGGATTATGAAGCACAAAGACTCATTAGTTTGTTCTAGTTCCGTTTATAATGGAAATGAATAATTGGGAAAAAAAATTGGTTATTAGATATCTATTGCATTTCTTGTGACTAGAATTTGAATATGAATACAATTATAATTATTGTAACTATGTTGGTTACTATTGAAGGTTTCTTAGTAAAAAATATCCTGATTATTCTATCCCAGTTATCTTTATTTATGAATGCATGTACAAAAGTGAGAATTGTATATATCAGTGTTTCATTTATAAAGTTTTCATTGTGCAGAGAAAGCTTCTTGCTAGTAGTAAAAGATCTGCACAACAACATACGATAATAATAATAATACATTAAACTATGGGTTTTGTTTTTCTGAAGCATTGTGAAAAAACTCCATATTTCGTTTTGCAATAGTCAATTGTAAAACAATATTTGTAAGTAATTTAGTTATAGACATATACTTTTTGTTTTCTTAAAACAAACAAGTATTTAAATAAGTCCTATTGGATATAGAAACCTTTTTTTATTATGCAGAGATTTTCTTGTCCGAAGCTCATATTAAAGCTTATATTGTGTGTAGGAAGCTACTTCCACACAATGAAAGCTTTTATTAAACAAATATAAACCTAAAAATCATAAAAGTTGTAGTAGTCAATTGTAAATGAGTATTCGTAGAGTGTTAATGAGTACGGAAGTAGTTGTGTAGACGAAGCTATGTAGAAATGGTTGTGCATGTGTGAAGGTTATGCGAAGAAAAAAATCATTTGTGGAAGTAAGTATTTATATAACTTGTGCTATATATAGAAACATGTTTCATTGTGCAGTGCTTTTGTTGCCTAAAGCTCATAATAAACCTTACATTGTGCACATGAAGCTACTTCCACACAATGAAAGCTTTTATTAAATAATAATAAACCTAAAAATCATAAAACTAAATTAAATAACATTATTTAATAATAAAATTTATCAATTGCAAAAACAACTAATAAAGTTCTTATGCAGGAAAGGTTTGACCTAGTAAGCTAAGAACTATAATTGTACACAGAGTTTCATTATACGGAAAAAACTTATCTTTATTCCAAGTTTGTGCTTGAAATTTTACTAGTGATTGTAATCAATGCGGGAGGTGCATGCTGCAAATGGAAAAAATATGGAATTACAAAATTGCATTATGTAGACCTAGAAAAAAGAAGAAGAAGGAAAAAAATGCTTTCATTATGCGGAGTGTGGTTTCCTCATTTTTTTTGTGTGGCATAATGACATTAATGATTAAATATCCTTTTGGTGAATGGATAGATCGGCACGTAATCAGGAATGAAAATGTTATTACCTCTAAACCGACATCGATATAGTAGTGGATGTGATTTTTGATACCTTGTAAGCTAGCTCTCATTATTAGAAAATATTCACACTTAATTTGTTTCGTGCATGGAGTAACTAGTTTCCAAATTTCGAGAATTGTTTTTAAACTATTTCCAGTATTTCTTGGAAATGCCTTCTTTGTTACTTTTGAATTTCTATTAATTGAAAATTTTCTGTTAAACAAATTTCACACATAGGATAGTAACAAATAGTGGAAATTGAGAAAGCAGAAAATTCAATACTATTGACAATTACTCTTATACCAAAAATTGTGAGGCTTGACAAGTATAATCCAATTTTCCAAAAATTTGTGCCTAGTTTTCTATTGTTTTCCAACCATAATTGTGGTGTGTTTATACTATGCAGATTATTTCTACTATTTCCAGTAAATGTAGAATTTACTATAATTAATTGCTATTGATTGAAAGTTTCATGTAGAAGATATTTCATACATAGAGTAGTAATAGGTGGTAGTTGTTTAGTGTATCGATAATCTATACTAAAAACACATTGAAAACGTTGTTGGTTGACATAATATTTTAAAAGTATAGAGCATAAATGGATATGAGGGAAAGGAAAGAATTTATTTGAATTAATAATATTAACTCACTTGCGCTCATCGATGATAGCTTTCAATGATCAGCTGCATATAAACAATATGTGAATCTTTCTACGCAGGAGAAGAATAGTGATAAGATTTGGTCTATTGGATTAGTGAATGATGTGTGCATTTCATAAGTATATGATTTTAGATAAATCATTTATTTATGCACAGATAACGTTGATTTAAAAGCAAAAAAAATTAGGTTACCATCCAAATACACTCGTATTTCCTTGACTTCAAAGGAACTCAGATGCATATTAAAGCTACCAATTCCAAATATGTGCTTAGATTTTTCAAAGGCAAATAGTTTTTTAGAATCACAGGCACATGTCTTGAAAATAATTCAAGAGTTCATTTCACCAACTTCTGAGTTTCCTTTTGATGTTTACTCTTTAGATACGACTTTTTTTAGAGAACCGTTTAGAGAGTATGTTCATTATGTGCATGTTTGATGGGCCAAGAAACTATAGACAATGTCTCAAGATCCATTCTCTGTGTGCTCCATAATTCATATAAAAAAATTGTGTGTTTGATTGGGTTGATCTTATTTTAAATGAATTGTCTTTTCAATTAGTGAATTTGTTCAAAAGAAGTATATTTTCATGATGGTGTATCTGATAATAGCTCTTGTGTTGAGTCATGATTTTGATGACTTGCCACATAACCATAATTTTAATTTTAATGAAGAACCAATGTAGTTCTATTATCCCATATTGTGGAGGCAAGAAGTGTTACGCAACCAGATTAAAAAAACATAAGAAAGGATAGATCAATGACTTGGAAATTAGCCTCTTCAAAGGGGGAACCTCCTTTACATCACATAAATGGACAATTCTTGGATGATACAAATGAAAATACCTCCTTGGTATATATAGAAGTCTAATGGGTCACAATTTAATCAGATCCTACATAATAATAATAATGTAAGGGCACAACAATAACAATGGTGGGCTTCTATCCTACACAACAATAACAATATGGGGGCTACATGGGCACAACAATAAAGGGCTACACTAACAATTACAATAAGGATGCTACACTAGTATTATAGGGACCTAAAATGCCCCTCTCCTTCAAAAAAGTGTTGTCCTCAATGATTGAGTAGTTCTGGATGCTTATGTATAAAATTCTCATCCTCCCATGTGGAATCTTCAACGGGTAAGTTCTTTCACTTAATAAGATACCCTAAAATTGATTGATTCTATAGTAGTCAGGTTCTTGTTTCCTTTACTACTTCAGTCTCTAATATGATTTTTCCTTCTTCATCAAGTTCTGGAAATATTGTTTGAACTAGGATCTTATCATTGATAACCTTCTTTAAGCATGAAACATGGAAAACTGGGTGTACTCGGGAATATGCATGTAGCTCCAATTTGTATGAAATAGCACCAATCTTTTGTAACACCTTGTAAGGACCATAGTACTTGGGTGATAACTTAGTATACTTCTCATCTTTCTTAAGGTACATTTGTTTGTATGGTTGTTGCCATAAAAATACCTAGTCATTTATGTCAAAACTCCTTTCACTGCAATGTTGATATGCTTTTTGTTTCATTCGATTATGCGCTAGAGTGGGTTATCCTTTAAGACTTGGATAAATTGTTGTTGGTGCTTGATGTGATGTTCCACTACTTGAACCTTATACTTTTTCTCTTAAAGATGATGTGATGGACAATGGATGATATCCATAAAGTGCCATAAATGGGGTCATTTTTGCTACCGTATGGAAGGAAGTGTTATACCACCATTCAAATAGAGGTAACTAGTTGACACATTGTGTTTTTATATCAAATACAAAGCAATGAAGATATCATTCCATACATTTGTTCACTATCTCAATTTTCACATTAGATTGTGGATGAGAAGAAGAGCTATGATTTAATTGAGTACCAAGACAAGAAAATAATTATGTCCAAAAATTTTCAGTGAAAATGTAGGGATCTCTTTCACTTACAATTATCTCTAGGTTTCCATGTAACTTTTGAATTGTTTCCATAAATGCAATAGTAATTGTACTAGCTTTAAAAGGATGAGATAATGCACAAAAATGTGCATACTTGGTAAGTCTATCAACTAACACCATGATGAAACTATTTCCTTTAGACTTGGGTAAACTTGTGGTAAAATCCATTAAGACCTCCTCACAACGTTGACTTGGAATGGATAAAGGTTTTAATAGACCCGATGTCTTAATTATCTCAAATTTACTTTGTTGGAAAACCAAACATTTTGCCGCAAACTTCTGAATATAATATTTAAGGCCATCCAAAAAAAATCATTCTTGACCATGTTGTAAGCTTCTGAAAATATTGAGTGCCCTCCTAAGGGGGAGGTGTGCAATTCCAAAAGAATCTTTTGTTTGAGTTGGGAATTCTTACATAGACACAAGCGATCTTTGTACCATAATGAATCATTTTCCCAAATAAATGTATCAAATGTACTGAGGTCTTGTTGCATATTTTGAATGAGTGTTCACACATCTTTATCATTATTCCATTTTCTTCAATTATCCAATCAGGTTAGATAATAAAAACGCACAGAGTGATGCTTCCACATCCTCATCCTTTCTTTAGAGTGGATATGCAATAACATTTTTCTTCCATTTTTTGTAGAGGATTTAAAAGTCATAATCCAACATGTTTGTGACCCATTCTAGTTTCTCTTACGAAGATAATATTTATTCCAAAAATTATTTAAGGCTATCATGATTTTTTTTTACCTTGAAGTGTCTTCCCATTAGGTAAGGTTGTCATTGATTTAGTGCATATAGTATTTCCAACATTTCCTTCTCGTAAATACGTTTGTGTAAATAATTTCCATTTATTGGATGACTTTCAAAACAATGATCTTCCTTCTTGCATTAAAATAGCACCAATTCCATTTCTTGAGGAATCACATTCCATAATAAAGGTTTTTGTGAAGTCTGGTGTAGCTAAGACTAGTTCTTGGTACATTGCCTCTTGAAGATGTTCAAAGGATTTATTTTCTTTTGGAGTCCAAGAAAATGCATCTTTCTTCAGTAATGTTGTTAGAGGCGCTGTTATTCTCCCATAATTCTTAAAAAACTTGCATAATCCCCTATCGACCTGATAAATCCTTGAAGATGCTTTATGGTTGTGGGGATTTTCCATTACTTAATAGCTTTAATTTTTTTAGGGTCTACCTTGACACCCTCATGAGATAAAATATGACCCAAATATTCCACCTCTTGTACTTCAAAGAAACATTTGGAAGTCTTTGCATATAATTGTTTCTCCTCCAATAGTTTGAGCACCCTGTCAATATGTTGAACATGATCCTTCCAAGACTAGCTATAGATTAGTATATCATCAAAAAATATTGAAATTGTTTTTCTAAAGGTTTGAAAATGGAATTCACAAACATTGAAATGTGGAAGGTGCATTAGTAAGGCCTAAAGGCATTACCAAGAATTCATAATGACCTTCATGAGTTTTGAATGTTGTTTTCGGGATGTATTCAATCTTCATTTTAATTTGATGATATATTGAATGAAGATCCAACTTGGTGAAGTAAATTGATCCATGTAATTCAGCCAACAATTCATTAATGTAATGAATGGGAAATTTATCTTTAATAGTGAGATTTTTGAGCTCCCTATAATCCAGACACATATTCCATGATACATCCTTCTTGTGCATTAATACTACTAGAGCAAAGAAAGAACTTTGGCTAGGTTGAATTATACTAGCCTCTAGCATTTCTACAACCATACATTCAATCTCACTCTTTTGGGCATAAGGATGTTTGTAAGGCTTGATGTTTGGTGGAACACTTCTAGGAATCAAGTGAATAGCATGATCGTAATCACGAATAGTTGGGAGGCCTTTGGGAGTCTCAAATACCTTGGAATGATTTCCCAATACTTTTTGGAGATCTAGAGAAATGGATGATTTTGATGTTTGAACCTCTAGTGAGCATAATTGTGTAATTACACACTATTTTTATTTCTTAAAAATAATTTTCATGACATTAGAGCTGATTATATTCCTTGGTTTCCCTGTGATACCCCTTAATTCAATTTCCTTTCCTTCCCAGAAAAATTTCAAGAAAAGTTCTTGAAAATTAAAAGCTATCATCCCCAAAGATTGTAACCATTGGAATCTTAGTACAACATCAGCACCACCCATTGGAATGGAAATAATTGGACTATTCAATACATATTCCCCCATGGTTAGCTTGATATTATGGCACTTTCCAATGCAATTTATATTTCCTCCATTTGAAACCATCACTTGACACTCTAGTGTTGGATATAGAAAGCAATTCAATTCTTTGGCTATCTTACAATGAATAAAATTATGGGTACTACCCAAATCAATCAACACTATTACCTTTTTTCTTCCTGATATATCCTTTTATCTTGAGAGTTTGAGGAGGTAATTCCCTCGAATGCATTACAAGACATGGTCGAATTCATTTGTTTTTTCTCTGGGGTTGGTTCATGGTTTATATCCTCTTCTTTTGATGTTTCTTGTTCCTTTTCTTCCTACTCTTCATAATCTATGTAAAATAATTTATTCTTAGCACACTTATGACCTTTAGTGTATTTTCTATCATAACTATATCAAATCCATTTTTATCTTTTTTCCTCTAGTTGTTGTGGTTTCAATCTTGTAGGTTGTGGGAGGATAGGAGTAGCAACACTTCCATCGTTAGAGTTGTGAGTGGTAGAATTCCTTGCTGCCATAATTTTGCTTTCAATTTTTTTTGCCACCTTTAATGTCGTCTCCAATGAATGAGGTTTTGTTACAGATCCATTTGGGCACATCAATACCAACATCCATATCAGTGTTTTAGGGCTCATCAAACACTAATTTCAGTTGCTTCATGCCTTGAACAAGTCATCCCTTTGAATGCCTCCCCTAGACAGTTTCACGAATTGAAGACATCCAAAAATAACCTCTAGAGGGACCAGCACAGGTAAGCCCTTGTAAAGGTGTGCTGGAGAGCAGTTGAGTCCACTGCTAGGGTGCTCTACAAAGCACTTAGGCTTCCTTTCACCTGCGCTGGGTGAGAATGAGAGAAATTCACATAGGATTTGGGGTTATCCTTTGGAGTCATCTAGAAGGTCACCTCACTTATCAACTCCTATGAGCTTGAAAATGGATGAGGAATGAGTTAAGGTGCATCTTATCCTCTCATCCCTTCCTCCATGGAACTAATTCTAAGTATGGAAGGCCATTCAATGCCACCAATTATGACAAAACCTCCTTAACCTTCCTATAAATTGACCACTCATCTAAGTGATAAGGGGCTGGATTATGTTGAATTGTAAGGAGATAATGTTGCTATGAGATTTGGCTTTGAAGCAAGTATTGTAATGCTACAAGTTTTTCATGCTTTTGATGTGATGAGGATGGGATCCAAGCTAGAGGAATGGATTTGAATCAGATACCAATGGTTGTAATTCCTTCTTCTATCTAATAAAGTGTTTGAACCTTTTTCCCATATGTTTGTATTGTTTCATAATGCTTATATGTGTGAATTGTATTTGATTCCTTTCACTTATATTCAATAGATCATGTGCTTTGATCGGTTCTGTGTTTTCTGTTGTGTTTATAGGGTACTTCTCAAGCGTATTAAGTACAAAAAGGAGTGACATGATCGATACAAGGGAGAGAGGAAAGCGAAACTACAAGTAGGTCTTCTTATCTTCTCATCTTATCTATTGCTTATAGGAAAAGTCTAAAACACTTTAAAATATTTTCTAGATACAACTACTTATCTAGGGAATTAGTATTTATCCGCAGATACAAAATTTTCCAAAACAAATTTGTGACTCCACTAGGGATCTATCACCTTTCCTAGTAGCTTATCCGCCTCTTAGAATATTCTTGTAGACCCTACTTGTGTTCATTGATTGTATTTAAGATCTTTTTCATTGAATTTTGGTTAAAAATTGAGGTTAGATGACTCTTGAGTGGCCTCTCAGGAATCAGCATAGGCTTGGTCAAGGGACAATGCTCTATAGGGCACCCTTGAGTGAGAGACAATACTTTGCAGTGTAGTTAGGCCCTCTTTGACCTGTGTTGATCCACCTTAGGGAAAATTTTCACTTTTGGAACATGTCTTTGCCAACTTTTCTCTATTTTTTTGCTTGATAATTGATCAATGAATATCATGTCTCAGAGAACAAGTTTCTATCTCCTTGTCTAGCCTTATTTTTACTTGATTGATTAATGTTTCTTAGATGTTTTCTTTGTTATTATTAGTCTATATTCAAAGTTAGAATATAGTTGATTAATCTTGGATTCGAAAGAAAGTGTCGTAAAGTCTTCTTTTCCTTCGAAATAGAACTGTCGTAAAATTATTCATTCTTGTTAAAGATTGATTGATTGTATGTGCATATTTCCTTTTGTTCATATTCACATTAAGGAAATTGAAAAGAAAAACTTGCATCGTTCATATTGTAGTTTGTGAATGCTTGTAAGAAATAGCTAGAGAAATTGCATTAGATGTGCTCTTTGCTCTTTGTCAAAGATTTGATTATTCTATCCCTACTAGCTAAGGTTTTCATTGTTCAATTGAATGAAAATAATGCTTATCATATTAGTTGCATTTTAGGAATTGCAAACATACATCACATGGTGAGCCTTGAAAGGAAAATTCTAAAGAAGATCAACTTAAAATTAACATCAATTTACCTAATGGAGCATTGTCATTAACGAGAACATTTAGCGTTTCTAGGCTAGAGACATGTTCCGACATCGTAAAACAAAACAGTTGTTGCTAACTTTTTTGCAATACATCTCGAGTGTGATATCTCCTTCCACGTACATGATTATATCGTAGCATTTCCACGTACCTTTGGGTATAAAGGGCGGTGTTACAATATGTAAAGTATATGGGAATGCTCTCATTGTGCGGTTTTGCATTAGATGACGCTTATACAGACTGGGCCTCCACGTACCTTCGAGTATATATAGGAGGAAAACTATAGGTTTCTATCCATCCTTAAGTAACTAGGTTGGCCACCTTGTACACTGTGATACACTGAACATGACATTCCGGGAGATTTCCTGCTCGTACTTCTTGGTTCGCCAAGAGGTATTCTGCAGTTCACAGTTGCTTGGTAACCTTTTGCCTATTATACCTCTTTTTTTTATTTCTTTTTTGATAATAAATTTAATCAGCAATCGTGGAGGAACATCAACCCTTACCCCGTCATTCGCAGAGAACAGTGAGAAAACCACCTTTGCTGCCTGAAGCTACACTTATTCGGTCAAAGCGGTCTTGCTTAACTGAGTCAAGTACATCAAGAACTCCTAGTTCTTCATCTAAATTACCTGAATCATATATTTCGATAAGTACTGAGACTCCAGTTACTCCAACCATTTTTGGTACATCCATTTCTGAAGAAGAAGTTTCACAATTACTTGAGGACATTAGCACTGATCCTAGTGAAACAGTAACCAAAGTTGTTCAACAACAATTTGATCCTCAACTTGAAGTTGCTCAACAAGAAATTACTTTTGAACTTGAATCAGTTCAACCAAAAGTTAATCCAGAACCTATCACAGTTCAAACAAAAGTTACATCTGAACTTGAAGTTATTCAGGAACCTCTTTCTGAAACTATTGTTCATTTACCTGAACATCTGGACTTCGAATTTGAACATTTAGAAGTTGTTACTTTACATGACGATGATCAAATGGTTACCCCTCAGACATCTGTAACTACTGAAGCTTCAACTTTATTAACACCTGAAATATTTTACAGACTAGACGGCGAAGTTCTTCCACCAGGTTTAATTGCTATAGAGGAAGAATTGGAAGAATATTCTACACCTGGAACCCCATTCCACTTTGGAACTAGGCTTTATCTTTACCCTACTCCTCATTTTACTGCTCCGTTTGATCCTGCTTATTTTCAAGTACTCGTCGATTCTTTAGGACAACTTTTGGGTCAGTTAATTATGGCTGAACGACCATCAACATCCCAGACTGTATCATCTGATGCAGCTGTGGCATAATAGTCTGTTGCAACCTCTTCGATGTTTTCTACCACACTTGAGTCGCACCTATATGGTGAATCGTTCATCCCAGTTGGTTACCAATCTTTATCTAGATCCCACTCATGGGTTGCTTCTACACCATGATCATCACCCATGTCCTCAACTAGAATTCTACTTGGTTCTTCTCTAATGGGAACTCAACAGTTTGATCCTGCATATCAATATCAAGTTGGGAAATCCGGTCAACAAAGACCTATGTATCCATTAAATACTGGATTTCCACCATATGGAGAGAAATATTCTTATTCACTGTATCCTCCCTATTCTGTAGGACCATCATATGGTAATATCCCGCAGTATTCAAGTCAAACTGGAATTCGATTTTGTCAATCGAAACCAACAATGCTAGTTCAACCAAAGCTTATGTATCCAACACAACCAATGAAAACTGTGTCATCTATTCCTACTATACCCGTTGTTACTACTGTACCATAGTCACAAGTTCAAATAGTTGTATCTCAACTGATACAAAATGGTCCTTCTACCTCGAAACCACAAGTTTCGGGTCAAGAATCTCAAGTTTCTCAGGTTGTTGTACAACAATCACTTGTTTCCAGGGTTCAACAACAACCTCAGGTTAGTATACCCTTATCTGGACTAACCCAAGCTTACATCGGTATAGTTTATTCACAACCTCACCAACCTTTCATTGTTGGGCAAAAACAACCGTTAAATCAACAACAGTTGTATCAATAACAACAACAACAGTTGATTCAACAACCGTGGCAGCCTCAATTTCAACAACCTCAATTCAAACAATTCCAAACCCAATTTGGACTTGCCCAATAGGCTCAAGCTGGGTATGGACAGTATCAAGCTTACCAAGGTCTTGGTCAAAAAGGCTTTGCAGGTTATGGAAAACCACAAATTCAACCTGGTTATCAACAACCACCTTATGCTAGATTTTTTCAACAACAACCTTACCAAGGTTACCAAATGCAGATGCCCTATGTTGGTATGCAAATACCTATTTCTCAAGAAATTCCATCATATCCTGGGTATGATCAACCTGACCTGAATTGACAGTTGCCATTTTTAGCAACTGTAGAATTACCAGGTTTAAATCGGCTCACTAATGATCCAATATTATATGCACCTCGGTGGCCGGTAATTCTGCATAATTTACCATCTGACATTCTGAAATTCAATGGAAATCCCAGAGAAGACCCATAAAATCATGTCATGACCTTTCATTTGTGGTGTTCATCAAACTCCTTAAATGATGATTCAGTTAGACTCCATCTTTTCCAAAGAACACTTACTGGTCCGGCTGCTAAATGGTACATTGAGTTACCAAGAGCTTCTTTCGACAACTTTACGACTTTAGCCACCACATTTCTGACCCACTTCTAGTTACCTATCAGATACAAGACTGGAATGAAACTCCTAACCAACTTTAAACAAACTACTACTACCCATATATCATATCATATTCATGAGTGGTGGCATCGTCGTAGAATGGTTAAGACATATGTTCCCGATCAACTTTTAGCTGAGTGTTTCATAATCCTTGATCCCATCAATCACCGAGGATGTGGAAAAAGGTGGATTTGTCATATAAGAGCAAGTAATTGCTTGTGCCCAATACTTGGATTTGGTTTACACACAATCCAACACGCTCTACGACAAAATTCACAATGAACCCTGACCAGCTTTCACTATTCCTCCTCCTCCACAATCGAGTAAGGACTCTCATGCTGACAATGGTGTGATCAGTTCTTCAAGCATGAAAATGGAAAGAAGACCATCTGGTCAAACTCTTTCCATTACCAATCAAACTACCAATGCATTAGAAAATACTCTTGCTTCTGAAATTAATGTCGTGTCATCTGACAAAGGCAAAAATCAAAAGCAACCAGGAGGCAAGAAAAAGGGGAAAAACAAGAAGAAACAAGATAATTCCCCTCAAGAGAAATCATCTGATTCCTCTACTTCGGCAAGGAAACCTCATTATCCATGTCTAATCTGTAATGACGAGCATTTTATAAGAGATTGTCCACACCACTCAGAGGTCTCTAAACTTTTAAAGACTTCTAACACATCTGTAGTGTTGACTGATCCATTTCCAGACCCGGAGACACATTTCATCATGACAGACCATGCTTCCACATCCAAAGTACTCATGTTATCCATCACAAAGCCACAAAATGAAGATTTGGTGTCAACGAGGAACAAAGATTATGGAAATCCACCAACATTGTCGAATAATCAGGCCACTAATCAAATTAATCCTTCAACTTCGACTTCATTTGAAAATATTCCACCTATTGTACCAAAATTGACAATAAAATCACCAAAGGGAGTTATGCATAAATTGACATTTAACCCTCGGGCTCGAGCAGCTCAGAACTATAACATAGTGGAATATCTTGCTCAATTGCCTTCTGCTATGTCAACACTCTAGGTGTTACAAAATTGTCCCTCCCAGAAGCAAGCTTTACTATAAACAATTGGCAGAGTAGATCCTATGGATTCCAATCTTGTGGTTTTTAACCATGCGGGATATATACCATAGTTACAGGCGCAGTTAGCTTTCCTAATTCAAGTAAAAGCAATCAATAAGAATGTTCACCAAACTATTATTGATGATGAGGCATATACTTGCATTATGTCAATGAGCTGTTGGAAAACGCTTGGTTCACCGCCGTTGTCACGATCGCCAACCACGTTAAAAGATTTTAACGGAAGAACATATACTCCTTGTGGGATTTTGAGTAACCTGCATATCGAAATAGGGGGGAAAATAATTACTGTTGAAGTTGAGGTAGTTGACAGACCCCTCGATTATAACATTTTACTGGGAAGGCCATGGGTATATGCTATGGTTGCTGTGGTTTCCACGTATTTTTGTACTATTTCATTCACTCATAAGGGTGGAATCACAGTGATTGATCAACTAGCCTTCTTTGCTAATAGTTCACAGGCTACGAGAAGCATTCCATTGGTACACGGACCCCCGTTGTCACTTCAAAGTGTTGGAGTAGGTCTCTTTAAAGATCCTTCTCTAATGGATACTTTTACACTACCGTCACCATCTGATTTGGTGGAAGTGGCAAGAGTAGAGACTTGCAACATGATTTCCTCCACCTCATCTAATTTAAGGAGGATTACCAATAATTTTGAAGTTGATAGTAATATTGAGGTAATGCTTCTAAGCCTCATTGAATTAGCATAACAATCAATTTTTCGAGCTTGTGCAGCAAACCCAAATCCACATTCACCAATAGTATGGGTAGATCGTTCGTTAGAATATGGTACTTCTTTGGATCCTTTCTCTCGTATACATTCTATCGATGAAGGAATCATCCAATCAATGATAATAGGAGAAGAACCTTGAGAATATTATCATCATCGTTCCCATCTTCGAGATGACATCGAAGATTATTCAAATGAACTAATCCACCCTTCAGTTGTTGATTTCCTTTCGAATTCAGTTTTCATAGACACAGTAGAATCTGAGCAAAACCTGTCAAATATTGAAGAAATTATTTGTATTAATATTTCGACCAAGCCTAATATTGTAGAGAACATTCATGTCGGAAAATATTGTTCTCCATTAGAAATCAATAGTTACCATACTCTCTTTCGTGAATTTAGAGATATATTTGCATGGTCTTGTGAGGAGATGCCAGGCATTGACTCTAGTATTGTTGAACACGAAATCAAAATGTACCCTGATATCAAGCGAGTTTGACAACAACTTCGACCTGTTCATCCAAAGAAAGTTGCTGCAATTAAAGCAGAGGTTGAAGAAATTTTGCGAGTTGGTTTCATTTACCCTGTACCTATTATTGATTGGGTTTCCAACCTTTTTCCTGTCATGAAGAAACAAGGGACAATTCGAGTGTGTGTCAATTATAGGGATGTAAATCAGGCATGTCCAAAGGACAATTATCCTACTCCTTTTATCGACCATATTATTGATGAATGTGCCGGATGCGAAATATTCTCATTCATGGATGGTTTTTTGGCTACAATCAAATCAATATCCTCCTACAGGACCAATCGAAAACAACTTTTATTTGTCCATGGGGCACATTCACCTATAGGAAACTCCCATTCGGTTTGAAGAATGCAGGGGAAAAATTTTAGAGGTCAATGAATTATGCCTTCCATGACATCAAGCACATTGTTCAACATTATCTTGGCAATTTACTTGCTCATTCACGAAAGTGGACTGATCACCCGCAACATTTGAGAGCGATATCTTTACGGTGTCAACACTACAAGATACGGCTCAATCCACACAAATTTGTGTTTTGTGTTGGTTCTAGTTGATTGCTTTGATTTGTAGTGTTTAGAGAGGGGATTAGACTTGATCCATTAAAGGTTCAGGCAATTCTAGATTTGCCTCCACCTTCAAATCTTTTACAATTACAGAGACTCCAAGGGAATGAAAACTTTCTGAGGAGGTTTGTTATAGACATATTTGGGCACTGCAACCCCAACCACATATGTCCATAAACCAAGGGCTTCTAAACCCATAAAAGTGTTGTTTCATACCCTAAAGGAACAAGGCCAACTAATAACATCATTTCCAAGAAGTTCTCCATGAAAAACTACTCAGAACTGGTCAAAACTGGACCATACAAACTACTCCATGCTGAGGGTGCGATGCATCTCACCTGTCACATGCAAAGGGTGTGATGCATATTGAAAAGCCCTTCTGTAGGGTGCGATGCGTGACAGCAGACAAATGGCAGAGGCAGTTTTCTAGGTGGAAACCCAAAAAATCTTCTAGAAACTACTCATTTGACACTTGCCTCTCTGAATTCGCCCAAGGATGAGTAAGAGATCATGAAATCTCCAATTGGAACCAAGAACTATCAGTGAAATGACACTAATCAAAATCCCAGAAGCTGACTCACCCACCTACAAATATCTATATATGGATCCCTCATCCTAGAGATCCAGGGGCTGGAATTTTGTATTTTGTAAGGAAGTGTTGTTGGTTTCTCTGTGAAACATTATAGTGTTGGGTGATCTAGATTTTCATGAGGTGAAGAGGGCTTTCATGCTGGGAGGATGGCATTGGATTAGATCGCTGGGTTGTAATCCTCTCTTCTACTACTTCTATCAATAAAGCTATTTGAGTTTTCCTCCATATACTTGTATATTTTTGAATCTTGTATTGGTGTATGCACTTGTATCGTTAATATACATCTGATCCTATATTGTTTATGGTTATAGATCTCTATGCTTTGATGGTATTATGCTTCTTTGACTCTACAGGTGTTCTTTGAAGCGGGACAAGTGGGGAAGGAGTGGCGAAACTTTGTCAAAGGAGGGAGGAAACAAACAAGGAGACAAGTGAAATACTGAGGTTGGTACTCTCTGCTTCTCTCTCATCTATCTCTCATAAAGGAAAACACAAGTAACTTTAGTTTGTTTGTGTCTAAGATAGCTACCCATCTTACTGGGAATAGCAGCTCTGAATGGACACTAGTTTTCCCGATAACAAAATGGCGACTCCACTAGGGAGAGAATAGTTTGATTGTTAGTCACTGTTGTTTTCTTTATAAACTACAGACGGAACCTGAAGTTAAGCCAGCTAGCCTTCGAACTACTTTTTCTCTGCAACTGCAAATTAGATCAATGCTGCTTCAGTCAATCTCTGGGTTAGTTTATGAACTGAACATCTAAATTGCAAACATCCTAAGTGCTCTGGTGGTAGCTCAAATAACCTCATTAGATCAGCCCTTATACTTTGTGTTGACTATCTATCATTAGCTCAGCCTAAATCCCTAAACTTAGCTGCAAATTTTGATTGAAAACCAAGCTCAGTCTCGTCCCTGGACCATCACATTGTCTCTCATTAGCAACCTAGATGCATCGCACCTCCTATGTGTTGCAGGTGAGATGCATCCCTATTTCCCTGTGTTACAGGTGCGATGATTGAATGAGACTGTTTCTGCCTCCAGATTTTGGTTTTTCCTTCATTGTTTTCAGCTCTATTAAGTAGTTTTGTTGTCTATGATTAGTATATCACTATTGAAACTCTCTTCCTTTGCATTATTCAGCCTCCATTGATAAAGAATTGTGAATGTTTTTTAATGTATTTTTCATCATTTGCAGTTCTCCTTTACAAACAGTAGCTTAATCAAACTATCGTATTTTGATTTGAAAGTGTTGCAAGTGTCGTTTTCAGTCAAAGAAAAGAGTGTCGTAAAGTCTCCCTCTTTTAGATAGTCGATTACACTTTTGCCATTGTATTTGATTTGAATAATCAATTCTTTGAAGTGTCGAAAGCATTTTTCAAGTCGAAATTGAAAGTGTCGTCTAAATATTCCTTTCTGTTTTGAAAAGAAATTGCTAAAGTGTCGCTTTGAGGAAAGATAGTCTAGATCTATACTTAGTTTTCTTCTTGTCATTCTCACATTAAGGAAACTGAAAAACAAATACATGCATGTGCATTTGCATTTAGACTGCATGCGGAAATTGATTTAGGACAGTGCATCTTAGTGTGTTCTCTCTGCTCTATGTTGAAAAATTTTTACTTCTCTTTCCTTAGTAGCTAGGATTTTCATTGCTAAAAGAAAGTAAACGATTGTTTATCATCTTAGATTGCATATTTAGGAATTGTATAACTATATCATGTGGTTAACCTTAAAGGAAAACTTCTTAAGAAATATCAACTGTAAAATAAACCTCAATGAACATAAAAACACTTTGGAACCTAACGCACAACATATAGAAGTCTAGGCTAGAGACGTATTCCGACGTCGTAAAGCCTGGGTGATTCCTCCTCTTTGATACGACAAGTGCCAGTACAGACTTGTGCTCCCACGTACTGTAGAGTATATATTGGGAGACCACAATAGGCTATATCCTTTATCCTTAGGAAGCCGTGTTTGCCACCCTATAGATCGTAATGCACTGAACACAACATTCGGAAAGATTGACTACCGTATGTCAAAATTATTTTGCAGTTTTGCGATTGGTTTGGTAATCCCTCTGTCTAGATTTCCAGAGTAGTCACTTTTGTTCCTTTTCAGACTCCTTAAAAGAAAAGGTCCATCTGAGCACTTGTCACTTTAGGCTCATTAAAAATCGAAGGCGACTAGAGTCATCTTTAGCTTTTTCTCGACTCTTAAAAATTGAAAAAGCAAGTTGTGTCAAAGCGTCATAAAATTTATTTTAATCGGAATAACATCACTGTTCCCTTGTTGGTCTTAGGTTGAGAAAATGGAGTCCACCAATCAAGGATTTCCCCTTTGGGGGAATCCTAGTCCTTTCTCTTCTTGGGGAGATGTTGGTGCTCCACACATGGTTACATTGTCCTTTCCAGGACTCACAATTGGCCTGCCAGTATGGATTTTCTCAACCTCTGTCGTTCAAAACATCGTAATTTCTCAGCAATCAAATTAGCAACCAGATGACACTGAAGTTGCTCCCCCACCTTCTACTTCGTTTTTTTCGCCCTCTCCTTCTTCCTCTTTGCTTGGTGAAGCTAGTAACACTAAAAACCAAGTAACTGAGAATAAGAAGAAAAGGAAGAAGAAGAAGAAGAAGAAGAAGCCAACAATGAAAGGGGGCAACCATGCATCGTCTAGCAAAAATCCACACACTGCACCATCCAAGCCTAAATCTCCATGTGTCATTTGCAAAGGATACCACTATCATCGAGATTGTCCTTACATCCCGCGGATCTTAAGAGACTGGTCTCCCCACTTGCACAATCTGGTGTCTTCAACCTCTGACGATCATGTTGAGAGCACACCATCCACTAGTGAAAATGAAGTCAATAGACATAAAGGAAGATCTAAATTTCCTTGTAGATTGTGTGAAGGCGATCATGCCCTCCACTGTTGTCCTTTCCTGGATGAAGTTAAAAGAGTCTTGGATAACCGTCCTGCTTCATCGAAGCAACTTCCTCCTGGATACAAGAAACTCTTGCCGAGTCCATCGCTAGTTGAAAATATGACTGACACACCTTTGTTGTCGGTCGAAGCACCTATTATTGAAGATAAATCCTCTGACTCCACACTGGACCAAAGTCAATAGGTCGAGATGGAAGTTGACCCAGTCTTGTCTTCAGAAGGTCCACCTTCAGATGATGCAGTCATCAAAGAGAATGAGAACGACATTGTTGAAATTCTTTTTGTTAACACAGAATCTGATGAAAATGGAGGAAATCTACCCGTTCCTTTACCGCAGGAAGGAAGTTCGTCAGAGATTCATCCAGCCATTTATTCGGTCCCTCTTCCAAGAAATCTAGTTGTTTCCTTCGATTGGAATCTACTAGGGAGACCCTGCCTACCATCTAATGTACCATTCTGAATCATAGTGAAAGCTTAGACAATGATCATGGCTGGTACTATCATAGATGAAGGGGCTTCTGTGAGTATCCTTTCCTCAAATGCTTGCAAAGCACTTGGTTCACCATTGCTTCTACCTAAGATTCGAAATTTGTCAAGCTTCAACAAAGGAACTAGTCGACCTTGAGGGATCCTTCCAAATTTGCCTATAACTTTGAGAAGGAAAACCATTCATCTAAACGTGATGGTAGTCCAAGGGCCTATGGATTACAATCTACTCCTTTGGCATGACTACATTTACAGCATGGGAGCTATTGTTTCCTCACTCTTTAGAGTGATGTGTTTCCCATATGAAGGCAGAATGGTTTAGCTCATTGACCAGCTTTCATTCCCCAGTTCAAACACAGCTACTAGTCAAATGCCATCCCTAATTGGTCTTTTTGTGCAAGGAATGTCTCATCAACCTCCAGTCTGTCCACCTGATGAGCGCGAGTGATTCGGTGAATGTGACTAAACCCAGGGAGCATGCCCCTGGTTTGCTTCAGCAGGAAAACCCCAGATATAAGGTAGGTTTCCGTGTAGGATATATGACTAGTCTGACACACCTGTCCGTTTAGGAAAATGGGATTAGACTGGAAAAGGATTCCCTTGTCAAATTTTATGTGAGTGGAAGCTCTGTTATGAAACCAGCTCAAGAAAAGATAGAAAAGATAGATCAACGCCTTAGAATTCAGCCTCTTCGAGGGGGCAACCTCCTTTACATTACATAAATGAACAATTCTTGGATGATACAAATGACAAAACCTCCTTTCTATATATAGGAGTCTAAGGAGTCACAATATAATCCAGCCGACCTAACAATAATAATATAAAGCCACAAAAATAACAATAGAGGGATTCTATGCGGCACAGAAATAACAATATCGGGGTAATAGGGGCACAACAATATAAATAAGGGATATAACTACAATAGTAATGGGGAAATCACTAGTATTATAGGGACCCAACATGCCCCTCTCCTTCAAAAAGTGTTGTCCTCAACGCTTGAGAAGTTCTTGATACTTCTGCATAAAATTCTCATCTTCCCATGTGGAATCTTCAGCGGATAAGTTCTTCCACTTGATAAGATACTCTGAAATTGATCGATTTCGTAGCTGTCGAGTTCTTGTTTCTGTGACTGCTTCCGGTTCCAATATAAATTTTCCTTCCTCTTCAAGTTCTGGCAATATTGTTTGAACTGGGAGCTTGTCGCCTATAACCTTCTTTAAACATGAAACATGGAAAACTGGGTGCAATCGAGAAGCTGCAGGAAGCTCCAATTTGTATGCCATAGTACCAATCTTTTCCAACACCTTGTACGGACCATAATACTTTGGTGATAATTTATTATCCTTCTTAGCTTGCTTTAGGGACATTTGCTTATATGGTTGTAGCCGTAGGAATACCCAATCACCTACATCAAAACTTCTTTCACTGCGATGTTGATCTGCCTGTTGTTTCATTCTATTTTGTGCCAACACGAGGTTATCCTTTAAGAGTTGGAGGACTTGTTGTTGATGTTCGATGTGATGTTCCACTGCCTGAACCTTAGAATTTTCTCTTAAATATGATGTGATTGATGGTGGTTGGTACCCATAAAGTGCCATAAATGGGGTCATTTTTGTTGCTGTATGGAAGGAAGTGTTATACCACCATTCAGCCATAGGCAACCATTTGACCCATCAGATTGAGGATGATAAGATGAGCTATGAGCTAACTGAGTACCAAGACAAGAAAATAATTCTGTCCAAAAATTTCCAGTGAAAATGGGATCTCTGTCACTTACAATAATCTTTGGGTTTCCATGTAGCTTTTGAACTGTTTCCATAAATGCAGTAGAAACTGTACTGGCTTTAAATGGATGTGATAATGCACAAAAGTGTGCATACTTGGTAAGTCTGTCAACTACCACCATGATGACACTCTTTCCCTCAGACTTGGGTAAACCTGTGATAAAATCCATTGAAACCTCCTCCCAACGTTGGCTTGGAATGGATAAAGGTTGTAATAGACCCGGTGTCTTAATTGTTTCAACTTTATTTTGTTGGCAAACCAAACATTCCGCCACAAACTTTTGAATATCTGATTTAAGGCCATCCCAAAAAAATTCCTTCTTAACCCTGTGGTAAGTTTTTAAAAATCCTGAGTGCCCTCCTAAGGGAGAAGTGTGCAATTCCATAAGAATCTTTTGTTTTAGCTGGGAATTCTTACAGAGGTATAAGCGATCTTTGTACCATAACGAATCATTTTGCCAGCTAAATGTATCAGAAGTACTGGAATCTTGTTGTAGCTTTCGAATAAGTGCCCACACTTCTTCGTCATTCTTCCATTCCTCCTTTGCTTCGTTTATCCAATCTGGTTGGATAATAGAAATGGCACACAACAATGCTTCCACATCCTCATCCTTTCTTGAGAGTGCATCTGCCACCACATTTTGCTTCCCTTTTTTGTAGATGATTTCAAAGTCATAACCCAACATCTTTGTGACCCACTTTTGTTGCTCTTCAGAGGATAATCTTTGTTCTAAAAAGTATTTAAGGCTATCATGATCCGTTTTTACCTTGAAGTGTCTTCCCATTAGGTAGGGTCGCCATTTCTTAAGTGCATGGAGTATTGCCAACATTTCCTTCTCATAAATAGCTTTGCTTAAAAACTTTCCCTTGATTGGACGACTTTCAAAAGCAATGGGTCTTTCATCTTGCATTAGAACATCACCAATTCCATTTCCTGAAGCATCACATTCCACAATAAAGGTTTTTGTGAAGTCCGGTGTAGCTAAGACCGGTGCTTGGCACATTGCCTCTTTAAGATGTTTAAAGGCCTTTGTTGCTTCCGGAGTCCATGAAAATGAATCTTTCTTCAATAATGTTGTTAGAGGTGCTGCTATTCTCCCATAATTCTTAACAAACTTGCGATAATACCCTGTCAACCCAAGAAATCCTCGCAGATGCTTTATGGATGTGGGGATTTTCCATTCCTTAATGGCTTTAATTTTGCTAGGGTCTACCTTAACTCCTTCATGAGATACAATATGACCCAAATATTCCACCTCCTGGACTCCAAAGAAACATTTGGATCTTTTTGCATATAATTGTTTCTCCTCCAATAGTTGTAGCACCTTGTCAACATGTTCAACATGATCCTTCCAAGACTTGCTGTAGATTAGTATATCATCAAAAAATACTAACACAAATTTTCTAAGGAATGGTTTGAAAATTGAATTCATCAAACCTTGAAATGTTGAAGGTGCATTGGTAAGGCCAAAAGGCATGACCAAAAATTCATAATGACCCTCATGAGTTCTAAATGCCGTTTTCGGAATGTCTTCAATCTTCATTCTGATTTGATGATATCCTGAACGAAGATCCAACTTGGTGAAGTAAATTGATCCATGCAATTCATCCAGTAATTCATCAATGACAGGAATGGGGAACTTATCTTTAATAGTGAGCTTGTTGAGCTCCCTATAATCTGGACACATGCGCCATGATCCATCCTTCTTGTGCACCAATACTACTGGAGCTGAGAAAGAACTTTGACTCGGTTGAATTATACCAGCCTCTAGCATTTCTGCAACCATACGTTCAATTTCACTTTTTTGGACATATGGATATCTGTACGGCCTGATGTTTGGAGGAACACTTCCTGGAATCAGATGAATAGCATGATCATGATCACGCATAGGTGGGAGACCTTTGGGAGTCTCAAATACCTTGGAATGATTGTCCAAGACTTTTTGGAGATCTGGAGAAATAGATGATTCCAATGTGGAAACATCTAGCGAACATAATTGTGCAATTACACCTCTTTGCTCCTTTTTTAGAAGCTTTGTCATGCCATTAGAGCTGATTATCTTTCCTGGTTTCCCTGCAATACCCCTTAATTCAACTTCCTTTCCTTCCACAGAAAATTTCATGAAAAGTTCTTGAAAATTAAAAGCTATTGTACCCAAGGATTGTAGCCATTGGACTCCTAGTACAACATCAGCACCTCCCATTGGAATGGAAAGCATTGGGCTAGTCAATACATATTCTCCCATGGATAGCTTGATATTATGGCACTTTCCAGAACAATTTATTGTTCCTCCATTTGCAATCATCACTTGACACTCTGGTGCTGGATATAGGAAGCAATTCAATTCTTTTGCTACCCTACAATGAATAAAATTGTGGGTGCTTCCTGAATCAATCAACACTATTACCTTTTTCTTCTTGATTTGTCCTTCTATCTTGATGGTTTGAGGAGTGGTAATTCCCGCCAATGCATTACAAGATATGGTCGGATTTATTTGTTCTTCATCTAGGCTTTGTTCCTGGAATATATCCTCTTCTTTTGACCTTTCTTGCTCCTTTTCTTCTTCCTCTTCACAATCTATGTAGAATAATTTCTTCTCAGCACACTTATGACCTTTTGTGTATTTTCTATCACAATTGTAACAAAGCCCTTTTGCTCTTTTTTCTTCCAATTGTTGTGGTGTCAACCTTGTAGGTTGTGGAAGACTATGGGCAACAACACTTCCATCTTTATAGTTGTGAATGGTATGCTTCCTAGTTGCCATAATTTTGCTTTCCATTTTTCTTGCTAACCTGAATGCCTTCTCTAATGAATCAGGTTCCCAAAGGCACACATCATGTTGGATATTATCCTTTAAAGACCCTATGAACACATCAATCCTATGCTCCTCTGGAATATCTTTTACCCTTATGTTCAATTTTTGGAACTCCTCAATGTGCTCCATTATTGAACCCTTTTGTTTGAGACTTATCAATTGGCTAAAAAAAGTGTTGCTTTTTGTATCCTCATAATGTGCTATCAATTCTTCCGTAAAAATTGCCCAAGTGATAAATTGTTTACGAGAAAAAAGCCATTGATACCATACAAACTGATTTGGTTCCAAATATAAAGTTGCCATACGTACCTTTTGTGTGTTTTGCACATTATTGAGATCGAAGAATTGCTCCATCTGTAATATCCATGTGGCGGGATCCTTGCCATCAAACTTCCTCATATCGATTTTTGGAACATGGTGAGTCTTCGATCCAACATTAGAGTCTATGGAATCATGATTAACATTTCTTTTGTTCTCATCATGAGTTTCCTTTAGTACTCTTTCACCCTTAGTGACCATTTCTTGTAGCAACTTATTCATATTTATCTTCAATTCTTCCATCTTATCATCCATGCCATCAATTTTAGCGTCCATGCCATTCACCTTAGCTTCCATGCCATCCATCTTAGCTTCTACGCCTTTCTTTAAATAGTCCATCTTAGCTTCTACACCTTTCTTTAAACCATCCATCTTAGCTTCTACATCTTTCTTTAAACCATCCATCTTAGATTCTGTTCCTTTTTGTGCAAGGGACAGTTGTTGCACTTGGTCTTGTAATTTTGATATATCATGTTGCATTTCTTCCTCTTCTTCATGAGTCATGCTAGAGCTTTCAGGTTCCTTACTAGGTGTTTGTATTTTCTTTCCTCGGGGCATCAGTTATCGATAATAATTCTCTACTATGCCCTTTGAATTCCTTCAAAATAAATTTTCAAACCAAGCTTAAGCAAAAATTTAAAAAAATCTACACACCTTTTTTCACTTTGTAGGAGCTTGATATTTCCTCTGATGTATCTATGTACTTTCCAATGATCTAGTTCTGAAATTGTGACCTGTAGTAGCTCTCTGTGTCCTCTTTCCAATGCCACCAGTCTGATCCAAATTGGATTCTCCAAGAAAGAGTTATGCACAATCTCCCAAGATGACCTGATTATAGACCTTTCCAGAAGAGTGAACTTGTATGAAGTGCCACGTGTACAATTTTCGACCTTTGGTTCTGAAAAAGATATAAAATAACCTACAGTCCGTCCTCTTTCTGTACCTTCTTACGAAATTTCAATCCGATCCCCAGAGAGAAAGTTATGACGATTTTCCCTAGGTCACCTGTTTTGAATGTAATTCAGGAGTCTGTAAAAAGACCAACTTCCTCAGCGCATATCTCCGCAAATATCACGCGAAAAGATCTGAAATTCGGACCCAAGGTTCCGCACGATTTCTTCTCAAATGGGTTTTTTTTGCAACTTCTGAAACGTCACAGAAAAAAAGCTATGACGAAAATGCCACGATGACCTGTTTGGAGCAGCGAAACCCTAGAATCCAAAGCTCTGATACCAAATGTTATGAAACCAGCTCAAGAAAAGATAGAAAAGATAGATCAACGCCTTAGAATTCAGCCTCTTCGAGGGGGCAACCTCCTTTACATTACATAAATGAACAATTCTTGGATGATACAAATGACAAAACCTCCTTTCTATATATATGAGTCTAAGGAGTCACAATATAATCCAACCGACCTAACAATAATAATATAAAGCCACAAAAATAACAATAGAGGGATTCTATGGGGCATAGAAATAAAAATATGGGGGTAATAGGGGCACAACAATATAAATAAGGGGTATAACTACAATAGTAATGGGGTAATCACTAGTATTATAGGGACCCAACAAGCTCCCACCATTCACCTTTGTCTATTTCAATGGACAGAGCCAAGGAAGTGTTTTGTCTGCAAATGTGGATGGAACAACCTTGCTTTAATGCAAGAACTTCCATATGGTAACCTGGAAACTCTATTTTTCTTTATACCTAGGGGCATGCAAACCTTTTGTATGTAAGTGAAAAGTGACCAGCGTAACTCTAACCCCGTAGTTTTTCTAACTTCAACTACTTAAGTTAGGTGATTGGTCTAGTCAACCATTCACCTTTATAGGGGCCAAATGGTACCGGTAGAGTAAAGGAAAGGTTTCCCGTCGAGAAGTTATCCTCCCTAACCTCAGTAGTTCTTTAACCCCTAGGACAGTAGTTGGTCGTTCCTAGCTTGCATACAAAAGGCTCCGAAGCAAAGTTGTGCATGGGGCAAGCTCCCTAAAAAATGAACCTACTAACGAGGGACATCCTTATTATACGACTAGCACAAGCAATGTTTCTGCAAAGTTCAAGCTCGTTAAAAAATAAACCTAGTTATGAGCATATGTTCCCCCAGAGTTCAAGCTCATTAAAAAATGAACCCACTTTTGGTAAATAACCTTTGTGATCGCATTACTTTCAGCTTTTGAAGCTTGGTTGTGTTCTTTCCATCACCTCCACTTTTTAGCCGATCATATGCCTCCACTTGATTGTTTACCGTTTTGAGGAACAACTGCGATGAGTGGTTCTGTTAGCCACCTTCTTTACACTGTCTTGATTAAAAAGTTCCAAACCTTGCTTGGAACCAGCTGCTACCCGAAAATATCACTCGTTCCTCAAAGATGAGTCTCTTTTAAGCTCTTTTTAGACTCGTAAAATATAAAAATATTGTCGAGCAATTGGCCTCTCCATCTCGTTAAAGTGATTGGAAGTGCCATCCCTCCTCTATATTTTAATCTTTTTGAACTTGAGGGATCATTACAAAAAAATATCGAGCACTTGTCTTTTTCGGCTCGTTAAAGTGATCAGAAAAGTCATCCCTTTCGTATTATTTTATACTTTTTTGGACTTAAGGGATTATACTATGAAAAAGGATTACTAGAGTTTCCTTTCCGTCTCTTTTCAGACTCTCTAAAACTGAAAAGGACCGAGTTATCTTTGTCGTTAAACTCGTTAAAACAATAGCGACAAACTTGTCCATTACAGACAAGAGTGAGTTTCACTGTCGCTAGGCTCGCTAAAACATAGCGACAGGTTTGCCCGAAGGGAAAATTATAGAACAAGCATATGTTATCCTCCTCAAGATTGACAAAAATAAAGAGGTACTGGTTAGCAATGACTGAGGAAAAATTGGGAAGAAAACTTGAAGAACTTCATTGGTAGCAAGTCGCTCTTGAACATGACACTTTCACTCCATCACCATGATTGAATCGGGTTGGGTTATGCCATTCACCGGTCATATCACCATTGGTCCTCCATACCATCGATTTTTGGGGTTAACGCTACCGATCCATTTTTATTGTCGCCGATATGTTCAAGAAAATTCGCTCAGAGAATTCACCAACCCAGCGTACACTTCATCCGCTGTAATACCTTCACTCTCCATTTTTCATGACCGCCACCCTGAACCTTGTATCATCATATCGTTTTCACCTCCACAAAATCATTTGCTCCGTTCCATGTCGTAGATGTGGGATTCATTAAGGCCCTCCTATGACGGGTCACTTCTTGTCGACATTAGCTCATTGTCCAAGAAGACGACTTAGGAGCAACCCTTTCAGTACTTTGAAGCTTGCATGCCTTAATGGCAAGTTTCTCACTTTCGGTGACAGGTTTACATCAATGGCCTTTGACCGAAATATTTTATGTGGTGTTCGAAATCAACTCATGTATTCACTCCACGTGAATTGTACTACAGTACCTTGAGGGTCATTATCATTATCGGTGATTCCTCTCGCGCCCATTAACAACTTACATCATTGGCTGGTAATCAGGTGATGTCTTTCCATGTTCGACACCAGAACATCTTTTCACGTGGATTGACTTGTACTCCAGGCAAAGATTGAACAAGTTTGAAGACCCCGGATCTATTTTCATCCATCCGGGTTGCGATATATTCAGGGAAATAAAGACATCAATTGTACATCATAGCTACACAGATAATCATCCAAGGCAAGGGATGATGGCTCTACCAGAATCATCAGTCTACCACACAGATGGTTGTCTGTCCCATGTACATGAAAATGAATTTATAAAGCTGAGCATGGGAATGCCTGCCTTAGCTAGATCATGAAAATATTATGAAGATAATGTATTGTATTGTATCTTATTATAGGTCACCTTCTAGTTCGAAAAACCTCGGATCCTCATGATAAAGCATTTCACCCGACATCAGAAGATTTATGACCTCATGCTTTAGGAGGCAACTGTTATAGACATATTTGGGCACTGCAACCCTAATCACATATGTCCATAAACCAAGGGCTTCTAAACCCCTAAAAGTGTTGTTTCATACCCTAAAGGAACAAGGTCAATTGATTACATCATTTCCCAGAAGTTCTCCCTGAAAAATTTCTTAGAACTGATCAAAATTGGACCATACAAACTTCTCCATGCTAAGGGTGTTATGCATCTCACCTGTCACATGCAAAGGGTGTGATTCCTACTGAAAATCCCTTCTATAGGGTGTGATGAGCGAGAGCAGACAAATGGCGGAGGCAGTTTTCTAGGTGGAAACCCAAAGAATCTTCTAGAAACTGCTCATTTAACACTTGCCTCTCTGAATTCGCCCAGGGATGAGTAAGAGATCATGAAATCTCCAAGTGGAACCAAGAACTATCAGTGAAATGACACTAATCAAAATCCCAGAAGCTGACTCACCCACCTACAAATATCTATATATGGATCCCTCATCCTAGAGATCTAGGGGCTGGAATTTTGTATTTTGTAAGGAATTGCTGTTGGTTTCTCTGTGAGACATTATAGTGTTGGGTGATCTAGATTTTCATGAGGTGAGAGGGCTTTCATGCTGAGAGGATGGCACTGGATCAGATTGCTGGGTTGTAATACTCTCTTCTACTACTTCTATCAATAAAGCTATTTGAGTTTTCCTCCATATACTTGTATATTTCTGAATTTTGTATTGGTGTATGCATTTGTATGGTTAATATACATCTGATCCTATATTTTTTATGGTTATTATCTCTATGCTTTGATGGTATTATGCTGCTTTGACTCTACAGGTGTTCTTTGAAGCAGAACAAGTGAGGAAGGAGTGGTGAAACGCTGTCAAAGGAGGGAGGAAACAAACAAGGATACAAGCAAAAGACTGAGGTTGTTACTCTCTGCTTCTCTCTCATTTATCTCTCATAAAGGAAAATACAAGTAACTTTAGTTTGTTTGTTTCTAAGATAGCTACCCGTCTTAGTGGGACTAGCAACTCTGAATGGACACTAGTTTTCCTGATAACAAGGTCCATTCCTAATTACGCTGAGATGGCTAAAGGTTTTACATGTCTTTTGAAAAAGGAGATACCCTTCCATTGGGATCAAGTTGCGCAAGCTTCCTTTGATGCTCTTAAAGATACCTTGATTAGAGGTTCGTTAATGTATTCTCCAAATTATGAAAATGACTATTACCTGTATCTCGCTGCTGCGAATACAACCATTGGCATGGTTTTAGTCCAGGAAGAAAATGGGATTGAAAATTCACTTTATTATTTGAGCCGTAATCTCAACGATATAGTAAGCAAGTACTCTTATGTCAAAAAACTAGCTTTGGCAGTTGTGCAAGCTATTCAAGTATTTCACTATTATATCCTACTATGAAAAACAACTGTCGTTTCAGATTGCAACCCTATGACATACATTTTGTCACGTCAATTGCTGGGGGGAAATACTCAAAATGGATAGTTGTTTTACAGGAATTTGATTTGGAATTCGTCAAGTCCAAATCAAAGAAATATCTAGTTTTTGTAGAGTTACTTTGTGATCTTCCCTCGACCTCCATTGATTCAACATCTGAACCATCGATTTTGGATGATTCTTTGTTTTTTATATCGTCCTCTGATGCATGGTATGGAGATATACTGATCTATCTCCAAACCCAAACTTTGCGTCCTGATACCTCTCGCTCACAACAGTGATGTATTCGATACCAAGCCAAAGATTATCTGATCGTTGGTGACACTCTTTACTATCATGGTATCGATACGGTTTTATGAAGGTGCCTCATGCATGAGGAAGCCAAGAAATCATTGAATGATTGCCATTCAGGTGCCTATGGTGGACACTTATCTGGATATGCAACCACACGGAGAATTCTTCATGCTAGTTACTTCTAGCCAACTATATTCAAAGATTATATTATTGCTGTCAGAAGCTATCATGCATGCCCAATATATCACCAAAAAACCAAATTACCACCTACACCATTGCATCTAGTCATTGTTGTTGGCCCATTTGCCAAATGGGGCATTGAATTTATGACATGTGACCCCACCTCGACCAGGGGGCATGGGTATATTATAGTTGTCATTGACTATTTTACCAAATGGGTCGAGGTGATGCCAACATTGAACAACAATGGAAAAATGACTGCTCTTTTCTTTTTTAACCATGTGGTTGCCCGGTTTGGTGTACCACAAGCCATAGTTAAAGATCATGGATCGCATTTTCGCAATCACATGATGGCTGAGATGAATGCTAAGTTAGGACTGTCACATGATAGTTCTACCCCTTATTACCCGTAAGCGAATGGACAAGTTGATGCCATCAATAAAGCCCTCAAGTGAATGTTGCAAAGAATGATAGGGGTTCATAAGAGAAACTGGCACTTAATCCTGTACTCTCCCTTGTGGCCATATCGAACCTCGATGAGAAATGCAACTAGATTCACACCCTTTTAGTTGGTGTATAGTTTGGAAGCAATCTTACCGATACAATGCAAAATTTCATTGCTCAAACTCACGATTGACTTGTTACCCGACACTTTTGAAGAAGAAGTGTGTTTCTTGGAATTAATCCATCTAGATGAAACCCATCGTGATGCTGCATTGGCTAATGAAGCACATAAGAAAGGTATTAAGGCATAATATGCTATAAATGTAAAGCCTCATATCTTCTCAGAAGGAGACCTGGTCTTGCTTTACGATCAGGAAGCTGATAAACTTGGAGTAGGGAAATTCAAACCAATGTGGATGGGTCCTTATATTGTCAAGTGCGTTCTGGTGCCTATGAGTTAGTAGATTATGATGGGATTCCATTTTTGTAGCCCCAAAATGGGTTGTACCTCAAATGTTACTATGCTTGATTAAGTGTAGTAAAACTCACTGTATATATATATATGCTTTCATTACATGTGTGTGTGTATCATTTTGAGATTTTTATCTGGTTAGTAATCCGCTTTTCATTTGTTGTAGATGTCGGAGTCTTCAAAACCTTTTGTTGGATATTCTGATGGTGCTAGTCGTAGTACACAAAACTTGTCTTCTACAGCATGGGCTATTTTTACTCCAAGTGGCGAGTTAGTGAGTTTCCAAGGTATTTGTATCAATCGATTGAAAAACAACATCACTGAGTATAGCACATTGATTAAACTACTCTCTGATGCCATTTCACTTGGCATTCGCTGAATCATCATTAGTTTGGACTCACAACTCGTTGTGCTACAACTAATAGACATTTATATTGTCCTAAATCCAACAATTTTTTGTATGTTCCGTAGAGTTCGTATTTTGGAAAGACATTTTGAACACATCCAATATCAACATATTTCCATAAATCTTAATATTAACTGATTCTCTAGCGAATAATGTGTTAAATAAACATTTGTGACACATGTAAAAGTAATATTTTCAATTCACATCATCAATTTAATAGGATTGCATATAACCATAGAAAACTCTGAAACTAAAATAGATAGGTGTTTTAAAAGTTTTTACAAAATTTGTGTCCAACACATGTTTGGTCATCTTACCCAAAAAACTTAAAATGCATGCAAAACATCCTAATTAGACCTAGTGGTGCTCATGATAACAGGTCACAGCCCGTGCTATCATGGCAAAAGCGTCACCCAATTGATAGGAACACCAATAGTGTGGCGCTGCAGCCTCATAGGTAACTCCTCGATCGAGACATCCAAAATACCAAAGTTTAATCCCTCTATGTGATCCTGCAACTCTACTAAGGTCTCGACCAAATCTAAGTCCTAGAGAACTGCTCTCCAAATGTTTCTTTGCGTTGGCCCACCTGCAACCTGTTGATGTCCCATAGGTCGAACAGTACCCACATCTGCATGCATAAGAGTAATTTTAGTTTAGTAGTGTAAACTTAAAAAAAAAAAAAAAAAACATGTAGAAACTTGAAAAATCAAAAAAAACTTTGGTCAAACAACTTACCCATAGCACCCATTGTGCTCCAATTGGTAGAATCAAATGTGGATCTCCACAGAAATCCATCCCTGAGTATGGATGGTCCTCAATGACAAGATGTTCTCGCTCGAGCCAACTGAAAAATGCAGTGGAAAAAATGATTGTTGACTAACTCGCATGTCGAGCCATCAATTCAACCCACCTCTGCATACGTGGAGCTCTAGGACCAGCTACACCCAGTGATACATTCTGTGGTTGCATCAATGGGATTCTCTCTAAGGAAAAGCGATTAATATCGAACCATAGCAGAAATTCTTCTTCTTACCACTTTTTACCTTGGTTAGTTGTTCTTTTAGTGAGGAAAGCACAGCCTCGCACCAGTTGAAAACTTTTGGCTCCAGACACTCCAGTTCATATTGCATATAAGATCTTTTTGCCAAATGTAGTGTCACACTGCCAGCCAATTTTGCGATTGTGAAGAGGATCATTCTCAAAGGAAAATCACCTACATCCTTGATGTTTATTTTCCCATCCTTGCTAGGCTGTGTACCTGGCTGACAAAACTGTCTAATATAATCTCTCACCGATTCACCTCCACAAGCAAATCCAGAAAGTGAGATGGGGGCACCTCACCTCAATAGTCTGGTAAAAAAGTAAATGTCATCAATGGTAATAGGGACCATCTTGTCCATAATTTGAAATGTTTGATTTGTCAGCTCCCACACATGAACAAGGAACTGCAATAGTTCTATTTGTTGCCTCATTCTAGACAACTTAAAGTATTTGAGTAACCCACAGTTTTTGAGGGCCTCAACTGTACCTGGATTGTTTAGGGCAACCATGTCTTGTTCTTCATGCTCTCTTTCTCACCATGTAATCGACATTCTGATCTGATGAAATCCTGAAACACAATCATAAGCTTAATTAGGATAATTTCCATGCAAAAAAACAAGACAAATTTTGGAGCAAACAACTAAATGAAACTTGGGATATTTACCCAACGTAGCCTAGGCACAAAGATAGTGCACTACAAAGCATGCAACCTTCTATCTAGGTGCTCTTCAACACAATTTTCGATGTGAAAGCCTGCGTTGATCCTAAGGAAAAAAAATGAAACCCCAGGGGCCCCAAAAAACCCTAAAACTTGCATGAAATGACAAAAGAATGACTTGAAAATAAAGTAGATAGGTTTAGCTCCTACCTGGTCTACACGGCTCAAGAAATTGTTCATAGAATCTCTCGCAATTAGCTAGTGAAGATCGAGGTAAAAACTAGCTCAGAGCACAAAACTAAATGGTATGTTCCAAATGGTAAAAATGTCATAGTAAAAACTTGTTTTATGTTTATTTCATGTTCATTAATCGAGTAAAAATTAGTATTTTCCTATTTTTGCCTATGAAATAGATATTTTTAATCCATTTGATGGTGTTATGAGTAGATGTTGCAACTGACTTATAGAATTCAATGTGCTCGATTGGAAATTGTACCTTTGACCATAAAGCACACTTTTATCTCTTTTTCGAGCTCTGTTAAAAATGATAAAGGAACCCCCCTTGGAGTCCTCTTTAAGTTCTTTTCAAACTCTCTAAACATGAAAATATTGCCCGAGCACTTGTCCTTTCCAACTCGTTAATGGATTGGAAACAATATCTCTCTTGTATTATTTTATGCTTTTTTGGGCAGGAGAGATTAATTTATGAAAAAGAACTTGTGGAGTTTTCTTTTTGTCCCTTTTCAAATTCTCTAAACATGAAAAGTACTGAGTTATCTTTGTCGTTAAACTCGTTAAAACATCAAATAGCGAAAAACTTGTCCATCTAGACAAGACTGAGTTTCACCTTCGCTAGACTCATTAAAACATCAAATAATGATGGATTCACCTGAAGGGTGAAATTATACAACAAGCATATGTTATCCTCCTCAAGGTTGATAAAAATAAAGAGTTACTAGTTAGCAATGACTGGGGAAAATGGGAAAAAGGGGAAAACCACTTTATGGTAGCAGGTTTCTCTTGAAC
Source organism: Pinus tabuliformis (assembly GCA_031772625.1). NCBI lineage: Eukaryota > Viridiplantae > Streptophyta > Pinopsida > Pinales > Pinaceae > Pinus > Pinus tabuliformis. Next base: position 341,277,926 of record CM062815.1, on the reverse strand, counting down.
ATGACACTTTCACTCCATCACCGTGACTATTTGGGTTGGGTTATTAGCTTGATGGTTATCACACCATTGGTCTATAACACCATCCATCACTTTGTTTTGGTTCAATGCTACTAATTCATTTTAGTGTCACTGACATGTTCAAGAGAAGTCATTCTGTCAAAATTTATCCTTTGCAATACCATAAACCTTCATTTTCATGACCACCATTCCTGAACCTTGTGTCAGTCAAATTCCATCTCTAAAATCACTACAGTTGTTTCGTGTCATTTATGTGGGATACATCAAGGCCCTCCTGCGATGATGCGCCTCTTGTCGACATCAGCTCATTATCCAAGAAGTTGACTTAGAAACACCCTTCTAGTACCTTGAGGCTTGCATGCATCAATGGCAGGTTTCTCGCTTCTGGTGATAGGTTAACATCAATGACCTTCGATCGAAAGACTTTGTATGGTGTTCGACATCAAATCATCTATTCACACAAGACAAGACCGAGTTTCAACTTCGCCATACTCGTTAAAACATCAAATAGCGATGGATTCGCCCGAAGGGTGAAATTATATGACAAGCATATGTTATCCTCCTCAAGCTTGATAAAAATAAACAAGTATTGATCAACATTGACTAGGGAAAATGGGAAAAATGGGAAAACCACTTTATGGTAGTAGGTCGCTCTTGAACATGACACTTTCACTCCATCATTGTGACTATTTGGGTTGGGTTATTAGCTTGATGGTTATCATATCATTGGTCTATCATACCATCCATCACTTTGTTTTGGATCAATGCTACCAATTCATTTCAGTGTCACTAACATGTTCAAGAGAAGTCATTCAGTCAAAATTCATCCTTTGCAATACCATAACCCTTCATTTTCATGACTGCCATTCCTGAACCTTGTGTTGTCATTCAAATTCCATCTCTAAAATAACTATACTTGTTTCGTGTCATTGATGTGGGATACATCAAGGCCCTCTTGCGACGAGTCACTTCTTGTCGACATCAGCTCATTATCCAAGAAGTTGACTTAGAAACACCCTTCCAATACCTTGAGGCTTGCATGCATCAATGGCAAGTTTCTCGCTTCCGGCGATAGGTTAACATCAATGGCCTTCGACGAAAAGACATTGTATGGTATTTGACATCAAATCATCCATTCACACCATGCAAAATGTACTACAGTACCTTGACGATCATTATCATTATTTGATTTCTCTCACATTTGTTAACAGCTTACATCATTGACTGGTAATCAAATGGTGCCTTCCCATGTTTGACTTCGAATCACATATTCACATGGTTAGACTTGTACTTGAGCAAACGATTGAACGAGATAGAAGACCCCGGATCTAGTTACATCCATTCGAGCTGCAATTTCAGGAGTACTAAATCATATGTACAATGGCTTTACATTGATGGTCATTCCGATCATGGGTCTATATCTATAGACAAATGTTTATGTACATGTGAAAGTTTATAAGCTAAGCATGGGTATGCCTTCCCTCAGTAGTTCATGTAAAATCAAATATCATGATATATGTATTGTAATTGATGCAGGTCACCTTCCACTTTGATACCTCCTCATCACATTGTAAAGCATTTCATTCGACATTGGAATTTTTCCAACTTCATGCTTTAGGGGGCAGCTGTTACAGATCCATTTGGGCACATCAATCCCAACATATAGATAAGTGTTTTAGGGCTCATCAAACCCTAATTTTAGTTGCTTCATGCCCTAAACAAGTCATCCCTTTGAATGCCTCCTTCCCAAATAGTTTCATGACTTGAAGACATCCAAAAATAGCCTCTAGAGGGACCAGCGTAGGTAAGCCCTTGTAAAGGTGCATTAGAGAGCAGTTGAGTCCACTGCTAGGGTGCTCTGCAGAGCACTTAGGCTTCCTTTCACCTATGCTGGGTGAGAATGAGTGAAATTCGCATAGGATTTGGGGAATATTCTTATCTTTTGGAGTCATCTAGAAGGTTCCCTCACTTATCAACTCTTATGAGCTCGAAAATGGATGAGGTATGAGTTAAGGTGCATCCTATCCTCTCATTGCTTCCTCCATGGAACTAATTCTAAGTGTGGAAGGCCATTCAATGCCACCATTTATGACAAAACCTCCTTCATCTTCCTATAAATGGACCACTCATCTAAGTGGTCAGGGGCTGGATTATGTTGAATTGTAAGGAGATAATGTTGCTATGATATTTGGCTTTGAAGCAAGTATTGTAATGCTACAAGTTTGTCATGCTTTTGATGTGACGTGGATGGGATCCAACCTAGAGGAATGGCTTTGAATCAGACACAAATGGTTGTAATTCCTTATTCTATCTAATAGAGTGTTTGAACCTTTCTCCCATATGTTGTATTGTTTCGTAATGCTTATATGTGTGAATTTTTCTGATTCATTTCACTTATATTCAATAGATCATGTTCTTTGATCGGTTATTTGTTTTCTGTTGTGTTTACAGGGTACTTCTCAATCATATTAAGTACGGGAAGGAGCAACATGATCGATACAAGGGAGACGAGAGGAAAGCAGAACTACGAGCATGTCTTCTTATCTTCTCATCTTATCTCTTGCTTATAGGAAAAGCCTAAAACACTTTAAACTGTTGTTCTAGATACAACTACTTATCTAGGGAATTAGTGTTTATCCGTAGATACCAAATTCTCCAAAATAGGTTCCCAAAGGTGAATCTCATGTTGGATGTTATCCTTTAAATTCCCTATGAATACATCAATCCTATGCTCCTTTGGGATATCAGTTACACTGGTATTCAATTTTTGGAAGTCCTCAATGTGCTCCACCATTGAACCCTTTTGTTTGAGATTTACCATTTGGCTAAATAAGGTGTTTCTCTTTATATCATCATAATGTGATATCATTTCCTCCATAAAAGTTGACCAAGTGACAAGTGGTTTACGAGAACAAATCCATCAATACCATACAAACTAATTGGGTTCTAAATATAAAGATGCAATGTTTATCTTTTGTGTGTGTTGCACATCATGTAGATCAAAATATTGATCCATCTATATTATCCATGTTATCAGATCCTTGCTATAAAAATTCCTCATATCAATATTTGGAATTTGGTTGGTCTTCAAACAAAATTTTGAGTTTATGAAATCATGATTAACAATTCCTTTTGTTCTCATCACGAGTTTCATGGAATACCTTGTCGCCATTTTGAATAATTTATTATAGAAACATTGTCAAACATTCCATATCTACTTACATTTATTCTAAATTATCCATCTTAAAATTCATCATCACTTCCAATTCATTTTTGGTTACTCTTTTTTAGAGCGAAATTTGTTGCACTTGGTCTCATAATTTTGATATATCATGTTGCATTTCTTCCTCTTCTTCATGCGTCATAGTAGAGCTTTTTGGTTGCTTACTAAGAGTATCCATTTTTTGTTTCAAGTTATATTGGAACCAAATAATGATATCTATGCTTTACTATGACTTTTGAATTACTTCAGACTGTCTTTTCAAAGAAAACTTATGCAAATATAAAAAAAATACACCTTTTTTTCTTTATTTTTGGAGCTGGATATTGAAAATGTTGTATCTTTGTAATTTTGGCCTCCCAAGGTATGAAATTCCATCTTGTGGTAGCCATATAAGTCTTATTTCCAATGCCACAAGCCAAACCAAGTTTGGGTTCTTTAAGGTAAAGCTATGCCTAATCTCCCACAATAACCTGAATATGAACTAGTTCAATAGAGATAATTTTTACGAGATGCCACATGTCACTGTTTCAATATATGGCCCTAGAATTGGTATAAGTGAAACTTAAGTTCATGCAATTTTAGTCACTTTTTACAAAATTTAAATTTGATGCTTGAAAAGAAAGTTATGATGAGTCTACCTAGGTCACTTGTTTGAGACTGAATTTTGTAGCATGCAGAAAACCTAACTTCTTTGCACCATATCTCAAAAAATATAGAAAATCAAGATCTCAAATTTTAGCATGAATTTCATCAAGATTTGGGCTCCACATGGTCAATCTTTAGGCTTCTTAAGCCTCGTAAAAAAAAATAGGGCTAAAATTCCAAGATGGCTTGTTTGAAGCAGAGAAACCCTAGAATCCAAAGTTGTAATACCAAATGTTATGCAACTAGATCACAAAACAGAAGAAAAGATAAATCAACGACTTGAAAATTAGCCTCTTCGAGGGGGAACCTCATTTACATCACATAAATGAATAATTATTGTATGATACAAATGAAAATACCTCCTTCGTATATATAGGAGTCTAAGGGATCACAATATAATTAGAGCCTACATAAAAATAATAATGTAAGGGGAAAAAAATAACAATAGTGGGCTTCTACGGGGCATAATAATAACAATATGGGGGATACATGGGCACAACAATAAGGGGGATACACTAAAAATAACAATAAGGAGGCTACACTAGTATTATAGGGATCTAACAGGAAGCCATTTCAAATTTTTGTATAATTCACGATATTTTTGTAAAGCAAGTTATTTATATGATAACTATACGAGAGCCCCACCAAATATCTGGCAAAGCACAAGTTTTCCTCTGGGGAAAAGGCATACTTGAAGAAAGAGGAAATAATATGGTTATTTGAGTTTATGGGTTTTGAGGTAAACCACTATTGCTTCCAAGAATTGTTATGGACAATTGTTTTGTTGTTGAAGTCTGCAAGTGGTACTATGATTGGAAATTTAAATTTGAACAAAAAAAGAAAAAATAATTTATAATTTCTTTTCCATTTTCCATTTTCCATTGTACAAGTAACTATGAAGAATGGAAGCAACCTTTTAGATATTGCGAAGACTTTGCATTGCTTTAAGTTATAAGAAGTTGAAGTTTTGTGAGACATTGATCCATAAGGCCTATTTATCACACATCTAGGTTCCATCAAATGTGATAGATTGTTGGCAAGAGTTGAAAATGAAAGCGAAAAGAGTCACAATGCTCCAAGAACTAATCAAGAAGTAACAATGACTATTAGAGAAATTGTGGAAGAAGCAAGTATCAACATTAAAACAAAATGTTAAAAAAGAGGTGGAAAACCTGCATAATCTTCAGTTTGCATATTTGAAACTTATCTTTCTTCATCTTTGAGTGAAAGAAAATGAAAAGATACCGAAACTACAAAGTTGATTCATAGTCATCTATCAACTGGCGAAGATGATAAGGATCATCATTTAACATTTATTTTAGAGAAAGTGCACATGATTGAACTAGAAAAATGCAAAAGTCCCCTTGAAACAAGAAGAAATCAAGAAGCTATCAATGTGGACATTGAAAGTCCAAAACCTGATTGGGTCAGTACCCCTTTGAACGAAATTCATAAAATAATGCAACAAATTTAATAATAATTTTCTATTTTCGATGATCAGTTTCCCACTTTTCAAGATGAAAACTATAACAATGATGGTAAAATATTGAAAATTGAAAAAGAAAGGATGCATAATAAAAAGTTATTGATAAAGAATAAATGAATGTTCATATGTATGGAATTGCATCTACGGGTATTATGAGATTCCATGAAGCTACCAGGAGCACACTTGAAATGTCTATTGAGCAATGAGAAGTAGAGAACCTGGTAGAGAACAACAATAGAATAGTTGGAAAATGCTTTAAATACATGTCTTTTGTTGAAGACTCTCATCACAATATGTACTCTGCGATCTGCAATTCCCACCACTAGCACATCTGATGGATTTATTAGATATCTGTAATTGGTTAATGCAATCAAATGTCATATTGTCACTAATGTAAGTTAGAGGTTAGAAATCGTTGAACATGCATGGAAGGAAATTTATGATTTTCTATGGTTAGCACAAGAAATGAACTCATTTCTTGATTTGGTGAGAAGTAATATTAATTAAGACAAGTGTTTCATTAAAAATGAATTTCTTGCATTTAGTCAAAGGCTTGAATTACTGTCTAATCTGAAGAAGAAAATTAGAGAAGTGCAAAATGTTAATCAAATGAGGAAAATCAAAGCTGGATGGTCCAGAATAATTAGTAGACTAGAAAAATATTTCTAAATGTGAGAGCATAAAAGTTAGAAGTGATGTAATTCTAGAGGTGATGCAAAATTTTCAAGATCTAGATGTCCCATGCATCATACAGAATTCTGAATTAATCACAAAAGATATTCTAAAATTTGAATTGCAAAAGATAAAACAGTTAATGGAAAAATAATTCGATGATATAATTGATTTTACTTCAGAATAAATTAGCAAATGGCTAGTTGGCTTTGTTAGTATTAATGACGAGAAGTTTATGTTAACTACTCAATTACACGAGGAGGCCATGGAGATTGAAAAGAAATTATTTAATCAACATGCTAGGCTAGAGATTGAAATGGGCCCAATGAAAGAATTCATTGAAACTAAGTTGAAGGCATTGGTTCAGTAAACCATGCATCTAGAAGACAACTAATATTGAAACAATTAGCGTATATGCTTTCAGATATTATAATTCCTTAAATCTTCCCATATTCATTTTCAATTTACTAGTATTCAATGATCGTGATTTGTTCATTTTGTTAATGTCACCTAGTCTAGTTGCTCAATGCACTTCCTTGTTTTCTTTTACAATTCCCTCTTTCCATATTACGATTCATGCATTTACTTTTCCCGAATGCAAGAGAAATTAGTTAAAGAGAAGATGCCTGAATATCATAGTGAATGAGCCAATGAATTGAGCCATTAAGCATTTTCATTACTGATATAAGCAATTCTCATTGAGAATTAGAGTTCTTAATTATTTCCATGGGATCTTCTATGCATTTGTATTTTGTTTATTTATTTTAATCATAGCTATGATGATTGAAATTTGAAACTCAATATAGTTCTTGTTTCTGTGACTGTATTTCTTAATGTAGATATATATATATATATATATATATATGCCAACAACATGAAACATGAAAGTAGTTTTATTTGCTATGAAACATGGATAATTTTGATTATTTTGAATTTATGTGGAGTACATTACTCTAGTAAGGATTTTATTTTTCTTTCCTCATAACTTCCCATTATACATAATGGGAGTTTTTTGTTGTATTTCGAAACGAAATTGATATATCAATTTTATGTGATTTCGGTTTCGATTGGTTTTGTGCAGCACTACACAACATTTAACGAATTAAGTAGTCGTGGATCTTTTTGTGAACAATTTTCTTTGTGCTAGAATATTTCATTGTACACAGAGAATTCATAAACAACGAATGAAATTTATACCACAGAATTTGCTTTCGACACATTCTACCATAACAGGGTAATATATTGTGTACAGTAAAATCTTTGCAAAACGAAGCTCATTGTCCCTCCACACTATGTACAGTGAAAACACTGACTATCCTGTCACATAATTTAAGATTTTGCATCTTCACATTTCCCTATAATTCTAAGACATGTTGTTTAGTGAATAAGCGTGAGAAGTGCAGAGCTACCGATAAAATCTATATGCGGAGGTAAGAAAAAACGCAAGAATGGTTCGTAAAATAAAACTTTTGACTCTACTTTTTCATTCTGCACTCCACACTAGACTTGTATTAACATTAGAATATTAGTAAACAAATATGAACATTAGACTATTAATAAAAATCAACATTATATGTGTTACGGTCTTGAATATGAATAGACCTTCATGTTCTGTCGATCATGTCAATTAGTAATAGTTTATACATTAATACTAATATTTTAATGCTTTCAAAATCATAATGAAAGCTTCAAATATAAGTATTTGTGTTAGTTTTGAAAATATATGTTAGTATTAATATTTCAATTCTTTGAAACTCACGACTTTAGATTTAATATTTTAATGCTTTGAAATAATTCCAAGTTGGACAACACTGCTAGGTGATAACCATTTTTTTGTATATATTGAATTGGGTTCCAAAAGAAACTTTCTTAGTAGACTAAAATAAGTTTCCCACTTTGGAATTTAAAAACAAAAGTTAAATACTTTTACCCTAATTATCAAGATTTCTCAAGAGGAATAAGCAGTGTACAAAGAATTGCTTGTTTGAACATGCAATGTGCAGATATTTCTGCAGAGTTAAAGTTCAGCTCAAGTAGTGTTGCGCACAAGGCTTATTAAAATAATAAATATATAAATCTATTTTTTAATTATTATTTAGGAATGTATTTCATAACTACGAAATTAGTTGTGCAAATGTGCTTATGCAGAGCTGGTTGTTCATAGGAAGTGTGTGCGGAGAACAAATGCATGTGAACATAGGTTTCATTGTGCCCAAAGAAATGAGAAAATTTTCTTAAAATCATAAATGTATAGATATATTTTTTAATTCTTATTTAGGAATGTATTTTGCAACAATTGCTTCCTCCCTACAATATCTGGAACCCATGCACATCAATTAATAACAACTTCGAATGTCAATGATTGACTAAAGGGCATTATTGAGCACACAAGTAGTTGCGTTGAGGTGATTGTGTGTGTGTGGAGGCTACGCAGAGAACAAATTCATGTGCAGAATGAGGGATTTAAAAAATTTCTATGGAATGACAGAAGTGTGGAGGCATCTTTTGATCACAATGTGTTTTCAATTCTTTGGAGTTAGTGCACCTGCAATTTGATATTAGTAAATTTTGTGGAGCGTGGAGGTTTGCACAATGAAACTTGAAAGCTTGGTTCACACTATGTTACAACAACGGTGCTTATTTTATTATTAATATATTCTATGGAGGGCGGAAGTGCACACAATGAAAGCTTTAGAGTACATATGCATTTCTGTTATTTGAAAGTATATGTTATATTACTACTTTTATGCTTTTAAAATCATCTTTCTATATTTTATATCCTAAAATATTTTCTCCCATTTTAGTACAAGGTCAGTGGTTATTTTATTATTAATATATTGTGCGAAGTGCAGAGGTTATATAATGAAATCTTGAGAGATTTTTCTGCACAATGTATTTTCTCTTACAATACACATGTGGGTGACCTATATTTCTACATAGGAAAACAATAACCGAAGAAACAAAAGAAATACATTACGAACATGTTAACTACTAACCTTATTAGCTAAATCTGCAAAAGTTTTAAATGCAAAAATAATATTAAATTAATTTCATTTGTGCAAAATAAAAGCTACACATAAGGAAAGCTTCACACAAACAAGCTGCATACAATTTAACATAATAATAACGTATTAACATTAGTAGTTTAACATTAATCTTGTCTCTACTGAATAAAGTTCCATATGCAACCATGTTCTCCTTCACATACTGTGCTCTCCACAAAGTCAAAGATCTGCATAATGAAACAAAATAATATCAATTTGAAATTCCCTCTGCATCTTCATTCTCCCGCACATACTTCGTCCTTTAAATATTAAAAGCTCTGCACAATAAAACATAATTAATCTTCATTCCACACAATGTTCGAAGCATTTGTAAATGAAACAATATAATAGTATATGCCACAAAAAAGGAAAATTAGAATATTGATAAAAAATTAATAAATGTTTCACGATGCAAAAAACTTTCTTCATTATCACATTGCGACAAAATCATTTTTCTTTGAACATTATCAAAAAGCTAACACTAAATAGTACTCTACAAACCACAACTCGAGAAAATTGATCATCCATCTCCATGTTGCACCTTCATATAAGCACAACATAATGGAAATGAGTCTCAAACTACTTGGTCGATAAATAGTATAAGAAATTGATTTGCATAAGCATTGTTTTGTCTTTAACCCCTTTTCCTGCACATATCCTGTCATATGCACCACAAAAGAAAAAATAATAATAATAATTGCACATTTGTTCAACATTCCCCATTTACTCCACCTAAGCAAAAGACTTCCAAATGTGTTAATTATAGCACCATTGGGCAGAGAAATACCACACTGTCAAAGCACTCATAAAATCATGAACTGATAGCATAATCAAAACCAGCAAAAAGTAGCTAATGATCTCATTGATTTTCTCTAACAACATTTCTTGAAATTTTTCCAAATTTTTAAACTACCATTTAGCGTATTGTGCTCTTCGAAAAAAAATAAAAATAGCCTTAGTATCAAAGACATTGTTAAAATGCTCTAAATTATTTTTTCCCACTTGATATTTAAAGTTTTTAAATAGCATGTGGAGCTTTGCATGTAAATCAATGTGCAAAGCTTTACTTGTGCGAAGCTTTGTGCACAATGAAAAATCCACACAAGCAAAGCTATACACAATTCTAGGAAAAAAAATTAAGGGTTATTTCTTAGCATCATCTGGGGATCTAAGTAAGAGATGACTATTAGTTTTGCAAATTTCCACAGTGGTAATGGCATCATTGAAACTATACCTTAAATATTTTATTAAATTCATGAAATTAATCATATTTTTACTAGTTAATCATTTATTTCAAAGTATGTAAAAAATTAAGTATCTAGAAACATGTGTCGTTGATTTTTTTATTTATTTTTAAAAGGAACGCATGTAACCTTAAACATTCATGGTCAAAATCCATTGGCTTTCGATTAGTTTCTTTATTACAATTTTCCTATCTATCGATCAAACTTTGTTGAGAATTTAATACATATGTTCAATATTTAAAGGATAAAGTGATAATTGTAACCATTAATTTTAGTTTTTATTTCCGTAGAAGCATTTGTCAGGTGTTCATCATGCAATATTTTTACCATACATGTTACGAATGCATGTTAAACTAGTTTTTAGGCAAGTTGGTTACAAATAGAATCATCGTTTGGGCCATAAGATGTTGTTCTGGTAGTTGCACACCATGAGGGATTATCATTTAGCACAAAAGTGCAAAATGTGTAGCATTATTGACAGGTAAAGAGTGCATTGTTTATTCTATATGCGAGTACTAAGAATGTTTATACATATACAGTACAATCCTATAACAATGATATATAAAGTTGAAATACTACATAATGTGATAATACTAAACACGTTTACACAAAATGCATTATTTTTGTATAATTCTTATGTCTGAATTATTTTCGTGCTATGGAATTAGAACCTCTTATTTTTCTTATTTTTGTATATTTGATCCAACTCATATCGTCATAGCAACATAAATCAAAACAAGTAGAACAAATACCATTAAGGACAATGATAATGTTTCTAAGAGGTACATTTTTGTTTTATTTATTGTACTTTGATTATATTTTCTTTACACAACCTAGTGTGTGTTATTATTTCCACATTTGGGACATGTTTTTTAATGTATTACAGCTAAAAGAAAACATTTTTAAATTTCCAGGAAACATATGACACTTAGAGATTTAGGTCTAGGATAACTATTACAAGGAAAAAAGTACTTTGAACATTTCTATAAAATGTTTTTATTTTTTAAAACTAAAATCTATTTATAATTTATGTACACTATTAATGACTTTGCATTATCTTATTCTATTTTCATTAAAAATATCTCACTTAGTTTCAATTATAATGTCTTTTTAAGCAGTGATTTCAGTGTATTATTTCTGAACAAGAAAAAAAATTCGAATTCGAATGATGTCACAGTAGATATGGACAAGAGTGTAGAGATAACAATGAGAAGTACTATAGAAATAGATATCGCAACAAACAAAACAAAAACAACATAAACCAACGAAGACATAAACACAAATAGGTGCTTCTCGGCATGCTTAATTAACTTTGTATCAAATTTCTTCTTTCTTTCTTTCTTTTTCTTTTTTTTTGTGCTTTTTGCGTTGTTGTTTTATTCTTTTCTCTTTTTAAAAGAAATTATTTCAATTCAATGCTTATGGCTAGAAAAAAGGAATCAAGTCTACACCATTGTTGATCAAAGATATCAATAACAATATAATTGGGAGGATTTTTCATAGCATTGTCTTGGTTATACATCAAACATTTTTGGATAAAGAAAATAAGTTAAAAGAAATACTCCATGCAACCTTCATATAAGAAAGTGGAAATGAAAAATAACATTGCTTGTGTCAACATCACTAATCGAACATCATGAGTCAAAGGTTATTGCAAATGCTGATGTTTCTATTAGAGATTTTGAAATAATTCCAAAGCATAAATACAATGGTGAGGATTGTGAAAAAACTATTTGTCTTAATAGTTTTAGCAGTGTAGAAATCATTTGTCCTGTTTGTGTAGAGTACTGATTTTTCCCAAATATGACGATTGAAAATCTGTCGTGTAATGATGATGCATTTCTAATCAGCACAATCACAACTATTACAATTTCAGTAACACACATAAACATGTAATATGTACTGGAAATAAAAGATGACAATGCAGAACATGAAAGTGAAGTAATGAGTTTTGTTTTATTTGAAATTTTTATTGTTACAAAGTTATTGTCCAATTTTGTTTTCCACCAAAAAAACCAATTTTCATGGAAATAAAAATCAAGTACATAAGCATAGGTTTGTATATCCCCATGTCCAGAAAAAGAAAAAAAAAAAAAAATATTATTCTTCATCTGTTATATGGTTTTCATGTATTTTTTTACAAATCTTGCATATGTAACATTTTCAAGTACATGATAAACTTGTTTCAGCATGTGTTTCAATTCAAAGATATTTGCAATATTTATTTATTTATTTGTTTTTATTTATTTTTTTATCTTACTAAAAAATGTAGTTAGAAAATAAGAAAGAGTTTTCTTAACTTCACCATCGACATTCATATGTCCATTGAAAAAAGGAAAGAATGTCAAGAATATAAGAGAATTACTTTCCCCACCAAGTGGAATATGCACGGTAACTATATCGTATTGTTTAAATAGACATGGATAAAGAACAAGAAATAAAAAAGACATTTGATTTCATGTTAATAAGCTTTTTTTTATATCAATTTTGTAGTATTTCCAAGGATAGCTAACAACAATTAGTGCATATATGAATCCATTTGAGATAGTATGTGCGAAATGGAGTACTCCAATTACAACTGCTAGAGCTATGAATAAATTTATGCTTTATTGCACCACTTCCAAGCAAGACTATCACTTCCTTTATTGTCATCCGTTAAACAAAATCATACATGCAAGTGAAAGGACTAAAATACAGTGTATTCTGAAGGGCGTCGAACTGGAAAGAGTATTACTTGCATTATGACAAATTTCCTATGAGCAATACTGTGTCTAGATGTTATTGGTATCTTATCCAATTTCGAGATACGTGGTACATTTACAATAAAATATCAAAAAACAGTTATACGCATACAATGATGGGTTTCTTTGTTTACCTTGTCATGAAATCTGGTAAGGACATAGTTCTCATTCCTTGTATTTCCAAGCATCTTAACATTACCTCAAAGTTTCTAGTTCAAGAATTGATTCTTTTCGAACAATTATGTCATTTTACTCAATAATTGGGATCTGATTTCACATTATCAGTCAATATATTGTACTCATGGGAACAATATTAGCAATGTAATCATCAGAGAAAACAAGACTATTTATTCTACTAATGCAAATGCTAGTATGACATTGTCCATAAACATATTCCAATGAATTATTTTGTTCTAGCTCTATGTTTTGTATTATGATATGTCGTCTTTTCTTTCTTGGAGTCTCATTTCTTACATTGTTTTTTAATTTATCAAATTTGTAAGTTCTATAACTACTCTGACAATATTACAGTTTGGTTAAGTTGCAATTTTCAGTGACATTGTTATTAATTAATGGACTTTACAATCACGATTTTCTTTGTTTACAGTGTTGACCAATCCAATATTTTTTCTATTTAAATTTAAGTTATTCCATACAATATTTAAACAAATTTCTAATTAAATCTTTGTCATACAAAGCTAAAATGAATTTATAAACCAAATAAGTAAGATTACAATATAAACTATAAAACATATTGCATTTATACATATGTATGTAATCCAAAATAGTCTGATATGTTTTTTCTTTAACTTTGTCAAGAATATTACAATACATTGCCTTTAGCATATACTGAATTTCAAAATTGGTTCAGAGAATAGCAAAATTGATAGTGATTTCTTTCCTAATTAACGATTGTTTTTGGACAATAATGCTTCTAGTGATTATGCTTCTAGAATCAAGAATTGATTGTTGTGTTCATACTTTGCAAGAGATCTTATGACAACGTTCTTACAACATCTAGTCCATATTCGAGTCACCTAAGAAATTGTTGAAGTTCCAATATTTTATCCGTTAGCATTAAAATATATTGTCTAAGAATTAAGATATCTTGGTTGAGCATTAAGATATATTGGCTCTTTGCATATACCTATTCCTCTCTGCTCATGCCATTTTTTCTCTAGGCCAGATCTTTTTTGTTAATAACAAATTCAAAAAACAATAGACAAATTATAAAGCAAAAACTTAAAACAGTTAACAATTTCAGAACAACAAAGCAAGTCGGTTACCTATAACTTAGTAAGAAGTGTACAACAAAATGAACATTGACAAATTTTCTTTGATGGGAAACATCCATACATATAATTCATCAGAGGTAATAAGTCATCTAAACCATCAATTGACATCTTAGTTCTGAAACGACATTTAACTACTATCAATTTTAATGGTATCCATTAACTAGTGATCATCATCAATATGGCTAATATTGATTTGCCTGATCTTTAATAAAAAAGGGCTATTGTGAAATATGTTGCTTTAAATCCTATACATTTTACTTGATTCCAACTTGACGTAGTCCAATTGTTACGATTATGTTTCATGATTAATCTGCCTTGCATGCTTTAGAATTCAATATCAAGATACTATTTTATTAATATCATGAACCACATTCTATTTTTATTAACTGAAAATATTTTTCCAATAAATAAAAGTACTTTATGTAATTATTCACTGAACCAATGTGTATATGACACATTTACTATGTAAACATGCCTTTATATTGGCCAAATTTTACTTTGCAAAAGTAATTTCAGATCCTAGATGTCAATTCATGACTTGGATGCCTTGTTGCCTTTGTCCCATTATGAAAATAATAAATGAACTTTGTTCATTAAAATAAGTAAATTAAGTAAAAATTTATAACTTGGTATGGTTCTATCATTTTGTGTAAAGCTAAAAACTATCATTCAAAACTGTTATAATATTTCCCATGACAATAAAAGCTTCGATTGTAAACTCTGCACTTTAACATTCTAACAAAAATTTCAACATCCAGAAAATTTTCAGGATCATTGCATTATCAAAAACCATTTTTCTCTGAACATCACCAGAAAACTATGACTAAATATAACTATTCATTTCCATGTTTCATTTTCATACAGGCACAACATAATAGAAATGAGTCTCAAACTATTTATTCAATAAATAGCCATCAAAATAGATTGAATCTAACATCGAAGAATAGAGTAAGGTCCATGTGGATAACTATAAATTCACATGCAACCTAATCTCTAATATGTAAATTGTACTTCCTCCACATATCCTCCATTTATGACTAATGACATGTAGATACAAACTACAGGTCACTAGCACCAGCACCAACAACATCGCGAATCGAAACCACTCTTTCAAAAGCACTATGTATTTTTCAATTCACACAAACTTTTGAGGATAACGTAAGTGTGTATTGATTCACTGAACATATATTAATCTGAATACCAAGCATTAATTAGTTATTCAACTTTATGTGTGATTTCAAAGTTTTTTCATCTTCATAAACATTATCGTCTCGACAAAGTTTTTGCATATAACGCACTTGTCCTTTCTTACATGATATAGTACTAAATGCTTGCAACAGTTTGTACATTAGTTTTTATCATTATAATAATTACATAATAAAATATGTTATAAACACTAATGTTATACTACACAAATAACGAATATAATATGTGATATTAAATTTGATAAATGAAAATTGATATTATATATTGGCAACAAAGTGATTGTGCGAGATTGTATGTTAGCTTTGAACTTTTCTACAGTCATACTTTGCACTCAAACAAATCTCTACACTCACATGTGTTCCAAGAAAAAATCTACAAAATCCTTTAGTGCGAAATGCGGAGGTCGACACAATGAAAGCTTGAAGGCTTTCTCCACACAATTGACTTCCTCTGCACTTCCCTACATTTGCCTAATTTCAACAAGATAACCATAAACGAAGCTTATGCTCAATGATCCAATTTTATACACACTCTGCATGACCTTTACTCGATTGACTAATGATATTCAGGAATATAGAGATATACATTATTTATAATTAAAATATTGTAAACAACAAATATGGATTATTTAATACTAAAATATTAGCAATAAAATAATTATTTATAATTAAAATATTAGCAATAATATTGTATGGGTCCACCTCTTTCCTCAGTGTTATTGCAAACAATAAACATGGACTATTTAATACTAAAATATTAGCAATACAAGTCGTCAATGCGGAGTCTGGAGATATGCACAACAAAAGGTTGAAAGCTTCCTCTGCAAAATGAACATTGTTCGCACTTTCACACATGTGCATAATTTCATAAAGATAACCATAAAAAATGCTTCATCATCCAAGAAGAAAGTAGAAACAACATTTACTAAAAATTTGAGAATTGTTTTTTAATATATCCACTTACTGAAACTTTGGTTAAAATTGCAAAAACACATCCAAATAATGCACAATTAACACAACTTCACCGTGAAGTGAAAATAAATGCTTCCAACATTTTGTATGCTAATTTTTATCATTACAATAATTATGTAATAAAACATATTATAAACAATAGTTTTATACAACAAAATAATGAGCACAATATGTGATATTAAATTCAATAAATGAAAATTGATATTGTATATTGGTTATGAAGTGATTGTGCAGCATTGCATGTTAGCTTTGAATTTTTCCGCACTTATTCTCCGCATGAATGCATGTATTTCGAGAAAAAATATACAAAAGTATTTAGTGCGGAGTGCATAGATTTGCACAATGAAAGCTTGAAAGCTTCCTCCACACGATGGACTTCCTATGCACTTCTGCACATGTCCCTAATTTCAGCAAGATAACATAAACAAAGCTTGTGCTCAATGATCTGAATATTGTTGCAGTTTTGGGTTATTTATTCCATAACTATTCAACCTTTACTCAATTGACTAGTGATATTTGGGAATACGAAGATTTGCATTATTTATAACTAAAATATTGTGAACAGAAAATATGGATTATTTAATACTAAAATATTAGCAATAAAAGAATTATTTATAATTAAAACACTACCAATAATATCGTATGTGAGCACCACTTGTCTCGGTCTTATTGAAAATATGGGGGTGCTTTGCATAGACAAGGTTGCTCTGACACTAACATTGCTCTGGTCAATGATGCAACAATTGATGTAGTTGTAGGTTCTTTGCATTATATTTTGAATGTTATGCTTTCTGTTGGATTTTATTTGTTCATTGGAAACGGAGGAGTGGTATTTTTAAGTGTATATTATTACAATATTAGAAATAAAATAATTCAATGTGGAGCATGGAGCGCAGAGATTTGCACCATGAAAGCCTGAAATATTCCTCCACACAATAAATTTTCTCCACATTTTTGCACATGTGTCTAATTTTAGAAAGATAGCTATAAACAAAGATTATACTCAAAGATGTGAAAATTAATGTTCTTGATAAGCAAGTGGCACCTCTATATTATGACACAATATTCCAGAGTGCTCTTCTAACAAAAGTGAATACAGATATACACATTATGTATGATTAAAATATTACCAATAATATTGTATATGTCTAACAATTGCTTCGGTGTTATTGTGAACAACAAGTATGCATTATTTAATACTAAAGTACTAGGAATAAAATCCTTTAGTGCGAAGTGCAAATGTCTGCACAATGAAAACTTCCTCCGCACAACAGACTTCCTCCACACTTTTGCACATCAGCCTAATTTCAGCAAGATAACCAAAAACAAAGCTTGTGCTCAATGATCCAATTTTATCCCCACTCTGCACAACCTTTACTTGATTGGATATTGATATTTAGGAATACAAAAATATGCAATATTATAATTAAAATATTATGAACAACAAATATGTATTATTTAAAATTAAAATATTTGCAATAAAAACATTATTTATAATTAAGATATTAGCAATAATATCGTATGGGTCCAATGCATGTCTCGATCTTATTGCAAACAACAAATATGGATTATTTAATACTAAAATATTAGCAATAAAAGCCTTCATTGTGGAGTCTAAAGATCCACACAATGAAAGCTTAAAAACTTCCTCCACATAATGAATATTGTCTGCACTTTTGCACATGTGCATAATTTTAGAAAGATAACCTTAAAGAAAGCTTCCTCATCCAATCAAAAAGTAGATATAATATTTACTAAAAATTTGAAAATCATTTTTGAATATATGCACTTATTGAAACTTGGGTTAAAATTGCAAAAACAAAGCCAAATAATGCACAGTTAATGCAACTTGGTTTTGACGCAAAACCAAATGCTTCCAATATTTTGTATGCTAACTATTGTGAGTACAATAATTACATAATAAAATACGTTATAAACAATAATGTTACTCTACACAAATAATGAGTACAATATGCGATATTAAATTTGATAAATGAAAATTCATATTTTATATTGGTTATGAAGTGATTGTGCAACATTGTATGTTAGTTTTGAATTTTCCCGCACTTATTGTCCATACTCATGCACATGTTTCAAGAAAAAATATGCAAAATTATCTAGTGCAAAGTGCACAAATCTACACAATGAAATCTTGAAAGCTTCCTCTGCACAATGGGCTTCCTTCGCACTTCCGCACATGTGCCTAATTTTAGCAAGATAACCATAAACAAAGCTTGTGCTCAATGATCCAAACATTGATGCGGTTGCAGGTTCTTTGCATTCCATAATAATTCAACCTTTACTCAATTAACTAATGATATTCGAAAATACAAAGATTTTCATTATTTATAACTAAAATATTATGAACAAAAAATATGGATGATTTAATACTAAAATGTTAGCAATAAAATAATTATATATAATTAAAACATTACCAATAATATTGTATAGGAGCGCCACTTGTCTCAATATTATTGCAAATATGGGGGTCCTTTGCAGATACTGGGGTACTCTGGCGCTGACACTGATTTGGTCAATAATGCTAAAATTGATGCATTTGCAGGTTCTTTGCATTATATCTTGAAAGTTATTTTTTCCGTTGAATTTTCTCTATTCACGAGAAAAGGAGTGGTATTTGTATGTGTATAATATTAAAATATTAGAAATAAAAACATTCAGTGCGGAGTGTAGAGATCTGCACCATGAAATATTGAAAGCTTCCTCTGCACAATGGAATTTCTCCACATTTCCACATATGTGCCTCATTTCATAAAGATAACCATAAATAAATCTTCTACTCAAAGATGTGAAAATTAATGCGCTTGATAAGAAAGTGGTACCTCTATATTATGACACAATAATCCAGAGTGCTCTTCCAACAAAAGTGAATACGAAGATACGCATTATTTATGACTAAAATATTACCAAAGATATCGTATAATTCAAATATTTTTTTCTTCGGTGGTATTGTGAACAAAAAGTATGCATTATTTAATACTAAAATATTAGCAATAAAATTCTTTAGTGTGAACGGAGATCAGCACAATGAAAGATTCCTCTGCACAATGGACTTCCTCTACACTTCCGCACATGTGACTAATTTGACAATTTTACAAGAAATCATAAATATGAAAGAAAATTAACGCTTCGACGATTAGGGTTTTCCATGTCCATCAAGATCTCACATAGTGCACACTGAATGGGTAATTTATCTTTATCTGAAGCAACATCTTGCCTCGATGTAGACTTGCTTGGGGACTCTCCTTACCCCTGGTCTTTCAAGGTACATAATGAAGTATGATGACCAATAATATTGTATGGGTCCACCAATTGCCTCGTTGTTATTGCAAAAAATCTTATGATTGTTAAGAATTAATTAAATATTCAAGGCTAAGTGAGATTTCAATGTCTTTTCATTTTCATAAACATTACCATCTCGAGAGAGTTTTTGAATATAACACACTTGTCCTTTCTCAATCGCTTTTTCATATAACACTAATCTTAAACTGCACAAATAATGAGTAAAATATGTGATATTAAATTTGATGAATGAAAATTCATATTGTATATTGGCTTTGAAGTGTCTGTGAGACATTGTATATTAGCTTTGAACTTTTTTTACACTCGGTCTCTGCACTCAAACAAAGCTCCACACTCAAACTTTAAATCTCCCTTTGCCTAATTTCAAAAACGTAATCACAAACAAATATTTTGTTCAATGATGCATGAATTAGTATGGTTATGGGTTCTTTGCATAGGCTCAGGCAGCAAGGGAGCGGGGGATCGGGGATGATTGCAAACAAACTTCACTAAATTGATTAATGATATTAAGAAATGTGGAGATATGCATTATTTATAATTAAAATATTAGCAATAGTATCATATGGGAGTATCGCTTGGCTTGATATTATGGTGAACAACAAATATGGATTATTTAATACTAAAATATTAGCAATAAAAGCCTTTAGTGCGGAATGCAGAGATCCACACAATGAAGGCTTGAAATCTTTCTCCGCACAGTCAACTTTCTCCTTAATTTTTCACATGTGTCTAATTTCATAAAGATAACCATAAACAAATAGTTTACTCAATGACACGAAAATTGATGTGGTTTTGTACATAATTTTCACCGCACTCGCCAAAACCTTTACTAAATTTACTACTTATCACTAAAATATTACCAATGATATCATATGGGTCCGCAATTCCGTCTTTGTTCCTAATATGAAAAGAAAACCATAAACAAAAAGATATTGAGAAATACCAAGATACACATTATTTACAATTAAAATATTATCAATAATATAAGCATAAACAATGTTATTTCAAATAAATATGGATTATGTTTTAATACTAAAATATTAGCAATAAAAGCTTTCAATCAAGAGTGCAGATATCCGCACAATGAGCTTTCTCTACACTTTCGCACATCTGCTTAATTTCATAAACATAAACATAAACAAAGATTGAGCTTAATGAAATGTGGTTTTGTATAGAATTTTGTCTGCACTCCACACAACCTTTATTCAATTGACTATTGATATATATAAAATACCAATATCTCTGAATGACTCTTCTAGCAAAAGGGAATATAAAGATACACATTATTTATAAATAAAATATTAGCAATAAAATCCTTTAGTGTGAAGTGCAGAAATCCTCAAAAGGAAAGTTTTCTTTGCACAATGGACTTCCTACACACTCCCGCACAAGAGCATAAACAAAGAGATATTCAGAAATATGAACATAAGCATTATTTACAATTAAAATATTACCAATAATATTGTATATGTCAACTGCTTACTAAAATATTAACAATAAAATCCTTTAATGTGAATGTATTTATCAATTAATAACAACTTCCAATGTTAATGGCTAACCAAAAGGGGTTATAGAGTATGAAAGTGGCTATCTGCAGACGTGGAAAGAGATTTCACTATGTAAAAAGCTTCATGCAAAGAGAATCAATTAAATAGCAGTAGTATGCATTATTTACAATTAAAATATTATCAATAATATAAGCATAAACAATGTTATTGCAAACAACAAATATGGATTATGTTTTAATACTAAAATATCATCAATGAAATCCTTTAGTGTGAAGTGTGGAGATCCACACAATGAAAGCTTAACAACTTCCTCTACACAATGAACTTTCTTTGAACTTTTGAAAATCTGCTAATTTCATAAACATAACCATAAACAAATCTCCTTCTCAATGAAATGTGGAAGTGTGGAGATCCAAACAAAGAAAGTTTTCTCTGCACAACGAACTTCTTGCGCACTTCTGCACAAGAGCTTAAACAAAAATATATTTGGAAATATGAAAATAAGGATTATTTATAATTAAAATATTCCCAAGAGTATCGTATACGTCAACCACTTACTAAAATATTAGCAACAAAAGCCTTTAATGCGAAAGTATTTATCAATTATTAACAACTTCCAATGTCAAATGGTTGATCGAAAAGCATTATTGAGTAGGGAAGTAACATTTTGGAAGTGGCCAAATCTTTCACTCTGCGGAAAGCTTTATGTGGAATCAATTAAATAGCAATAGTATGTGTTATTTACAATTAAAATAGTATCAGTGAAATAAGTAGAAACAATTTTATTGTGAACAAAAAATATGGATTATATTTTGATACTAAAATATTAGCAATGAAAGCCTTTAGTGTGGAATATAGAGATCCACAAAATGAAAGATTGAAATATTTCTTCGCACAATGAACTTTCTCCACAATTCCACACATATGCCTAATTTCATAAACATAATTACAAACAAAGCTTATGCTCAGTGAAATGTGGTTTTGTACAAAATTTTGTATGCACTCTGCATAACCTTTACTCAATTGATTATTGACATCTATAAAAGACCGAGATCTCCGAAATGCCTTCGAGCAAAAGGGAATATGGATATATGCACTATTTATAACTAAAATATTAGCAACAAAATCCTTCAGTGCAAAGTACGGAGATCCAGCTTCCAATGTCAAATATGGTTGACCAAAAAACGTTATTGAGTATGGAAATAGCTATTTGCGAAAGTGGCTAGAACTTTCACTGTGTGAAAAGCTTCATGCAAAGAAAATTATTTAAATAGCGATAAAAGCAAAAACTGCGTTACATCACAACTATTAACCTTATTCACTATTAAATTTAAATCAAAATTCAATATAAATATATAATTAACTTTTATTAATAATAAAAAATTATTATATATTTATTACTCAATCACAACTCTATCAAATTAATTTATTCTATTATTATACTAAATCACAACTCTATCAGATTAACTTTATGCCATTGCATTTGATCTATTTAGAAATGAAATCACCCTAACATTATAATATTAGAAAAAGAAGTTACCACATTAATAATATGATCCACACTTTTACATTTAACTTAATACTTTTACATTTAACTTGATTGTAAAAGTTAGATGCGCCAATAATATTTTAACCTTAACATGACAAAGCTTTTACATTTAATCTTGGAAGATATATTCAGTGTCTTGTCTTGATATGGAATTACAAAATTTACATCTAATTTTACATCTAATCTACTTTAAAATAAAAATAGTTGTAAAAGTACATTATATTGTTAGAACCCATCATTAAAGGTTTTATTTTTTCCACTTATATTTATATTAATTTATTTAATATTTTAATTAAAAGATTATCACTATTATTTTTTTAATTTATAGTATATTTTTATTTATTTATAATATTTTATTTTAAATTACTTTTAAATTTAGCACATTTAGTTTTATAGGAATATTTCAATTTTATATATATGATTAAGCAAAATTTAAAATATATATTTAAAATTTCTTTTTTCATTTTCCAAAATACAATTTAAAAAAAAGGACTAATAAACAAACGATTCCTTAGAAACCCTATATATTTGTTCACAAAGCTTGAGAGTCCCTATATCTTCTCTATGACACTACATACATTTAATAAATTACCGTCTTTTAGAAAAATACGATTTGAGGAGAATAGAAAGGCCATTTTTTTCCCTCTATTTATATTTTATAAGTTAAATTTTTTTAAAGAGGGAAAGATTATATAAAAAATGTGTAGTTTAATTTATAGATTAAATAGTTTTTTTCAATAAATTTTGGAGATACAATTTCAAGTAAAGTTGTGATTTTTTGTTGTTTAAAATATGTTTTTGAATGCATAAATGTATTTAAAGGCAAAAACTCTATGGGGCACTCAAATTATATATATTAAACAACTTAAACTCAAGTTTTTAAAAATTTCTATCATATTTTAGTTAAAATTAACTAAAAAAATGCTCTAAAAGAACCATTTCATTTATAAGTTAGACTACACCTATGGAAAACAAACTTTCTTTTAATATACACCCAAGGATTTTGTCAAATATTCCTTTCCAAAGTATTTTGACCACATAAGTTTGGTTTTCTCTACTTATTAGTTATTATCATTCATGGGAAGAAAACCAATACTATTAATTTAACATGGTTTATGGGGATTGAAATTTCAAAATAAATTTTACTATTACTTTGATAATTTTATTGAGGTTATTTATTTAATTTTTTGTTTATACTCCCAAAGAGGATGCCTAAATGGAAGCAACGTGATTGGGCATAGGGATGAGAGCTTGCGTCATTAATGAAGGGCATTGTATGTTGACCAGATGGTGTACTCCATGTAAATAGATGGTGTACTGCATGTAAATGGCAATGCGTTTAGGTGGTGAAAGGTAAGGTTAAGACATGTGAACAAAGTATCATGATGACTCAATGCGAGTTCGTTGCTCTAAAGGTACTCCCAAATAAGGAAATGACATTCAATCTTGCTTTCAGTATGATGAACTGGGAATCTACTAGAGATTAGAGGAATTATGCAAATAGGAAAAGAAAAATGCTAAGGAAGAGAGCTCATAGTTTAAATTAGGATTATCACTGGTGGAAGCTACAGCACGAGAGACTATTTATTAGAAATATAATTCATTGTGTTTTACTCCAACTTTCTTACTCCTTTTCATGGTATAGTTTGGGATATTTGGTTTTGTGTGGTAGTCGTGCTCTAAGAAACTAACTCAAAGAGTTTCAATTGGCAGTGATGTCCTTGTAAATGAACCTATTTGTAGTTTTTGGATTTTCAATATTATTATCTAGTTTCAATTCTATAGAGGAAAGGCATGGATGTATAACAATAAGACACTATGGTCTTAAGGTAACCTTGATATTCATCGGTATTGTTAGAGTCCGTCTTTTCAGCGCTTCGTCAAAGATCAAAATCTCTTTTGTTGCATTTCATTTTAGGGGTCTCATTCATGTTCAGTCATTTGCATTCCATTAGGAGCATCGATCTTTTGACGGAAGGGTCTTGTCACTCACTTCCCTCATGTCATGTACCTGCTGGTTCGTGTCTGATCATCAAAGTTCATCAAAGTCAATTTTACAGTCATTATGGATGGTCTTTTGGTCAGCCAAGAGTCATTTCAGTCATTAGGTCTAGGGTTTCACAAATTTTGTCTTCAAAGTGTCCAATAATGCCAGCAGGCCATGAGGATGTCTCCAATAAGTTTTCATTTCAAAATTTTCATCATCAATAATGCTCGAGAATGATTCTTCTTCAAAACTCTGTTTTGAAGAAGAAATCGTCAAATTTGTTTTTTGTAATGAATATGTAATTTTTAAAGCTTTTGAAGAAGAAATCGTCAAATTTGTTTTTTGTAATGAATATGTAATTTTTAAAGTTTTCAAACATGAAATGTTTCAGGCGCAGCCCTGGTCATCCTTTGCTGAGTTCCAATGCCAAACATCCCTGCAAAAACATTGGAAAAGTTTCATCATTCAGCCGAAAATCAGAGGAAACAAGAAAATCAGAGTTTATATTAAAAGTGCCAAAGTCTTCAAACAGTGGGTTTTTCACATCAAAAATCAAGGTCCATGATATATAAGGCATTTCTGGTGTTTAAAAAAATCCATTCACACGCCAAAGACATCAGAGAACCAAAGACAAGTCGTGGAGGAGCGAAGGCATTGTTTAAGGCTGAATTGTGTGTTGAAATCAGCTGCGCGGCGCGTTGGCTGAGTGGCGCGGTGCACATACCTTGCGCGGCGCATTGGGCCAATTTTCACTGTGTAGAATTGCACTGTCGCGGCGCATCCAGGAGGCGTGGTGCACTGGGTTTGTGCACGGTGCACAGAGCCTCCAAAGCAGATTCTCACCATTTCTTCATCAAATTTGCAAAATGACTCAATTATTTTTGCTCCAAGTAGTTTGTGAGCTCTTGTCATTGATTTTAGCTGGTGTTGTGTGTTGTTTGGAGGGAGGAATTTGGAAGTTTGGAGGTTGAAAATATAAACCTTACCTTCTTGTCAAAACTGCTCCTTTGGGTTTTGAAATGGTGTTTCAAAGTAACTTTGGTGCCAAGTATTCCATTCCCCACCTATTGTTCCTTTCCCATTAGTGATATATCAGTGTTATATTATCATTCCCCACCTGTTGTTCATTTCCTTTACATCCTCAAGGTCATTCACTCCTAAGCCCCTTTTTCCTATCCCTAAGTCACATCATTCCCTATCATTACTATTTCCCCATCTCATTTGTAAAATCCCTAAACCCCAAACAATCAAGTGATTGTCCCATTGTCTCCACATTTGACAAATCAGAAGTTTTAAAAGGGCAAATTTCACTTGGTTATAGTCCTTGTTCCCGCTATCCTATTTCTCCCACAGTGTTTTCCCTTTGGCACACATTTGGCACATAGTTGGAAATTGGAGATAAAGACACCAAGTTCTTATTTCTCATTTTCAACAAACCAAACATACACTTGACATACACCTTATAGCACCATGGAGATGGACACCGACATATCATATGAGCAAGACAGTGATTTCCACCACTGAAACTGCATGCACCAGGAGGACACTAAAACGTCGAAAAAGGGAGGATAGACTCTGAATCTTGGTTGAAGCCTTTTTGGCTGAGCATGATATTTGATGATGGACCTTCAATACAAATTTCAACAAATTTGGAGAAAATTTTGTCAATTTTGAATTTTTTGGCTTCAAAATAGATTTTCCTGCCCAACGCATAGCGCCACGTGGCGCGCGCTTATAATTGAGAGATCCTCTGGAGGAAAAATTTGCATTTCTGGATTTGTTATGAAAATTTATGCATTCTCATGAATTACCTAAGGATTTCATCAAGTTCTGGGTTGCCTTAAGGGTCAAAAACACACAAAAAATGACCTTTCTACCACCTTTTGCACCCACAAGAAGCAGTGTTGGGAGATTGGATTTTTGGAGGGGAAAATGGACACTAAATCCAGAAATTCCACTTGGGTTGGAAATTAGACAGGCAGTTCTTTCCAACGAGCTATCATGAGCTCAATTTTGACTTCGGGAAGGGCCTCAAATTAGCCTCAAAGTTTCACTACGCATACAGGTTTTGGGCGCGGCGCATAGAGAATTTTGGCTTATTTTTCACTCTTCAGCTCAGACTTTCGGCTAGTTTTAACTAGTTTTACTTTTTGATGTTACTCTTTATCTAACTTGATGTAATTTCATGACCATGATGTAATTTTGGCACATTTTTACTTGTCTTAGTAGATTCATTCACCAAAAGGTGAAATGTGAGTGAATGAATCAGTTTCCTAACATATAAAGGCAAGTTGTTTCATTGCCTATTTTTCAGTTCCTTGTTTAGATATGGTTGAAACAGCTCCTAGAATGATGAGCTCAACCCATAGAGGCATGGGAAGGAGTTAGGCTTATCTATATCATGTAATTTCTCAGTCATTTTCAAGGTTGGACACTTGGGATTGCTTGGCACTACATTGTACATTTAATTTCTGCATTTTTGGCAAAGGAAAGACCAGGGTTTTGCAACATTTTTTGGGATCGCTGTGGCTCTGTGTTTTGATGGTGTTCCTCTCTATGTAATTTGTAAGTTCACTGATATTTGTGTGTACCATTTCATTTCTCTTTTGCTTCTGAAATTAAACAAATGAGTGACAAAGGTAGAATTCATTAGCTTGTTGTGCTCTGCCTTTCAGTTTTGTTTAATTTCAATGTTTTCTTCAGTTTGAAGAGGATTCTTGATTACCTCTTGATCTCTTCAGCTTCTCACCAGTCTGAACCCTCAATCTTTACAAATCAAAGCATCAAAACGATTGCCTACCTTGCCCCATCGAGATCTCTGCAGAACTGAGCCTCAATTCCCGCACCCCAAAATGTGCCTTTCCCACTGAGCCAACAAAACACTATTTTATCAAATCAAACTCTCTTGCACTTCATACCTAGCCTAAAATTAGATTTTATTTCAGTCATCTCAAGCCCCATCGATTATATTTTGCTGAGATTGACCCGAAGAGAGCCCTCTCCTGTCCTCGTAGGGCTAGCTACGAGGCTGAGCGTGGTTTGATGTTGGCCTTGGATCCTACCTTTTCAGCCCGAGGTAAATCTAGGTACTAACATAGTGGCGACCATACTAGGGAAGAAAATCTTTTTGGTTGTTAGTGTTCTTGCTTTATAAACTACAGACAAAGCTTGAAGTTAGCCAGGTAGCCTTTGAAACACTCTTGCTTTACATGAGCAAAAGTAGATAAAAGCTGCTTCAGTCAATCTCTGGTCTAGTCTTATAAGCTGAACATTTGACTTGAAAATTTCCCCAGTAACATGTATCAAGTTCAGATCTGATTGTTGATGGTGGACAACGAACAGACACTGGAAAGGCTGAAATCATTCGCCTGGTGATTCCAAATCATTTTTGAGATCAGATCCAAAGACTCCACTGGAGGATGCACTAGACCAGTAGAAACATGAAAGGACAATATGGACAAACCAGGTATTCCAATTGGAATTTCATCCAAGACATTTTGTTCTTTGTTGTAAGTTATTTCTTCTCTTTTCCCAAGAATGTCAAGAAGGCTTTGCAAAGTATACTATGTTTGAGAAAAGATCCTCGGCCTGCATTTGATTCCTTCTCTTTGAATATTGTGAATACCAAATATTTGCATGCCTTTGAGCTTGATCAAGACCCTTCTTCTGAATCTTGTGATGACCGTCTTCAAATTGATGAGCCTCAAGAGACCAAGACTAATTCTACAGCTTTTGTACATACCCCAATACCTTGTAAAATTCCAGATTGATACAAGCCTCTGATTTTACCTCCTATATCCCATGCTTTCCCTAAAAATCATGACCTATATCTACCAAGATTTGATGGTGAACGCGACAACATCACTGCTGAGAGACATGTTCTGAATTTTGAGTCTTTCCTTGACCTTTTTGAAGTTGATGAAGAAGATGTCAGTATAAGGCTTTTTGCTCTTTCTTTGCAAGGCAAAGTCAAGAGTTGGTTCAAAACCCTACCTAATGCGAGCATCTCAGATTTCCAGCAGTTCGTCAAAGTTTTCCTCGACAGGTGGGTGGTCAGTCAGAACCCTTTCGTGATTATAGAAGATTATAACCAACTGAAAAGATTGTCGGGGGAGATAGTACAACAGTTTTCAGCTAGATTTAACCAAGTTTATTATTCAATGCCTGTTAATATAAGATCTCCTCCTGGATCCGCTCTCTTGCACTACCCAGTTGCCTTTGATCCAAAAATGGAGTTTTAGCTGAGGGAAAGGAACTTGACAACACTTGAAGAAATGAAGAACAATGCAATAGAAGTAGAGGCACATTTGCTGATCCGAAGGGAAAAGTTGAAGGAAGAAGAGATGAAAAATATAGATCTGGAGGAATCAACATCTTTAGAGGTAAAGCTCGACATTCTGGTAAGTGCAGTAGAAGAGATGATACAAAAGATCGCCACAAGGAATCATTATGATGTTCAATCCCATGGCTCGCTGGTTGAAGAAGAACAAGTTGCTGATCCAAAACATCTTCTTTCTTACCCAAGTTGTCATAGATCTGATAATGATTGTTTTGTAGATCATCTTGGAGAAGAGATATCTATTGATATGACATGTATGCCTGATGATGTGTTTTATACTGACGATTTGCCTCAGTTTGATCAGTATGATGATGATTATGTTCTCCAAACAGAAGCTAATCTTGCAGACAAATCAGCAGCTAGTTTGTGGGAGGAAGAAGTTCACTTTCAGCAGCTCGAATACAGTGATCAACCAATGCATATCAGCTATGACAGTGACAAGGAAAGTGCAGCAAATTGTGAAGTAAGTGAAGGATCTTTACCTTTTTGTTTTGATTCATTTCAGTTCATCAGAGACAACTTCCATGCAATCAGAAATCAACTGTCAACAAGTCTTGATTTGGACCCTCTTGAGGGCGATGAAAACTTTGTTCCAGACTTCTCATATTCAGCTTTGCAGTCCCTGAAAGCCATTGCTTGTCAAGTTGCAGATGAAGACATGGAAGCTGGCACATGTGATCAAATGATACAAGATGATTCCATACCATTTTGTTTTGAATCATTTCAGTTTTTGAAGGGTAAATTGCATAGTAAATCTTCAAATGAACAACTTGTAGGAAGTCAACAATTTCTCAGTTTTAATGTTGAGGATGAGACAGATAGCGAAATTCTTGAGCAAGTTGTTAATGAGAAATCTTCCCCTGAAATGATTGATGAAATTATTTTGGATACAAAACCCTCCCTAACACCAAATTTGCAGCCACCAAACACAATAGAAGGTCAGATTATAGATGAAGGCGTGGAATCTGAAATACATGATCTAATGATGCAAGAGGATTTGGTACCCTTTTGTTTCAAAGAATTTCAGTTTATAAGGCAGAATCTTTGTAATATCTCTAAAGAAAAAAATGAACAGCCAGTAGGATGTCATACAGTTTTAATGGATACATCGCAACAGTCTTCTCGAATTTTTGATGATCCTATTGCTCATGTGTTGGATGATGTTTGTTGTAAAAATTCTTCCCCATTGTCTAACCATGTGCCAGAAAAGAATGTTGATAATAATCTTATTCAAAAGTCGCCTTCATTGTCTTGTTTAATAGATTGTTCATTGCATAGCCCATACCAAGGTTTGCAATCACATGAGGAGATTGAGAAAGGAGACTTTTGTTTCGTTTGGAATCAGCAACAGAGTTTGGTTATTCACGAAATTCAGGACCCTTTTGACAGCCTGTTGTTGTCACCAAAGAAAGACAGCACGGATGTGAGGAAAATCTTAATATCTAGCTATGAAGATTACTTGGACCAGAGCAGTAATGTGTTAATGGAAATCAATAGCGATGTTTATGAAGATCTTTTCGCAGTATTCTTGAAGCCATCCAGTCAATTCATGCTTTGCGAGTTTATCAGCAGTCAATTTGATCCCAAGTTTCCATGGGAGTTGCCTTTCGATTCTTCCCTTTTCCTGCGCATCAGAAAGCATTTGGGAAGAAATCAAATATCAGCCATGATGTTTACATGGTTGCATTGGTTGTTTCATTTCACTTGATCAGGTGGTGAAAAGAACAATTAGAGTAGGTTTGATGAATAAGCTCAAATATGAGCATCTTTCAAAATTGTTAGTTATGATTTAGTCATGTTTGGTTTTATTATGGTTTTCAGTTTTAGTCTTAAGTCAGAGTTAGTCTGCATAATTTCAGTTTTAGTGTTTTGACTCCATTGCCCAATGGCTGAAGGCACTGTCTGCTTTCCAAAGATCTATAGTTCTTGGCACCTCCAAGGAGCTACCATCCCCATTGGAGCCAATGTTAGAGTCAGTCTTTTCAGCCCTCCATCAGAGATCAAAATCTCTTTTGTTGCATTTCATTTTAGGGATCTCATTCATGTTCAGTCATTTGCATTCCATTAGGAGCATTGATCTTCTGACAGAAGGGTCTTTTCACTCACTTCCCTCATGTCATGTACCTGTTGGTTCATGTATGATCATCAAAGTTCATCAAAGTCAATTTTACAGTCATTATGGATGGTCTTTTGGTCAGCCAAGAGTCATTTCAGTCATTAGGTCTAGGGTTTTGCAAATTTTGTCTTTAAAGTGTCCAATAATGCCAGTAGGCCATGAGGATGTCTCTAATAAGTTTTCATTTCAGAATTTTCATCATCAATAATGCTCGAGAATGATTCTTCTTCAAAACACTGTTTTGAAGAAGAAATCGTCAAATTTGTTTTTTGTAATGAATAGGTAATTTTTAAAGCTTTCAAACATGAAATGTTTTAGGCGCAACCCTGGTCATCCTTTGTTGAGTTCCAATGCCAAACATCCCTGCAAAAGCATTGGAAAAGTTTCATCATTCAGTTGAAAATAAGAGGAAACAAGAAAATCAGAGTTTATATTAAAAGTGCCAAAGTATTCAAAAAGTGGGTTGTTCACATCAAAAATCAAGGTCCATGATGCATTTCTGGTGTTTAAAAAAATCCATTCACACGCCAAAGACATCAGAGAACCAAAGACAAGTCGTGGAGGAGCGAAGGCATTGGTTAAGGTTAAATTGTGTGTTGAAATCAGCTGCGTAGTGTGTTGGCTGAGTGGCGTGGCGCACATACCTTGCGCAGTGCATTGGGCCAATTTTCACTGTGTAGAATTGCACTGTCATGACACATCCAGGAGGCGCGACGCACTGGGTTTGTGCATGGCGCACAGAGCCTCCAAAGCAAATTCTCACCATTTCTTCATCAAATTTGCAAAACAACTCAATTATTTTTGCTCCAAGTAGTTTGTGAGCTCTTGTCATTGATTTTAGCTGGTGTTGCGTGTTGTTTGGAGGGAGGAATTTTGAAGTTTGGAGGTTGAAAATATAAACCTTACCTTCTTGTCAAAACTGCTCCTTTGGGTTTTGAAATGGTGTTTCAAAGTAACTTTGGTGCCAAGTATTCCATTCCCCACCTGTTGTTCCTTTCCCATTAGTGATATATCAGTGTTATATTATCATTCCCCACCTGTTGTTCATTTCCTTTACATCCTCAAGGTCATTCACTCCTAAGCCCCTTTTTCCTATCCCTAAGTCACATCATTCCCTATCATTCCTGTTTCCCCATCTCATTTGTAAAATCCCTAAACCCCAAACAATCAAGTGATTGTCCCATTGTCTCCAAATTTGAAAAATTAGAAGTTCTAAAACGGAAAATTTCACTTGGTTATAGTCCTTGTTCCCGCTATCCTATTTCCCCCACAGTCTTTTCCCTTTGGCACACATTTGGCACATAGTTGGAAATTGGAGATAAAGACACCAAGTTCTCATTTCTCATTTTCAACAAACCAAACATACACTTGACATACACTTTATAGCACCATGGATATGGACACCGACATATCATATGAACAAGACAGTGATTTCCACCACTGAAACTGCATGCACCAGGAGGACACTAAAACGTCGAAAAAGGGAGGATAGACTCTGAATCTTGGATGAAGCCTTTTTGGATGAGCATGATACTTGATGATGGACCTTCAGTCCAAATTTCAACAAATTTGGAGAAAATTTTGTCAATTTTGAATTTTTTGGCTTCAAAACAGATTTTCTGTTATGAAACCAGCTCAAGAAAAGATAGAAAAGATAGATCAACGCCTTAGAATTCAGCCTCTTCGAGGGGGCAACCTCCTTTACATTACATAAATGAACAATTCTTGGATGATACAAATGACAAAACCTCCTTTCTATATATAGGAGTCTAAGGAGTCACAATATAATCTAGCCGACCTAACAATAATAATATAAAGCCACAAAAATAACAATAGAGGGATTCTATGGGGCACAGAAATAACAATATGGGGGTAATAGGGGCACAACAATATAAATAAGGGGTATAACTACAATAGTAATGGGGTAATCACTAGTATTATAGGGACCCAACATGCCCCTCTCCTTCAAAAAAGTGTTGTCCTCAACGCTTGAGTAGTTCTGGATACTTCTGCATAAAATTCTCATCCTCCCATGTGGAATCTTCAGCGGATAAGTTCTTCCACTTGATAAGATACTCTGAAATTGATCGATTTCGTAGCTGTCGAGTTCTTGTTTCTGTGACTGCTTCTGGTTCCAATATAATTTTTCCTTCCTCGTCAAGTTCTGGCAATATTGTTTGAATTGGGAGCTTGTCACCTATAACCTTCTTTAAACATGAAACATGGAAAACTGGGTGCAATCGAGAAGCTGCAGGAAGCTCCAATTTGTATGCCATAGTACCAATCTTTTGCAACACCTTGTACGGACCATAATACTTTGGTGATAATTTATTATCCTTCTTAGCTTGCTTTAGGGACATTTGCTTATATGGTTGTAGCCGTAGGAATACCCAATCACCTACATCAAAACTTCTTTCACTGCGATGTTGATCTGCCTGTTGTTTCATTCTATTTTGTGCCAACACGAGGTTATCCTTTAAGAGTTGGAGGACTTGTTGTTGATGTTCGATGTGATGTTCCACTGCCTGAACCTTAGAATTTTCTCTTAAATATGATGTGATGGATGGTGGTTGATACCCATAAAGTGCCATAAATGGGGTCATTTTGTTGCTGTATGGAAGGAAGTGTTATACCACCATTCAGCCAGAGGCAACCATTTGACCCATTGTGTCTGTTTATCAGATACAAAGCAACGAAGATATCCTTCCAAACATTTGTTTACTATCTCAGTTTGCCCATCAGATTGAGGATGATAAGATGAGCTATGAGCTAACTGAGTACCAAGACAAGAAAATAATTTTGTCCAAAAATTTCCAGTGAAAATGGGATCTCTGTCACTTACAATAATCTTTGGGTTTCCATGTAGCTTTTGAACTGTTTCCATAAATGCAGTAGAAACTGTACTGGCTTTAAATGGATGTGATAATGCACAAAAGTGTGCATACTTGGTAAGTCTGTCAACTACCACCATGATGACACTCTTTCCCTCAGACTTGGGTAAACCTGTGATAAAATCCATTGAAACCTCCTCCCAACGTTGGCTTGGAATGGATAAAGGTTGTAATAGACCCGGTGTCTTAATTGTTTCAACTTTATTTTGCTGGCAAACCAAACATTCCGCCACAAACTTTTGAATATCTGATTTAAGGCCATCCCAAAAAAATTCCTTCTTAACCCTGTGGTAAGTTTTTAAAAATCCTGAGTGCCCTCCTAAGGGAGAAGTGTGCAATTCCATAAGAATCTTTTGTTTTAGCTGGGAATTCTTACAGAGGTATAAGCGATCTTTGTACCATAACGAATCATTTTGCCAGCTAAATGTATCAGAAGTACTGGAATCTTGTTGTAGCTTTCGAATAAGTGCCCACACTTCTTCGTCATTCTTCCATTCCTCCCTTGCTTCGTTTATCCAATCTGGTTGGATAATAGAAATGGCACACAACAATGCTTCCACATCCTCATCCTTTCTTGAGAGTGCATCTGCCACCACATTTTGCTTCCCTTTTTTGTAGATGATTTCAAAGTCATAACCCAACATCTTTGTGACCCACTTTTGTTGCTCTTCAGAGGATAATCTTTGTTCTAAAAAGTATTTAAGGCTATCATGATCCGTTTTTACCTTGAAGTGTCTTCCCATTAGGTAGGGTCGCCATTTCTTAAGTGCATGGAGTATTGCCAACATTTCCTTCTCATAAATAGCTTTGCTTAAAAACTTTCCCTTGATTGGACGACTTTCAAAAGCAATGGGTCTTTCATCTTGCATTAGAACAACACCAATTCCATTTCCTGAAGCATCACATTCCACAATAAAGGTTTTTGTGAAGTCCGGTGTAGCTAAGACCGGTGCTTGGCACATTGCCTCTTTAAGATGTTCAAAGGCCTTTGTTGCTTCCGGAGTCCATGAAAATGAATCTTTCTTCAATAATGTTGTTAGAGGTGCTGCTATTCTCCCATAATTCTTAACAAACTTGCGATAATACCCTGTCAACCCAAGAAATCCTCGCAGATGCTTTATGGATGTGGGGATTTTCCATTCCTTAATGGCTTTAATTTTGCTAGGGTCTACCTTAACTCCTTCATGAGATACAATATGACCCAAATATTCCACCTCCTGGACTCCAAAGAAACATTTGGATCTTTTTGCATATAATTGTTTCTCCTCCAATAGTTGTAGCACCTTGTCAACATGTTCAACATGATCCTTCCAAGACTTGCTGTAGATTAGTATATCATCAAAAAATACTAACACAAATTTTCTAAGGAATGGTTTGAAAATTGAATTCATCAAACCTTGAAATGTTGAAGGTGCATTGGTAAGGCCAAAAGGCATGACCAAAAATTCATAATGACCCTCATGAGTTCTAAATGCCATTTTCGGAATGTCTTCAATCTTCATTCTGATTTGATGATATCCCGAACGAAGATCCAACTTGGTGAAGTAAATTGATCCATGCAATTCATCCAGTAATTCATCAATAACAGGAATGGGGAACTTATCTTTAATAGTGAGCTTGTTGAGCTCCCTATAATCCGGACACATGCGCCATGATCCATCCTTCTTGTGCACCAATACTACTGGAGCTGAGAAAGAACTTTGACTCGGTTGAATTATACCAGCCTCTAGCATTTCTGCAACCATACGTTCAATTTCACTTTTTTGGACATAGGGATATCTGTACGGCCTGATGTTTGGAGGAACACTTCCTGGAATCAGATGAATAGCATGATCATGATCACGCATAGGTGGGAGACCCTTGGGAGTCTCAAATACCTTGGAATGATTGTCCAGGACTTTTTGGAGATCTGGAGAAATAGATGATTCCAATGTGGAAACATCTAGCGAACATAATTGTGCAATTACACCTCTTTGCTCCTTTTTTAGAAGCTTTGTCATACCATTAGAGCTGATTATCTTTCCTGGTTTCCCTGCAATACCCCTTAATTCAACTTCCTTTCCTTCCGTAGAAAATTTGATGAAAAGTTCTTGAAAATTAAAAGCTATTGTACCCAAGGATTGTAGCCATTGGACTCCTAGTACAACATCAGCACCTCCCATTGGAATGGAAAGCATTGGGCTAGTCAATACATATTCTCCCATGGATAGCTTGATATTATGGCACTTTCCAGAGCAATTTATTGTTCCTCCATTTGCAATCATCACTTGACACTCTGGTGCTGGATATAGGAAGCAATTCAATTCTTTTGCTACCCTACAATGAATAAAATTGTGGGTGCTTCCTGAATCAACCAACACTATTACACATATTTCATTCAATCACTACTATCTTATTTAATTCTTTAATTACCTTTCTCTTCTTGATTTTTCCTTCTATCTTGATGGTTTGAGGAGTGGTAATTCCCGCCAATGCATTACAAGATATGGTCGGATTTATTTGTTCTTCATCTAGGCTTTGTTCCTGGAGTATATCTTCTTCTTTTGACCTTTCTTGCTCCTTTTCTTCTTCCTCTTCACAATCTATGTAGAATAATTTCTTCTCAGCACACTTATGACCTTTAGTGTATTTGCTATCACAACTGTAACAAAGCCCTTTTGCTCTTTTTTCTTCCAATTGTTGTGGTGTCAACCTTATAGGTTGTGGAAGACTAGGGGCAACAACACTTCCGTCTTTATAGTTGTGAGTGGTATGCTTCCTGGTTGCCATAATTTTGCTTTCCATTTTTCTTGCTAACCTGAATGCCTTCTCTAATGAATCAGGTTCCCAAAGGCGAACATCATGTTGGATATTATCCTTTAAAGACCCTATGAACACATCAATCCTATGCTCCTCTGGAATATCTTTTACCCTTATGTTCAATTTTTGGAACTCCTCAATGTGCTCCATTACTGAACCCTTTTGTTTGAGACTTATCAATTGGCTAAAAAAAGTGTTGCTTTTTGTATCTTCATAATGTGCTATCAATTCTTCCGTAAAAATTGCCCAAGTGATAAATTGTTTACGAGAGCAAAGCCATTGATACCATACAAACTGATTTGGTTCCAAATATACAGTTGCCATACGTACCTTTTGTGCGTTTTGCACATTATTGAGATCGAAGAATTGCTCCATCTGTAATATCCATGTGGCGGGATCCTTGCCATCAAACTTCCTCATATCGATTTTTGGAATATGGTGATTCTTCGATCCAACATTAGCATCTATGGAATCATGATTAACATTTCTTTTGTTCTCATCATGAGTTTCCTTTACTACCTTTTCACCATTAGTGACCCTTTCTTGTAGAAACTTCTTCAATTCTTCCATGTCTGTCTTCAAATCTATCTTCAAATCTGCCATGTCTCTCTTCAAATATGTCTTCAAATCATCCATCTTAGCTTCCATGCCCTTTATCTTAGATTCCACGCCACTTATCTTAGCTTCTGTTAGCTTTTGTGAGCGTGACATTTGTTGCACTTGTTCTTGTAATTTTGATATATCATGTAGCATTTCTTCCTCTTCTTCATGAGTCATGCTAGAGCTTTCAGGTTCCTTACTAGGTGTTTGCATTTTCTTTCCTCGGGGCATCAGTTACCGATAATAATGCTTTACTATGCCCTTTGAATTATGTTAAACCAAGCTTACACAAAAATTAAAAAAAAAAAATACACACCTTTTTTCACTTTATAGAAGCCTGATATTGAATCTGATGTATCTCTGTAATTTCAGATCATCTAGTTCTAAAATTGATACCTGTAGTAGCCTTCTATGTCCTCTTTTCAATGCCACAAGTCTGAGCCAAATTGGATTCTCCAAGGAAGAGTTATGTGAAATCTCCCACAGTGACTTGCTTTTAGACTGGTTCAGTAGAGCGAACTTGTACGACGTGCCACGAGTCACTGTTTCAACCTTTGAATCTGAAACACACACAAAAAAAACTACAGTCCGTCCTCTTTCTGTACCTTCTTACGAAATTTCAATCCGATCCTCAGAGAGAAAGTTATGACGATTTTCCCCAGGTCACCTGTTTTGAATGTAATTCAGGAGTCTGCAAAAAGACCAACTTCCTCAGATCATATCTCCGCAAATATCGCGAGAAAAGCTCTGAAATTCATATCCAAGGTTCAGCGCGATTTTTTCTCAAATGGGTTTTTTTTTTGACTTCTGAAACGTCACAGAAAAAAAGTTATAGCGAAAATGCCACGATGACCTGTTTGGAGCAGCGAAACCCTAGAATCCAAAGCTCTGATACCAAATGTTATGAAACCAGCTCAAGAAAAGATAGAAAAGATAGATCAACGCCTTAGAATTCAGCCTCTTCGAGGGGGAAACCTCCTTTACATTACATAAATGAACAATTCTTGGATGATACAAATGACAAAACCTCCTTTCTATATATAGGAGTCTAAGGAGTCACAATATAATCCAGCCGACCTAACAATAATAATATAAAGCCACAAAAATAACAATAGAGGGATTCTATGGGGCACAGAAATAACAATATGGGGGTAATAGGGGCACAAAAATATAAATAAGGGGTATAACTACAATAGTAATGGGGTAATCACTAGTATTATAGGGACGCAACATTTTCCTACCCAACGCGTAGCGCCACTTGGCGCGTACTTATAATTGGGAGATCCTCAGGAGGAAAACGTTGCATTTTTGGATTTTTTATGAAAATTTATGCATTCTCATGAATTACCTAAGGATTTCATCAAGTTCTGGGTTGCCTAAAGGGTCAAAAACACATAAAAAATGACCTTTCTGCCACCTTTTTCACCCACAGGAAGCAGTGTTGGGAGATTGGATTTTTGGAGGTGCAAATGGACACCAAATCCCGAAATTCCACTTGGGTTAGAAAGTAGACAAGCAGGGATTTCCAACGCGCTATCATGAGCTCAATTTTGACTTCAGGAAGGGCCTAAAAATCAGCCTCAAAGTTGCGCTATGCATATAGGTTTTGGGCACAGCACATAGAGAATTTTGGCTTATTTTTCACTCTTCAGCTCAAAATTTCAACCAGTTTTAACTAGTTTTACTTTTTGATGTTAATTTTGATCTAACTTGATGTAATTTCATGAACATGATGTAATTTTTGCACATTTTTACTTGTCTTAGTAGATTTATTCACCAAAAGGTGAAATGTGAGTGAATGAATTAGTTTCCTAACATATAGAGGCAAGTTGTTTCATTGCCTATTTTTCAGTTCCTTGTTTAGATATGGTTGAAACAGCTCCTAGAATGATGAGCTAGACCACTAGAGGCATGGGAAGGAGTTAGGCTTGTCTATATCATGTAATTTTTCAGTCATTTTCAAGGTTGGACACTTGGGATTGCTTGGCACTCCATTATACATTTGATTTTTGCATTTTTGGCAAAGGAAATACCAGGGTTTTGTAGCATTTTTTGGGATCCCTATGGCTCTGTGTTTTGATGGTGTTCCTCTCTATGTAATTTGTAAGTTCACTGACATTTGTGTGTACCATTTCCTTCTCTTTTGCTTATGAAATTAAACAAATGAGTGACAAAGGTAGAATTCATTAGCTTGCTGTGCTCTGCCTTTCAGTTTTTTTAAATTTTCAATGTTTTCTTCAGTTTGAAGAGGATTCTTGATTACCTCTTGCCCTCTCCAGATTCTCACCGGTCTGAACCCTTCATCTTTACAAATCAAAGCAT
The DNA here is from genome assembly GCA_031772625.1 of Pinus tabuliformis. Classification (NCBI taxonomy): domain Eukaryota; kingdom Viridiplantae; phylum Streptophyta; class Pinopsida; order Pinales; family Pinaceae; genus Pinus; species Pinus tabuliformis. Next base: position 341,237,949 of record CM062815.1, on the reverse strand, counting down.
CAAAACGATTGCCTATCGTGCCCCATCGAGATCTCTGCAGAACTGAGCCTCAATCCCCGCAGCCCAAAATGTGCCTTTCCCACTGAGCCATCAAAACACTATTTTATCAAATCAAACTCCCTTGCACTTCATACCTAGCCTAAAATTATTTTTTATTTCAGTTATCTCAAGCCCCATCGATTATCTTTTGCTGAGATTGATCCGGAGAGAGCCCTCTCCTGTCCTCGTAGGGCTAGCTACGAGGCTGAGCATGGTTTGATGTTGGCCCTGGATCCTACCTTTTCAGCCTGAGGTAAATCTAGGCACTAACAGGTATCATAACAAATTTTCATTTTCCATTGTAAATTTCAACTTCTATATCTTATATTTTGGCTATCATGTTGGTCCCCAAGTCCATCAGCAATTGCATGTTTTCTTTTTCTAGCTCTTCTACTTCCCCTACCCCTTTTCTAACTCTCTACCACTTTAACTATTTTTCCCTTTTCCCCTTTCTATTCATCCCCCTTTGTCCCTCCTCTCTATTTTTCCGTCAGCTAACTCTTAACTACTCGTTCTTGTACCCCATATCCAATCAATGGCATCTCCCTTATGCTTTTTGTCTCTTCTACGTCTCCCTTTTACCTTTCCTCTCTATATTCACTAGGACTTTTTGTCTCCCTAACTTCACCCAATCACTCCTTTCTTGGTCGTTGATGGCTAGAGAAAGATTATCCTCGAGCCACATAGGTGGTAGAAGGGAAACAATGACCTACATTGAGGGCCGATACTCCCTTCCATTTCCCTCCTTGCAAACTTGGGCCCAAACTACTGTAATATGAGTTATGGATCATTATAATATTGTAAACCATGAAGTATTCAGGCGCACCATCGCATAAGTGGAGGAGGAAGCTCATCAAGAACATATTTTCATCTCTTATCAACATAATAAAATGGAGACCAATCACTGCATTCCTAAAATGGGCACCTCTACCTAATCTTGAAAAACTTCTTACATACAAGTGTTCAATCTTTATTGGCACATAAAAACACTCATTAGCAAAGTATTCATTGAACATTTTGAAACACAACAATAGATCTTGTTCTACACAACAAAATTGTTGGAGATAATTGAGAGGCTAGATAGGAAAGTCTCTATCTTGGCAAAAAAAAGCATACATCATCTTCTCCCCTTATGATGATGACAACAATTAACCTCCACCAATCCACGCGGACTCTCCCACGACATGACATGATCAAGCGAGCCAACTTTCTAGTTTAAATTTTAGTTTATAATTTCATCATCACCTATGTTTTGTCTATGATAGTTAATTATAGGTCATGTAATTAGTTTAATTATCTCCATAATTTAAGTGACATACTAGCTTTCTAAAAAAAACAAATGTGAAATTTTTGAATCTTTACTATTGGTGGTTGTTAAAGATTGAAAGATGTGGAACAAAAATCTAAATTCTCATTAATCAACAATAATTAAATAGATTACATAGGAGACATTACCAATAAATGATTGAATTGGAACTCAACTGAACTAGACTAAATGCTAACTGGCTATGACACTTGGATGGATAGTTATGACACCTATCAAGTGGTTGGAATTGGATTCTCCAACACTTTCCCTTTAATTACAACCACAAAAAATTAAAACTAAGATGCCTAATGGTCTAAGTCTCAGCTATGCTTACAATTTAAAAACAATGACATAGTTGGATTTCCTTTTCTTTTTCTTTTCTTCCATATCCTATATCCTCTACATTGCTTCAACATTGTCTTTTGGCTGTAGGTTTTAAACTTTAGTTTCTTAATTTGTTGTTGCAACTTTTCCATTGTTCTAGGCTATCCATGCAGATCATGTATGTCTTCAAAAATATGTTTGTATCTAGACTGTTGCCACATGTCATCTTTTGTAGTGTGATCATCATCATCATTTTTTGAACATCAATTTGTTGCAACATAAGATGAGAATAACATTTTATCTCTTCAAGGTTCAAATGTAAGAAAATTGCATTAATGGTTTCATCATCCAAGCAATCTTCAACATTCATTTCTACAACTTCAATGCATACTTTATCAAAGCATGATGTTGCAAGCCATTCTTGAAGGAACTTTAATTCTTCTTCATGATCGTCCTATTTACCTGCACACCCGAAATCAATGGTAATTTTTAAAACATATCCATAACCACATTCATTTTGTTTCTTCTGCTATGCAACAAGTTCTTTCTCTTGTTGTGCTCCCTTCAATGCCTCTCTCACTTCCAATTCTTTACTAACCTCGATTGTTTCAAAGAGGTTTTCTTCCACTTGGTTTTCAAACCTAAGTGGGATTCTCTCACAAAATAATAGTTTATCAATAAGATGTTTTTGTTGCATCATATGCAACAATTCATCATTAGCCAACATCTTCCTCAAACTTAACATCAACATATTAAATTGTTGGATTTACCATAACATTGGTTGCTTCAATGGATCTTCATTATCATTAGCAAGCTTTGTTGTTGGATTCACCAAATATCCATCCACTTGTGGATGTGAACAGTGGGGTTCACGATCATCTACGTGCTCCATCTTTGTTGCTTCTGTAAATTCTTCACAATCATCATCCATTTGAATGGGATTCAACAAATTCCTCATCTTCAACTTGATTACTCCCCCTTACACCAAAATTCCTCTCAAGGGTATCCCAAACCTCCTTGGTTGTCTTTGCATCTGAAATGAGGGGAAGAATGTTGTCATCTACACATTATTTTATGCATTTCAATGTGAAGGAATTCTTTTGCCTTTTTACTTCCAAGTCTTTCAAATAGATCTCAAACAACTCTAATTGTTGCTTTCACTATTTTAGCCTCTTGGCTTTTCCCATTTGTTGAGCATTGACTTATTGTGGCTCAACAAGCAAATCAACATAATTTCCTACAATAAAAAAATACCTTTGTAGTGGCTTCTTTGTTGTTTAACTTCTACAAATAAATGAGTCTACAAATTCTCTACAAAGACAATACTTTCACAAAAAATTTCACAAACTCACCTTCTATTATTTCTATTAAGAATTAATATTTAAATACTCACAACTTATTTTAACAACTCCCCATTTTTAATAAACCCTCTTCCAAACAAAATTTGGATATCTTTAACGAAATCATTGTTCTTTTCAAAAAAAATCCTCTCTATATAAAGGATGATTATGATCCTTTTGAAAATGATATAAACCTTCTTAAAAACATTTGAAATGAATTTAACTGAGTGGATACTTTAAACAAATGACTTTTTTTTCTTAAAAAAAAATAGACCCTTTTTTAATATAAGGGAATGAACCCATTTTTAATAAAAACGGAACCTCTATTCATTGTTGCTGCAGTGTGTTATTGTGAACCTTCACAACTTCACGTTTTCTTCGCTGCTCTCAATGAGTCACACTTTTTCTTTCTTCTTTTTTCCTGTTTTTGCTGCAGTGTGTTATTGTGAACCTTCATAAAATTTGTATAACAAATACAAATTTCTTGCTTCACGTTTTCTTCGTTTCTCTCAATGAGTCTTAAGCAGCATCACATTTTTCTTCTTTCTTTTTTTTTTTTCATGTTTTCAAGGAGTTTTGTGTAGTTTAAGTTTTGATACTATGTTAAAGATTGAAAAATGTGAAGCAAAAGACTAAATTCCTATTACACAATAATGGTAAGTAAATTACATAAAAGACATTACTAATAAATAACTAAATTCTACTCACATCACTAATAAATAATTAAATTCTACTCACTAAACTGGACTAAATTCTAATTCATTGAACTAGACTAAATTCTAACTCACTGTGACATTTAGATAGATAGTTAGGACACCTAAAGGATAATTGGAATTAGATTGTTTAACAATAATTTCCCAAATAACAAATTATAAAAAATAATAATAATAATAATAATAATATAAATGTAACTCTTTTCCTGGAAATTAATATAAACTAACTTATCTTTTTAATATATATAGATATATATATATGACATAAATATAAATTTAAATATATATCATTATTCTGAGCACCAAAACCTAAACCCAATGATCAGAAACACAGTTTATATTTCTTTTAGTGGTTGTCATATTAACGATAAGCATAGTGCAAATCCATCCCATAGTATTAACCATCATAACATGACAAAGCTTCCCAAATTCTGAATATGCTAAAATTGATGATATGATTTCAAAATCATTATAATCTATATTAAAATAAAAATAATGAGCATTTTTTTATAGATGCTTTTTATTTATGAAATTTATTAATGTATTTTAAATTCTAAGTATTTATAGCATAAAGGTATTTTGGATAACTTA